>VZRH01003978.1:263223-294689 GCA_013397555.1 Urocynchramus pylzowi | reverse complement strand
TTTTTTTTTTTTTTGTGAGCATCAGGAGCCTTTCTGCTGCCTTTAGTGGGCTTTGGATCAAAAGTGTAATCTCTCTTTTACATTTGTATTCGTGTCTGCAGCACAGTCATTGATCAGAACAAACATGTTCAGCCACATAAATCTTCCGAGGTGGGAGAAGCTCTGGGGGTGGGAGAACAACTCATCTGATTCTCATTAGGGGGATGCACAATCCCTGCAAGTCATTGCTGGTTTCATTTTCATGTTGGTGAGCTCTGTGCAAATTGGAGACAATCAGCTCAGGGATAACAATGCTGGGAATAACAACAGTGCCCATCAGAGCTGCCCTGGCTGCTGGAGGCAGAGGCTTTGGCAAACATCTTCTGCCCAGTTGTTCCCAGCTGGCTTTAAAGTGGGAGGAAGGAGGTTGTGGCCACGTTAATGTGCAGGATCGCTCTGTTCGACAGGAAAAGAGGAAACAGCCTAAAACTGCCTCAAGTTTGGAGGTTTACATTGAATATTAGGAAAAATGCCTTCAGTGAAAGGGTTGTCCAGCCCTGGCCCATCTGCCCAGGGCAGTGATGGAGTCATCATTTCTGTGTATTACCTATCAGAAAGGTAATACAGGGCAGCTGGACTCCTCTCCCACAAACCCTTTGGGAACCTTCAGCTCCTCTGTCCCTCCATCCCCCAGCTGGAAAATGGGAGAAGGTGACCCAAATTCACCCACTGTGATGTCAGCAGGGCCATTAGTGGCTGCAGTGGCACAGACAGTGCAGATGCCTCTGGCCAAAGCCCTGTGGCCCAGACTCCTGTCTCTGGCTGTCATCTGCAGCAAGTGCTCAGGGGAGGAGAAGGAGGAACAGGACAAGTATTTACAGAGTTGTATTTACATCCCAGTGGTTAATGGCCTCAGAGAGATCTTCATCCAGGAAATTGCCTAATTGCTTTTTGAATCCATTTATCCCTTAGGATAAATACCCACAACATCCTGGTCAGCGACTCCCATAGTTTAATTATCTGATGGAAGAAAAAACACTTCCTTCTCTTTGTTTTGGGTCTGCTGCCTGATAAGGCCATCTGACACCCCTCCTTCATGTGCTTGGAGCAGCAGTGACATGAGGGCAGCTCTTGACTCCTCTCCATGCTGCCCATGAGGCTGGAAACGTGTCACATCCCCATCAGACATCTCTCCTGCCAGCCCCAGAGTCTTGCTCTGCTGTTCCCTGTGTGCTGCCAGGAGCTCTTCCATGTCCCTGTTCATCCTTCCTGTCCCACTTCCCTCCTTTACTGAAATTACCACTCCTTTCTCAGGTGGAATGATGGGAATCACACACAGGGAGGCTCCCAGGAGTAGTGCCCTGGCACAACACATTTGCTCTGCCACTTATTCCTGTCCCAATAATTCCTAATGCTCTCATTGCCCTTTTGACCTCCCCAGAGCCTCAAGTTGATGTTTTTGAAGGACTACCCATAGTTCTTCTGACATGATAATAGCTAAATTAAAGTCTATTATGGCCAGTGTACAGCTGGAATTGCTTCTCCATATATCCATTATTTTTTCTTTATCAATAATGAGCTGCAGCTGCTGTTTTAACCCCCAGTAACTCAGAATAATGGGACCTGCTGCACCTCTGCACAGCCACCTTTCACTTTGAGCACTTTGAATAACTCTGTGGCATTGGCCAACTTGGTCATCTTGGCATTTGCCCTCCTGGAACATCAAAATTCCTTGCATGGATGCCAACAAAACTATCCCTGTAAGTTCTTTCTCTGTTCAAATCCTTCCACTTCATGACAGCCCAGTTTCTCCAGGAACCCTTGGTGAGGAATGTCCTTGCAAGAGTTTTGGGAATCTCAGAACATGTTAGATGGTTGAACAGGGTTGGCAATTCCTTTAAAGAGTTTGGATGTGCCTGTGAGTCACAGCTTCCCCTCAAAGCTGGGATGAGAAGTGGCTCCTCTGAGTCATCACAGCCATTCCCCACTCCCAGGGCAAGCTGGGATTTTGTGTCCAGCTGGATCCAGAGGTGTTCTGCTCCCCACCAGGCACACAAAGCCATGCTGGACTCCCATACAGCTTCAGTCTGAGGGAGTAAAATCTACAACCCAGAGGAAGAAAGCAGAAGAGACACCCAACATCATCCTCATCATCATCCCAGGGTCTTGCATTGGGAATTAATTTCTCACAGATTAAAGCATGAAGCCAACAGACCCTGCACGTGCTCACTTGTCTGCCCACACCATAAAATGATAAAGTGATGAGAGCCCTACAAACTCATGGAAAAGTGTTCTGATTCCTGCAAGCTGCACATAAAGGACCCTTCAGAAGAAAACTGAAGGGACTGCAAAAGCAGAAACAGCTCTCCACTGCTTTGTTCTGGGGCTTCCCAGGACACCTTCCTGCTCAAAGCAATCTGTCCCCTGGGGAAAAGAAACACCTCATGGTGCTAGCAACAGTTCAGTGATGGGAAATCCATGACAAGGGTGGGGAGTGGATCACTCTGTTCGACAGGAAAAGAGGAAACAGCCTAAAATTGCCTCAAGTTTGGAGGTTTACATTGAATATTAGGAAAAATGCCTTCAGTGAAAGGGTTGTCCAGCCCTGGCACATCTGCCCAGGGCAGTGATGGAGTCATCAACCCTGGAAATGCTCAGAAAACAGGTGGATGTGGCACCTGGGACAGGGTTTCATGGTGGCCTTGGCAGTGCTGGGGGAATGGTTGGACTGGATGAGCTCAGAGGGCTTTTCCAGCCTCAGGGATTCTGTGATTCTATTGATAAGGTAAGATACAATAATAAAGTACTTTTGTGCAGTTTGCAATAACTTTGGACTGAAATGTGGATAGTTTTGACTCCTGGCCCCAGGGAACATTTGGCTGATAGGCAGAAAGATCTCAGAGCTCCTGTGGATGCTCCCCATCCCTACAGACTGCAGCCAGACCATAATTTAACCACCTCTGTTCAGGTGTTTTGAGCAGCTTCAGTGTCTGACCACACCATCCTGGTTTGTGCTCTTCTCCTTGAATCCATGACAATTTCCTATAAAAACACAGTTTTCATTTGCAGGATTCCTTCCTTCAAAAAATTCTATTTCATGAGTCTTTCTTGGCACTTCTGGGGCCATGTTTGGAGCAGCAAAAGGATGCAAGACCTTGTGAAAGGATGCCAGAGCTTTTCCAGTGCAAGTGTCAGGCTCCCATTGCAGTCACTGGGGTTGAGGTGGGAGCAGTGGGATACCAGGGGATATCCTGGGATATCTGATAGAGAATTAAATGTAGACAACTGTCCTGCCTTGGTGCCAAATGGATTTCAGTTCATGGGGAGCAATAAACACACACACAGGGCTTGATGTCATTTTAACACAGATGCTTAAATCAATCTCAGTGACTCCCATCACCAGGGGATGCTTTTTTCTCCCTGTTGATGGAAAGATGGTTCTGTAGATGCTGAAGGTTACTAAATGGACATTTTTGAAATGGCTGGAAAACCCCATCCAGGTTTGCACAAAAACTGCTGCTTTTGCTCCAGCTCTGTGGGGTGAGAGCCTTGAGCATCCCAGAGGCTGTGAAGGGCATTTTCAGAGATGGGATAAGGGGGAATGGCTCTAACCTGAAAGAAAGCAGGGTTGGATGGGATATTGGGAAGGAATTGCTCCCTGTGAGGGTGGTGAGGCCCTGGCACAGGGTGCCCAGAGAAGCTGTGGCTGCCCCTGGATCCCTGGGCGTGTCCAAGGCCAGGCTGGACACAGCTTGGAGCACCCTGGGATAGTGAAAGTTTGGAACCAGATGAGCTTTAAGCCCCCTTTAAACCCCAACCACTGTGTGACTTATGGCCAAAACTTCCCCTTTTAAACCCCAACCACTGTGTGACTTATGGCCAAAATTTCCCCTGCTGCAGCCTGTAGGAGGGGATGGATACCTGCAGCCCAGGACTCACCTGAGCTGGAACCACCCCACTGCTCCTGGGGGTCACACAACGATTCCTTCCCCTGGAATCAGAGCAGGGCCTGGCCCCCCTTCATGCACTGCTGAACTGTAGGTGACCTGTGAGTCCAGCTGAACACACTTTGTCCTAATCACCACATCAGAGCTCCCCCCACAGCCCCTCTGAACTATAATTGGGCCATTTACTGAATTTTGCCTGGGCAGGGAAGGCACTGAAGGAGGCATTTGCTTTGTGAGCCCCTTATACTCTAATTATTGTTCAAGTTACCATTGCATCAGAGCCTAACAAAAGATGCTTAAGAAAGCAAGGAATGAGACATCAATTGTGGTTCATGGGGTCATGGAAGAAATGTAGCACACAGAAAAATAATACATAGGACATCTCCAGTGTCTGTTCTTTGGCACTTGTACCCCCTGAACATCCATTAATGTTAATGTTTATGACTAAATAGAACTATAAGTCAATTACAGCTCCTGGTAGTGTTAATTCCCAGCCAATCCATATATTTGTCTGCAGAACTGCCAGAGAATTGGGATAGAATAGATTTTTTGTTTTAAGGGAATGGATTATATATATTTTTTTTTTTAGGTACAAATACTTGGGAGCTCTGCTATTCAATCTCCTTGAGTTATTAGAGGAACATGGTCAGTCATCCACAAATTAGGCTGGTCTGGTATGAGGGCAGCTGGTGAAATGTCTGAGCCTTCTTATTTTTGGCTTTTCTATTCATGGGGTGGCCTCAAGCTGCACCAGGGGAGGTTCAGGTTGGACATCAGGAGGAATTTCTTCCACTATCCCAGGTTGCTCCAAGCCCTGTCCATCCTGGCCTTGGACACTTCCAGGGATGGGGCAGCCACAGCTTCACCCATGCCAGGGCCCCACCACCCTCACAGGGAAGAATTCCTTCCTAATATCCCATCTAAATATCCCTTCTTCTGGTTTAAAACCATTCTCCTTTGTCCTGTCACTGGCTCCCTGTGGGAAAAGTTGTCCCCTCCATCACAGTTCACAAATTTGGATACAGATGTGGATCATGTGGACTTACAACCTCGAGTCCAGCAACCTTCCTGCCTTAGCCTGGCTCTGGACATGAAAGCATGGATCCTGATCCTCAGCAAATCCCAGGAAAGGTTAATATCAGGTTTTTATCTCCTCTGTGTCCAGACTTCCTTGGGCTACAGCTCTTGAGCAAACTCAGCATATCCAGAGTTTGTTCCCTGATCAGGAATCTCGGCCTTGCCCGAGCTCCTAATCCTTCCTGGCCTCTCCCCAGGGCCTCGTGGGTGGCTCCTGATCCATGCAAGAGCTGGAGCCTGGCAGTCCCCCAGGAGACAGCTGATGGAACAGACCAACCCTATTCTGCTCTGCCTGCATGACAGAGATGAGGATGTGAAGGAGTTGGGCATTTTGAAATCTGACACAAACCCTTCAATCCTTACAGGCAATCATAGCTTGAGAGGCTGCACTGCCCACAGTGCTGATGGATTGTCCAGTTCTGTCCCTCACTCCAAGGGGGACACTGAGGGGCTGGAGCGTGTCCAGGGAAGGGAACAGAGCTGGGGAAGGGGCTGGAGCACCAGGAGCAGCTGAGGGAGCTGGAAAGGGGCTCAGCCTGGAGAAAAGGAGGCTCAGGGGGGACCTTGTGGCTCTGCACAGCTCCCTGACAGGAGGGGACAGCCAGGGGGGTCGGGCTCTGCTCCCAGAGAACAAGGGGCAAGATAAGGGAAAACAGCCTCAAGCTGTGCCAGAGGAGGTTTAAATTGGATATTGGAAAAAATGTCTTCCCTGCAAGGGTGGTCAGGCACTGGAAGGGGCTGCCCAGGGAGGTGGTGGAGTCCCCATCCCTGGAGGTGTCCAAGGAAGGTCTGGATGTGGCACTCAGTGCTCTGGGCTGGGGACAAGGTGGGGATTGGGCACAGGATGGACTCGATGATCTTGGAAGTCTTTTCCAACCTAAATAATTCTGGGATTCTGCCCAGTGGTCCCTGCTGCAGAAGGAGCATCAGGTTCAGCCCTGTCCTGTCCCAGGCCATGACCAGGACAAGCCACCAGGTTGCTGACCCAGCCTGGTGAGACCCAAATGTGTCCCCTCTGGCATTAATCAGCACTTCTCAGAAATCCAGGAAACCATCCAGCAGCAAAACACTTCCCCTCCAGCAAGTCAGCAAAAATCTGGTGGCAAGTCCTGTCACTTGTTTCATTGTACTGAAAAGTACAATTTCTATCCTCAGTTCTGGTTTTGTCTTGTTCCCTTTGTTCCAGTTTACCAAGCATTCCTGCCTGGTCAAGATCCCACTAAAATCAGAGAGATGCTGAATTCTGAGTTTTATCACCCCTGCAAAGGACGTGTGCTTCCACTGCTTGGAAATCTCACAATCCTACTTCATTCCTCAGACAGCTCTGACATTACTGTGGATCTAAATAACTTCTTCTCCAGCTTTCTGAGTCCAGGAGATTCATTTTGCTGGGAACAAGTGCTCCTGCTATTTCACCAGCATCATTCACCCACAGAACTTCAGGCTGGGCTGGGCAGTGCATCCTTTAATCATGTTAATGTTATCCTGTGGCAGGTTTCTGTTTAAGATTTTTTTACTTAATTTAATGGAGGTGCAAGTCACTCCTTGGATGGTTTCAGAGGCAGATGCTCTCTGGCTAATCACAAAATCATTTTGCAAAGCAAACTTTCCCTCGGCGTCCCATGGTCCTGATGCCCCCTGCCTTTGCCTAAAGGCAGAGGATCTCTCTCTGTCCTGGGTGCTGCCTTAGTTCCTCCAGTGAGTAATTCCTACAGGATGGAGCTGTCCATCCATGTGTCTCCCCATCCAGACCCCTCCAAACCCATGGACATGTATAAAATACAGCTGGATGGGTCTTGGAGCAACCTGGGATAGTGGAAGATGTCCTGAGAGTAGAAGGGGGTTGGAACTGGGTGAGATTTAAGGCCCTGTCCTACCCAAACCACTCTGTGATTCCTAGAAAAACCATTGCCCAGTGGAGCAGGGAAATCTCAGTCTGGAACCAGGGGCTGCAGGAGAGCCCAGTGCTTGTCAGTCTCTCAGGAGAGGGCTTGGAAGCTGGGTGCCATGAAAAACAAGGGGATTTTTGGCATCCAGATTTCATTTGACACCAGGACAGCAAGCCTGGGGTTGGAATGTGTTGTGAGGGAACAAGCTGGGAGTGAGTTTTGCCTCATTTGGGTGTTTGTGTCAGCTCCCTGATATCAAATACTGCTCAGACTGCAATTTAGCTTGAAAAGTCCTTCATTTTCTGTCACCAACACACTGCCACAAGATGTGACTCATTCTGGTACCCACAGACCAACCAAGTACATTTGGGTCAGAGCCAAGACCTCACCTGAGAAATATTTCTAATATTTAAATTAAACACCCCCAGATTAAACTTCCCTCCCAATTCTTCTGCCTTGAAGCTCCTGGACAACCATTCCTGTCTCCTTTCAGGGTATAAACTGGCCATGAAGCAGACCAGGATGGTCCCTTTACCTGGCAGCCTCCTCCTCCTCCTTCTCCTTGCTCTGTCTCAGCACACATCATGCCCTCCACGAGGTGTGGGATGTGCTCCAGGCATTTCTCCCTGCTGATCAGCTTCATCCTTGTTTTCTGCAGCACATGGGATGCTGCAGCAAATGAAAAGAGAAGGATCAACAAAGCTGCAGAGCAGCTGGAGACTCCCCTTGGGAAGAATCTCAGCTGGATTTCTAAAGCATCTCATGGGGGGTCTCTGGGCAGAACTGTGGGGTTTTGGGGTCACGGGGGCATACAGGGGATCCCCAAGTGTTGGCAAGGATGAGTTTGTGCTCCTGAGCTTATCACAGAATTCCAGAATGGTTTGGGTGGAAAGGGACCTTAAAGACCATGCAGTGCCACCCCCTGCCCTGGGCAGGGACATGTTCCACTAGCCCAGGGTGCTCCAAGCCCTGTCCACCCTGGCTTTGGACACTGTCAGGGGTGCCAGACTACTGGGGAACCCCCAAAGGGATGGATTTTCCTGCTGGTGGTCTCAGTGGTGACCTGAGATGAGCTGCCCTGCACACCTGGGGTTTCTCACTCATGGTTTTTTGGGAACTCAGTCTGAGGGGCTTTTCATGGGATCCTGTGCAAGCCCCTGCAGACCAAAGTTCACTGAGTTTTCCCTGGAATTCTAACCTTAAAATTATAGAATCATGGAACAACTTACAGTGGAAACAACCTTTGAGATCATCCAGTCCAACCATTCCCCCAGCACTGCCAAGGCCATCTCTGATCCATGTCCCCAAGTGACACATCCACACAGCTTTCAAATTCCTCCAGGGATGGAAGAACTCCACCCTGCAGGGCAGCTCCACCCCTGCCCTGGGCAGCTGTTCCAATGCCCAACAACTCTTCCAGGGAAGAGTTTTTTTCCTAATATCCAACAATAAACATTGTTCTCCCTGGGGAGGGCTGCAAGGCCACCCCTCACCCAGGGGACCAGCTGTATCTTCACAAAGTGACTCCTGCACACAAAGGAAATATCTGCTTTATTCTTCCCTTGGGATGGGAACACAGAAATCACAGCTGGCACCTGCAAGTGCCAAAAGGACTGGAAACGTGCTGGGCTACTTGGAAACCCCAATTATTTCAGCCACGTTTCTCTCTAAAGTGAACCTGAGTCTAAAGAATAAACTGAGACCTTCAGTCTCACTGAACAAACTTCAGATTGTTTGAAACTCATTCCTTATTTCATATTTCACTGTGATAAATCCTCCCAGAACCTTCAGGAAACTGTGACTCAATGACAAGATCTAAAAGATGGAAAGTTGTCATCTCCCTTTTCCAGCTAAGATGGAAGTGCCCAAAGATGAAAAGGCTTTGGTAGGAATCACCAGGAAGGTGAAGCCCTTCTGTTATGGAGAGAAGCTGGGGGTGTTCACCTGGAGAACAGAAAGATCTGGGAAGACTTCAGAGTCTCTTCCAGAGCCTAAAGGAGGTCCAGGAGAGCTGGAAAGGATTTTGGGACATGGGATGGAGGGGTAGGACACAGGGAATGGCTTCCCACTGCCAGAGGGCAGGGATGGATGGGATATTAGGAAGGAATTCCTGGCTGTGAGGATGGGGAGGCCCTGGCACAGGGTGCCCAGAGAAGCTGTGGCTGCCCCTGGATCCCTGGCAGTGTCCAAGGCCAGGCTGTACAGGGCTTGGAGCACCCTGGGATAGTGAAAAGTGTCCCTGCCCATGGCAGGGGATGAGCTTTAAGGTCCCTCCAACCCAAACCATTCCCTGATCCTGAACCTTTTGGCTTTGCCCATATCACACCCTCACAGCACCCTCTCACCACACTCAGCTGCTGCTGGATTTCCTCTGAAGCCTCTACCAGACAGAGGGTGGGAGTGCCAAGGCTGAGCCCATTGACACCAAATTTTTAGAAGTAGAATCAGAGTCAGCTGAGCCCACACAGCAGCACAAGGCCAATCCCCAGAGCTGCTCCATGGATTTTGCACAGAGGAGCTCAAGGGAAAGCCTGCAGAGAGACTTTGCAGCAGCCCCTCTGTTCTGGGAACACTTTACCTGTGTGAAATGGGAGAGCTCCCCAACTATGAGAGGGTTGTGTGCTACTGTTGAGGGAGGAAAATGAAGCCTAAGAAGTCAAATGCAGAGTTTCATGGAAAAAAAAACAGCAATTGGAGCAGAATAGCAAGGATTCAATGGGATATTCACTCACTGCATCCTGGACCACTCAAGCTGCAAGGCACCCACCTGCCCTCCCAGTCCTGATTAATTCTTTCTAATAATGAAACAGCTCATTGGCTAATTAGTGACATTTGTTCAGGACAGACATTTTGGGTCACAATCAGTGCTGGAACTGCTTTCATTAGGGCTTAAATGAGATCAATTAGCAACAGCAATCTGCAGTCCTAAATGAGTGAAGGAAGGAGTGGCCAGAACCAATGAGTCAATCCAGCTCATGAAGGCATTAAGCCAAAGATAGCCCCAGACATTAATTTCCTTTAGTCCAGACCATCTTAGACCCAGCCTAACTGGGTGATTCACAGAGTATCCCAAGCTGAAGTTACCCACAAGGATCCCACAAGGTGACAAGTGTTCAAGACCTGGCTGGATGGGGCTCTGAGAAACCTGGTCCAGTGGAAGGTGTTCACTGGACAGGGGGTTGGAATAAGATGAGCTTTAAGGTCCCTTCCAGCCCTAATAATTCCATGATTCTGTGCTTATTTACCCACCAGGGTGGAGCTTGTCTTAATCTTAATCTGGCTGCCAAAATGAGGTCCAAAGTTTGGATGTGGTGCCGAAATAGGTCCCAGATTTTGCTCTGTTGGTGACTGGTTCTTGCTCTGAACAGGGAACTGGTGGATGTGCAGAGGCTGGGGGGGGTCTGGATGTATTAACCAGCGAGGTGGGGAGTGGAACTTTGTTTGGGAAACCCCTCATGGGGGAGGACAGCCACTTTAAATGGATAAAAGTGATCCATCTTGCATCAGCAAATGCATCTCCCCCAGTGTCTCACCTGCACTTGTGCTCTCCCAGCCAGCAGCCCAGCAGTGCTGCCACGTGTCTGTGTCACACAGGAAGGGCAGGCAGATGGGAATTTTCTCCATGCTGAACTCGATGGGATTGCTGAGCAGGATCAGGGCAATGTCATTTTGCAGGCTGGTTCTGTTGAACTCCTCGTGCAGGATCAGGCTGTCTGGGTTGTGCTCTTCCAGCAGGAGGATGAGGTCAACTCCCCCCACCACCACTGTCAGATCTGGTGGCCTTCAAAACAAAACAGGACACGGTAAAGATGAAGGATTTGGGTTATGAAGGTTGGTACCTCCTCCCCAGAGCAGGGCATGATGGTGGCTTAGGCAGTTCAGCTATAAATATCCAAGGAATTTACCCTCACTCCTAGGAAAGGGTGATTTCCAGGGCAGAGAGGTGCAGAGGTAGAACATGAATGTAGCTGGATTATAAATTACCCAGTCACTACCAAGCAGATGGAATGGTCTGGATCTTTTGGATCTCTGTGCCCTGGACTGGCTGCTCAGACCCTGCTGTCCCCAGCCAGCTGCTCCAGGCTGTGCTGCCACAGGTCATTTGTCACCAAGCAGCCTCGGCTGTTGGACCTGCCACATGTTGGAGGGGACTCACAGAGGGCTGGACTCTGCCCCTGGACACTGCATGGAGTTGATTTATCCAGAACTTGGTGTTTTAAATTCAGAGTCTCCATGAGGTGAAGGTGTTTGCTGTGCGAAAGCAAAGGCAATTTGGGGGATATAATGAGCTAGAATGGAATACATCACCTTTTACAAGGTACTGGGACAGCTGTGGATGCACAAGGAATGCTTGGGGCCATCAGAACAGCATTAGGGGCATTTATCTAAGGCTGCTCAGGCCATCCCTCAAAGTATTCCCCTTCTGCTTGAACCCAACCACATCTCCAGAAGTCAAAGCTCTGGGAACACCAGGAAATTAATTAACCAAAGAAAATAAAAAAGTCTAAAGGCTTTGGAAATGGTTTTGCAGATTTCTGCACAAGTCAGTGTTCAAAAATGGGCCTGTCTCCCCCAGAGGAGACAACCCCTGTTTTCAGGGCTCAGTCACACAAATGTGGCACAGGGGGAGATGCACATCCTGCACCCACCAGGAGGAATGTCATCCCCCCTCTGTTCCTGGGCTGCCCTCCCACCCCTGGAACACTCACAGCTGGTCTGTAAAGCAGTGGGCTGCAGTCAAAATCCACAGTGCACTGATGATGGTGCCTCCACAGATGTGCTTCCCGTGGCTCTGGATGCTCACGAGCCACGGGAATTCCCCAGGCTGGACGTCTGTGCCTGTACCAATCCTCTTGCCAGTCCTCTGGAAGGACTCGTAGGACGGTCGGAGGCCACACTCTGGGCACAAAAAGGGACATTTTGGACACATTCAGCAGTGTCACAGCCTGTGCTGGACAGGGGCAGGACATCCCTGAGAAATATCCATGGAATCAGAGAAACATGGAATCACAGAATAGTTGGGCTTGGAAGGGATTTTAAAATAATTCTTCCAACTCCAGCTTCTTCTGCTCCAAGCCCTTCCCTTCTGCTCCAGCCTGGCCTTGGACACTGCCAGGGATCCAGGGGCAGCCACAGTTTCTCTGGGCACCCTGTGCCAGGGCCTCTCCTCCCTCACTGGGAGGAATTCCTTCCCAATATCCCATCTATCCCTGCCCTCTGGCAGTGGGAATTCATTCCCTGTGTCCTGTCCCTCCATCCCTTGTCCCAAGTCCCTCTCCAGCTCTCCTGGAGCCCCTTTAGGCCCAGGAAGAGGCTCTGAGCTCTCCCTGGATCCTTCTCTTCCCCAGGGGAACACCCCCAGCTCTCCCAGCCTGGCTCCAGAGCAGAGGGGCTCCAGCCCTTGGAGCAGCTCCATGGCCTCCTCTGGACTCTCTCCTGGAGCTCCACATCCTCCTGCTGCTGGAGCCCAGGGCTGGGGCAGCTCTGCAGGTGGGGTCTCAGCAGAGTAAAGGGTGAAAATGCCCTCCCTGGATCTGTTATTTGATATCCCCCAAAATTTGTGACATCCCTGTCACCTCCCCAAATCTAAATTCTGCCAAGCATTGCTCAGGAATTTTCAGGGGGAGGGACCATTGACCATGTCCCATAGGCAGGTGGGATAAAATCCTTGTTTAGGGAGTGGAAGGTGCACCAGGCTGCAGCACAGGCCACACCTTTATTCCCTCAGCAGAAGGAATAAGCCCAGACCTGTTTCACTTACCCACATGTGAATATTCTGCAGCTCTTCTGTGCTGAGAATGCTGAGAAACAAAACCTGCCTGGACACTGCTGGTCAGGGAAGCTAAACAGGAGAGGGCAAGGAGCAGCATCTCAGTCCATCCTGGTCCAACACTCTCCCACAGCTCTCAGAGCAGCGATGAACCTGCAGATGCCTCAGGACAGGACAGTGCCTGCATTCCATGTCAACACAACCCAGGTGACATCACAGCACCCACTCCTTCCTGTGGGTGCAGCTCTTGGATGCTCCTTCCCAAGGCAAAAGGGCCACTGAGGGAAAGCTCAGGGATTTCCAAAAGGTTTGTGATTTCCTCTAGCTCTAACAGGCACAAAGGGAAATTCCTGTCTGTATCCCAGGCTAACCTCACAGGACATGGCAGTGGTGGATTTCGTCAGCTGGGTGCTGAGGGCCTTGCTGGATCTTGAACCATCTTTGAAGACCTCAGGAGCTGGTCCTGTATCAGCTTTTAACTTCATCTCCAAAGCCTATCACCACATTAATTTTCTCATTTCCTGGT
Organism: Urocynchramus pylzowi; assembly: GCA_013397555.1. Classification (NCBI taxonomy): domain Eukaryota; kingdom Metazoa; phylum Chordata; class Aves; order Passeriformes; family Fringillidae; genus Urocynchramus; species Urocynchramus pylzowi. The sequence goes on along the minus strand of VZRH01003978.1, from coordinate 281,501 downwards.
AATTTTCTCTCCAGTCAGACCATGCCTGGGGTATTGACTTGAATTTACTGAAACAGGAGAGTTGCTCCATCCCTAGAAATGTTCCAGGCCAGGTTGGACAGGCCTTGGAGCAACCTGGGGTAGTGGAAGGAGTCTCTGCCCATGGCAGGAGGTGGGACTGGATGATCTTTAAGGTCCCTTCCCACCCAAACCATCCTGGGATTCTGTGTTTGTAGGAGAAATCAGCAGCTCTGTCAAAGGACAATTTTCAAAGTGTGCCCAATCAGAACTCTCAAATCAAAATCAAATCAAAGATGTCAGTAAATAATTCTGTGGTACCAAAATACTTTGGTGTGGGCCAATTGTAGTATCAATGGAGTCATTATGCTGATTTTAGACCAACACATCATTTCCATCAGGACAGGACTTAAAAAAATCCTCAGCCAGGCTCAGACTTGAGGATATCTATAATAAGGGTTTTTCCCAAAGACTTTCCAGCTTGTTTCAAAACAACAACTACAGCACAGAGCAGGAGGGGTGGGGAGAGAAAAGGAAGAGAACCAGGAGACATTTTATGAGCCCCCAGATGATTCAGCTCCTGAAATGCTTTGCCTTGGAGCACATCAATAATTATCCCACTGGAGTCTGGATTTCACAGAGGCTGACAATGCATAGGATGAGGGTAAGACTTTATTTCCCTCTCTTCTTTGCTTCTCTGCCACTTCATGCCAAGGAAACAAAACACAAGTGCTGGTTGACTTGGCTGTGATCACTGAACAAACTCCATGGCAGGACAGATTAGGGACAGGACCAGTTACCACAGAAACGAAAATTCCGAGTGCGCTGTGGGCGCATCTTGGGGCGTCTCCAAAAAGAGCCTAATGGGGCAATCCTGCCTGAGGCAGCTCCTGTAAGCCTGACCCAGGTGTAATCTGCCAAGAAGACAGATTTCCTCTGGATTTTGAGACTGGGATGAGCTCAGCATCAGCTGAGGAGCACGAGGGAAGATGGGGAGCTGATTTTTCTAGCACAGCCCGTGCAGAAACAGCAGGCAGGGCTGCAGAAACAGCACTGGATTTACAATCCCAAACACTGACTTTGTGGGGCACATTTTCAGTCTTACCAAGCTTGGAGCATGATCTGCTCTGCTGTGTAGGTACAGGAGATGTTCAGGGAGCTGGTTTGGGCCTTTTTGAGCTTTAAAGCTGAGCTGGTGAGCAGGAAACATCAAACCAAGCTATGGAGAGCAGCACCATGGAGAAGGAGGTGCTGTGGATTTGTGTCTCTGAGTCCACCATCTGTCCCCCAAAACTGGCTCACTGCTTGAGCTCTGGACCCATAGGATCCCACTTCCATATGGGACAAACTGTGCATCCCTGCATCCTTTGTCTGCAGCTTTGAGTCTGCGCTCTGAGAACCCCGTGAATAAACCCAAAATTGATTTTTTCCCCTTTCTGGCTGGCCTGCTATTTTGGCTGCACACTCACTGGAGACAGCCCCAAGTTACATTTGCCATGAGTCTGCTCTTGGTGAGGGCTCCCCAAGTTATTAAAATACAAATAATTAATCATAGGGATAATTCTACTCCTCTGTACTGTCATGCCTGATGATACAGATTTAAACACCCTGGTGTTTAATTAGAAAACTGCAGCATTTTATAATATTTGATAAATTTGTTTTAGATCTACCCAGATATCTACTTGGAACACATCACAGAGAACATTGTTCTTTTCTTGTTCTGTCATTTATTGCAGAGCAGGAAACAAAACTGATTTCTTTTTGTGTTTATTCACTTCTTGGAACTGTCAAAAAGAAGCATCACATTTCAATTTTGACTTTTTCTGGCTAAAATAATTTCAGAAAATAGGCACTACAGGTGGTACTAAATGCTGTGAAAGTGGAGTTGTGGTAGCAGAATCACTGATCTGATCAATTCATCATTCCCAAAGACATCAAATTCCAGGGTTGTGACAGGTAAGGAACCCAACCACATCTCCAGAAGTCAAAACTCTGGGAACACCAGGAAAATAATTAACCCAAGAAAATCAAAAAGTCCAAAGGCGTTGGAAGTGCAAAGCAGCTATGGGTGCAACCACCTCCTAATTCATCCTTTTAACAGCACTTCAAGCCAAACTTCAGAAGTTTGGATCTCTTTCCACCTCTTCAGATGGCAAGGAAACCCCGGGAGCTGCAGCACAGAGCAAGAAGCTGTGATGGGAGCAATTCCTGCCTCTTCTTTGGCTTTTGATGTCGACAAACAGAAAACTTATGATTACGGAAAACCTCCCCAGCAGATTCCCAAATCTTTATCCACGGATGCTGCGGGAACATCCACCGGGGTTCCTGGTCTTTTTTTTTCCCAATCTCCCTGCAGTGAAGAGGAGGTGGTGGAGCAAGCACAGGCTATTTCCTGACGCCCATGGGGCAGGAAACCCCCGTCCCTCCCAGGCCGCAGTACCCGCCGGGGTTCTTGCTGAGGTACTGCTGGTGATATTCCTCGGCGTAGTAAAACTCAGGAGCCTCCCGGATCTCCGTGGTGATGGGGCCAAAACCTCCCTCCGTCAACACCTGTCAGGAAAGACCATGGAAAGCCATTAGTGGTTTGCTGGGAATGAGGTTAGGATTCCTCCCTGAAGGAGCGTCTCTCAGCGCTCACATTCCCAGCTCATCCCTGAAAGCTTTTCATCCCTGCTCTCCTGGTGTTTTGCTCGGAGGCATTGTGGGCACAGAGAGGGAGGGAGCCATCCCCTTTTAATGGCTCATTTGTTTAATCTGCCACGGCCACACTTTTATTCCCTTTATTAACCCAGGCAGTGATGTGGAGCCATCAGTGAAAGTGGGAAACAAAGGGAGAGCAAGCTCAGATCCACCCCGGGAAGCTGCAGTGTCCAGGAACCTCCCCTGGAAAGTGCCTTGGCTTCAAAATCCACCCCCAATTCTTCTCGTCCAAGAAGAATTTCTGGATGAAATTTCAACCCCGAGGATGTCCTTGGAAAAACACAGCATTTGGGCTTCTTTTTTTTTTTTTTTTTCCCGCAGAGTCACTGCAAACTCATTCTTCAAAGATAAAAGTTTCCTCTTGACCAGAAAGTTTTAAGTTTTAAGGCAAATTATGGCTCATTTTGGAAAGATTTGCCAATATGTGGACCAGGAGCAATAACCACTTGGCAGGAAGAGAAGACAGAATGTGGGTGGGGATTTTAAATTAGACTTTAATTGCTTTCTGATATCCCCTAACCGAATTTGAAACTCCTGAGAGGTTTCTGACAGAGGGAATTTCTTTTTAAGATGAATTGCTGTGACATTTTCCCCACAACATTGTCCTTTCTTAAGGAAACTGGTAAACACCAACATTTTGGAGCCAATTCTTGTCTCAGTGTGGACATAACTTGTGCTCTGAAGTCCATGCTAAAACCTAATAAGCACTTTAATTAATGCCAGAGTCCTGTTGCAAAGTGTAGTTATAAATACTGGATGTAGATAGAACTGATTGAAGGGTCAGCATTTAAGATTCCCAGAAAAATATTTGTTACCTCATCATACTATTAAATATATAAAATATAAATAAAGGGAAATAATCACATGGAATCACAAAACTGTGACTCTGTCATCAGCATCAAGTCCATCCTCTTTCATCATGACAGACTGAATGATAGCAGCCTTGATCCCAAAAAACATTGGTTATGGAAGATCTTTGGAGATGGAGATCTTCATTCCAATATTTTCCATCCTGTTAGAGAGTCCCTCCTAAGCCTAGCCCAGTTAAACCCAGTACTTTCAATCAAACCCAGTATTGTGAGTTTACTCATCCTGGAAGTGGAAAGGAAATTATTCCCTTCCTCTTTCATCTCCTACATGGCTGGGGAGAGGCAAGGATGACATGCAATGGAAATACTTCACTTAAAAAACAGGTGATTATTTGGGACAAAAAGTTTCCAAATTTCCCTCACTGGGGTTTCCCAGATCCTGCCCCAGCACAGCCAAGCCCTGCCCACAGCCTGACAGCAGCTGCTGGGCTTTGGAGAGCACTACTCTGATTAACTCCCACCATTTTACTGTCTAAAGGACACATTCTGCTGTGTTCAGTTCTTCAGTCAGGAATGAAGTGATAAGATGGATACAAAATCCATGATTGACCAGTCTGGAGAGCCCTGAGCTCCCAACCCTTGAGCACCGGATTTATCAGCACAGCTTAGGAAGGTGTTGACTCATTAATTCCTTGTGTTCCCACACAAGGAATTGGGATCACAAGCTCAATTTCACAGGAACCTGGCCTTATTTTTGCCATGTACAATCACCAACCAGCTTTTTTCCATCTTTGGGACAGGCTTTGTCCCAAGGGAATCAGGTTATTCACCTGTCAGACATGTGAGTAAGGAAGATAAAACATGTGAAGGTTTGTACTACAACACGTCAACAGCACCAAACACAAAGAGGTGTCAACACAGCTCCTTTTAGAAAGCACTGTTTCACTTTCTAACCTTCCCAGCACAGAGAAAACACTTTGGAATGATCTTCACTGCTGAAAGACGGCACAAACTCTGCCATCGTGGGCATTACTCATTTACCTGCTGCTGCAAATGCAGTCAAAATTGGCCTCTCCCCCTTCCCTGAGTCATGAGGATGCTGCTGGGGGGGAGGGAGGGGGGGGGAAGAGATTTTTCCACTGTGCAAAACAGTGTTTGTTACAGATTTTTAACCTGAGCTTGATTTTGTCACTTAGGAAATCCATTCTGTTCGATGTGGCACCACAAGAGGGCATAAACATCATTTATCCCTTCCCAGCCCATTAAAACCTGAATAAAGCAGAATTCAAGATGAGTCCTTATATTGCACTTTGGTGCTGTTGTCAGTGGGAACCCCTGGCTCTGACACTCTGCCAAATCCCACCTTGGATGTTTGGATTTTAAAGGGAAAATTATTTTCCTCGCACTGACAGTGTTGATGTGAAGATAAAAACATCACTGGGAGACATGGGGAAATTCAGGATGTGCTGGCTCTGGCAAGTGTAAATAAGCCCACTCTGGATTGATTTCCTGCCACTGAGGCTGATATAATTTGATGGTAATCCTGTTCTAGAAGAATTTTTAGTCCTCTGTGTCTCAAAATTCCTGAGCCATCCAATGAGACCTCTCATTACCATTCTGCAATTAACCCTTGGGATTTTTAACTTGGCACAGGAATTTTTTTAAGGAAACACTGGATCTTTCCCCCTCCAATATTCCCCTGCAATTCAAAGAGAACTTATTCCTTCAGAGGATTTCTGTGGCTTTTGTCATAGGAGAGATCAAAGCCCTGAAAGATCATCGACATCGTTGTTAGCCCAGCACTGCCAAGTCACTGCAACATCACAAGAGATCCTTTAACTGCTTATAATGCAGCCCCAAAATCCTGTCAGATTCCACCAGGGAGGGGCCAAACCAAACCAGAACCCAAATCTCACCCAGCTGCAGAGGGGACACAGCCATCTTGGGACACTGGAGCAGGAACAAGGAATCACAGAATCATTAAAGTTGGAAAAGACCTCCAGGATCATGGAGGTGTCAGAGTCAGCACTGGGAACCTCAGCACTACAAGTTTGTCAGCCAACCTGTACTTTCAGCTTGTAAAAGATGTGTTTGATGATTTTCCTAATTCTTTGCAGACTGTGAAAGTTTATTTCCTGTTGTTTGCTTTAAACTTCTGCCTGGCCATTGATGACCAGATTTGTAATCACATCCTCTGTCACAAAACACTGGATCTCAGAATCCCAAATAGTTTGGGGTTGGAAAGGACCTGCCTTTTGCAGGGACACCTTCCACTATTCCAGGTTCCTCCAAGACCCATCCAACCTGGCCTTGGACACTTCCAGGGATTTGGGGCAGCCACAGCTTCTCTGGGCAAACCTGTGCCAGGGCCTCACCACCCTCACAGGGAAAAATTTCTTCCTAACATCCAATCCAAACCTACTTTCTTTCAGTTTGAAGCCATTCCCCCTTGTCCTGCCACTCCAGGCCCTTGTAAACAGTCCCTATCCACATTTCCTGTAGGCTCCTTCAGGCACTGGAAGGCCCAAAAGTCACCCCAAATCCTTCTCTTCCCCAGGCTGAACAGCCCCAATCCTCTCAGCCTTTCCTTACAGCAGAGGTGCTCCATCCCTCTGATCATCTTGGTGGCCTCCTAATACAATTCCTTCTCCCCTCTTTCCACAGAAATCTGGATTTTACACCTTAATCCTGCCTGTTCATGCCTTCAGCCAGATCCAGAGCCTTTCATCCCAGTCCATAACCCAGGGCAGCCTTCTCACCCTCTCCTGCATCCCTCCCGCTCTCCTTCCCCACTGCAGTCACCGGGGTGACTGGAATTCCACTGTGCTCAAGAGCCCCACGGATTTATTCAGCCCTGTACTTACATTTCCTCTTTCATTCCCTGTCCCTTTCCCAGCAATTCTTTGCATTCCACTTGCCTTCCTGACCTCTGCTGAGCACGGAGCAGATGTTTCCAAAGCACCATCTGCAATGACGCCAGAACCTCTTTCCCGGGCTAATTTAAACCCTTTCATTGTGCCTGCACTTGACTTTTATTGACATGGAATTTCAGCAGCTATTTTCTGTGGTATTGTCAGATTCCTCTGCAACTTTTTTGTAGCCGTGTCTACTTTGGCTCACCTGGAATAACTCCAAACCCTCAGCGGGTTTTGGTGCGTCACCATCGCCTTTTTTCAGCCCTATTGTGAGGATATTGAACTGCACAGCTTCCCAAGACAGGTTAATCTCTCTTCACTGCAGAAACTGCACAGTTATTTGTACCTTTTATTTCCTATTAGTAACCAGTTCTTCACTCAGAAGAGCAACTTTCCTCTTATTCCACATGTGGCACCTCGTTATGCACTCTTTCTCTTCAAAAAAAACCTGTATTATGTGTGCAAAACATGAGTCTCCTCATGCTAAAGTCATTATAAATTTGACAAAAAGGCTTTAAAATTGGTTTTGCTAAATGAAACCATTTAATTTTACAAGCAGAGGCATTAGTAAAGCAGGGGAGTATTAATTGGCTTCAAGCATTTTGTGGCTTTTAATAAAAATGGCATCATCCTGTGTTTGATTCAATAGACACTTTATAAACCAGCTTACACCAACATCCATCCACTTTGTCTCGTGTCCCAGTGAGTTGAATGAAGCTGCTGCATTTCTAAAACCTCCTTGAAAAATCACTATTGTTGGAAACACCACAGAGCATCCTGACATGTGTGACAGCTTCTGTACAATCATTCCTGATGTCAAACTATAACAACAATCTCACCAAATAAAATCTGCTGGGCTCTCCCTTCATTGCAGTGTCTACTCAAAATTTTGCACCAGCAGCAGCAATCCTGAATTTCAGCTCTTTTTCCAAAAGTTCTAAGAATTAAAGGAGCTGCATTATGGAGAAGAACTGCAGAAATTAGTTCTGTGAACTCTTTAGGATGGGAGGCTGTGGACATCCTAGACACTTGATTCCTGTGATATTTTTAACTGGAAAACAACTGACTTTGCCAGGTTTGTGGATTAGTTGCTGGCAGGTTTGGGAGCAGAAATCCAGCCCTACAGGCTCGCTTGATCCAGAGGAAAAAACTTTGGTCCAGAGGAATGAGCAATCATCAATGTTTTATTTTCTCCTTCGTTTATTTTCTCCTTCCCTTTCCTCTCCTTTCTGGCAGTTCAACCCACTCTGCTGTGTCATCGATGATATATGATCTGAAATTGTTTCCTTTGTGCTGCCTTCAGTTGGCTGGAACAGCTCAGTTTGTCACACTGGGTCCAGTCTCCTCTATGTCACTTACTGATGTTGGCTCTTCCAAATTAATTGATGCCAGCAACCTCTGCAAGTGCTGGAGTGGGCTGAAATTCTGATTATCTGGTAAAATCTGCATTCCCAGACTGTAGGTGACCTGCTTTTGGAAATCATGTGTTTATGACAGGAAGAAGGACCCTGCCAAGGGAAGTGTGGCTGCCGAGTGCTGAAGTCCAGCCCCAGCTACCACATGGGCTGGGACCAGATATCCACATTCCCCTGTTTCCAGCTGCCTCTGCCTAGTGGATTCCATGGTATTGATGCATTTGATAGGTGCTGCTGGGATTGATTACCAAATGCCTTTCACAGGGCTGTGGAGTGCTGCATAATTAGCTAATGCTCACACAGGGTCTGGAGAGCTGTGTAATTCCTGAGTATTATTAATATCTTTGCAGGGAAGCTGTCTGGTCTCAGAACTTTCTTTGCAGAGTGCCTCTGGCAAATTGGGCAAGATCAAGACTGGGAATGATGGAATTGGGGGTATAAATTCCTCATCTTTCACAGAATGGGCACATGGATCTAAGGGCAGAAACGGTGAAACCCACAGACTCTACACTGGCAGAGAAAAGCAGCTGCTGTGGGGCTAAATCTGAAGAAAAATGTCATAGAATTGTGGAATGGTTTGGATTGGGAGAGACCTTAAAGACCATCCAGACCATGGGCAGGGACACCTTCCCCTATCCCAGGCTGATCCAAGCCCTGTTCAGCCTGGCTTGGACACTTCCAGGGATCCAGGGGCAGCCACAGCTTCTCTGGGCACCCTGTGCCAGGGCCTCACCACCCTCACAGCCAACAATTCCTTCCCCATATCCCATCTATCCCTGCCCTCTGTCCGTGGGAAGCCATTCCCTGTGTCCTGTCCCTCCATCCCTTGTCCCAAGTCCCTCTCCAGCTCTCCTGGAGCCCCTTTAGGCCCTGGAAGGGGCTCTGAGCTCTCCCTGGATCCTTCTCTTCCCCAGGGGAACACCCCCAGCTCTCCCAGCCTGGCCCCAGAGCAGAGGGGCTCCAGCCCTTGGAGCAGCTCCGTGGCCTCCTCTGGACTCTCTCCTGGAGCTTCACATTCCTGCCATGTTGGGATCCCCAGAGTTGGACACAGAGCTCCAGGTGGGGTACACCAGACGGAATCAGCTCTCTTGACCTGCTGGTCACACAGCTTTAGAAGCAGCGTGGGATACATCCTCTAGGGATTACCCATTCCATGGTCAAAGAGGAGAAGTGCTGCTTCAGGAACCTGCAGGAATTTTTCCTAGGAATGTATCCTTCCAGTGCAGCACAGAGAAAATGCAGGTAAGAAGCAAATAGGATAGCAAAAGAAGATGGTACGAAATCTAAGCTGAAGAATCCTGATTTTCATCCATAAAACTCCAATACTGACTTTGTCCAAGCTTTTCCCTGTTGACAAATCTCCCACACAACAGAATACATCACTGAAATGGAGTAAACTGATCCTGGCTGGAGACACATCTCCAGGAGCCTTGGGGAAAGCTGGGTGTGTGTATAAAGTGTGTTCCCTCTCTTTGAAGATCTGTTCTCTCTGAAATGTTTCCATCTTAACCACTTAGCTTGGAGCAGGTTGTTTGGTCACTCATCCCTGCCAGAGGGGAAGGAATTGCTGGGCTTGGATATCCATCAGTCCTGCCAAGGTAAATCACAGTTGGAAGATAGCCTGGTATTAACACAGCCCCAAGTGGTTGTGCTCAGAGGGTCTAGGGAGGACCAGGAGTGCAGTTAGCCTGATATTTCCTCCTATTTTACCTCTGAGTGTAAAACCTGAGTGTTGCTCACAACAATGAGCTCTGCCAGCTGAAATATCACATTTATCCAGCCAGATTTCATGGTACCTTCTCCCACAACGGAAAAGAGGAACTTTGAATTTGTCCTAAATCATCTTAAATGCAACTGACAGAGAAATAAAATCTGCAATTCTATTTTTTCCTGTTGGATGCTGATCCTGTGAACGTGCATAGGAAGGAAGTTGTATCCTGCTCTCCATCATATCCATCTAATTCTGGATTCAAAGCTTTTTCGCTCCAGATACTGCCTGGTTTAACAGGATCAGCTTGACCCAGAGTCTTTACAAGCTTGACCTTCAGCGTGGAGCTTCCTGAACACCCATCCTGTTTTCTCCTCAGGGAAGAGAGATGAAAGTGGGGAATGGCACGGGCGGGCATTTAGGAGGTAGAGGGAGATAACATTAGCAAAGATAAAAGACATCTTGCTCCAGTAGCATCTGGGAGCTAATTAGGTGTTGAAGGAGCCATTGAGAGAGATGGAAATTCTGTTTGTCTGGCCAATTTGAACGCGGCCAAACAGCCTCTTACTGCACATCCTGCATGGATAATTGATGATGCCTAAGAAAACTCGTGCCCCATCCTGACTTCCAGTGATCTAAAGCTCAAATCTCCTCGGTGGCTGGAGACAGCAGAGTCTCCTCCCCTAATCACTCATCCATTACTCTCATATTCCTGAAATAACAATGGCCAGAGCCAAGCTGGGATGGGGGAAATGACCCACACACAGAGCAAAGAAGCTCAGAGCAGAACCTTCCACGCTGGAGACCACAAGTGGTTTGGCCCTGGATGACTCTGAGAAGCCGACTCAGGTCCAAAAATACTCTAAGACCAGGCAGCCTCAGCTGCCTGTGGACAGAATAAAACCCTCCACATGTAAATACTGTGTTGACAAGACTTCCCCACCTCCATTAGCTCAGTTATCTCTGGATCACGTTTTGTTCCAAGTGCAGAGCAGCTTGTGGTGCTCCCTTGGGTGTGAGCCCTTGGCAATGAATGTAAAGCTCTGCAATTATTTTTTATTCAGGGGAGCAGCAATGAAGAAGTAAAAACATTCATTTGCCATATCAAACCCAGAGGGCTCAGGTCAGCTCTGCTGTTACACTGCCATCATTTTATTTTTCGCACTAAATTTCCATGAAGTATTTCTTCCATGACATATAAGCACAACAGTTTCTCAGAGTTTTCCAGAGAAAAAATTTATCTTTACCTAAACTCATACTGAAAAAACCCACAAATTATTGCTGTTGTGATTGGTGGGAAAAACTTCCAGACAAGAGACCATGTACAAATATTTACCGCTAAAATCATAAAATTTGCTATATTGGAATACCTTTAATGTCCTTGCACTGGAAATGGTTGAGAAACCTGTCATCCCTGCTACTTATTTTCCCTCTAATAACACACTGAGATTTTCTCTTCAGCCTCCCATGACCATTGGTTTATAACCCTAAACCATTTAATCCCCCCAAAAATCTGGGAGGTGGTTTGTATTTTGCTGACCACTCTCTGGAGAGGTGAACAACTCACCCTGAACACCCACCATGAGCCTCAGCTGCTAAACTCGATGCTGTCACCTTTATTTTCAGTCTGTATTGGTGGTTTCTTATATAAGGAGATATCTCAGAAGGGTCCAATGTGGGTCTAATATTGCCAACAATTTACAGCAAAACTATTTTGTTACGTGCTGAATGTTCCAGCAACACAGAATCATAAAATCACAGAATCTTTTTGGCTGGAAAAGCCCTCTAAGACCATGAAGTCCAACCACCCTCAGCACTGCCAAGGCCCATGAGATATCTCTTGTGCTCTCATGCAGCCTATGGGGAAGGGATGATAAAGGATGGTCCTGGAAAAGGGAAAAATCAACACCAGGTTTTTCTGGTTTTTTGGATATTGTCCTTTTTTTTTCCCATGGAGACGCCTTCTCCAAACATCTTAAATTCCCCCATGGCTGCCTTCTCCAAATATCATCAAACAGAGAGGGGATGGATCCAGCATGAGACCGATCTAAGCACCACAACACTGCACATCAAATGAAACAGAAAAAAGGGGTCCTTCCCCCAGGGATGTAAAACAGGGGGCACATCCCAGTGCTGGATCTCAAAGATCAGTGCAGCTGCAGTTCTGTGAAATTTCCAACCAAAAATCCCACTCTGGTTTAAAAGAGAACCCAAATTCTTCTGCCCCCCACCCAATGTGTGTTGTCAGGCAGCTGATGCATTTCCAGCCTAGGTCTTCCTGACCTTTCTGTTCAGCTGATTTCAGTGGAATATTTGCTGGATTTTTAATCCATGTAGCAGATCAGAGAGAGGCTGAATACTTTAAAGCAATTTGGATCCTTCAGGATGACAAATTGTTTCTGTTATCGAATATATGCATAATTACTACTAAAATTATATTTGAAATGGCTACTAGGCAATACAATTTTTAGCCCATTCCAAGGACTGAAAAGTCAAGAGAAAATGAACAGAGCATGTTTTAATCAGAAGATAAGTAGTTTTCCAGCCACTATAAATAGAAAAGGCTGGAAGAACCCATCCAACAAGCAGGAGAAAGTGTGAGGAGGGTAAAATTCCACAGTGTTTTGGCTTTGGACTTCAGAAGGTAGTGAGTATGAGATAGTGTGAAATACAAAGAAGTCTTTGTTGTTTACATCTGAAGTTTAAAAGTGGCACAGTGTGAATAAACAAAGGATGTTCCATGAAACGCTGCAGCAGGGATGCACTCGCTCCGTTGGAGCTCCGCGTAAACAGAGGCATCGCCTCCGTGCTTTAAAAAGAGAGGGAGGTAAACTTGAAAGCTTTGCCTTCCAGAAAATCTCATTTACCCAGATCCTCAGGCTTTTAAGTGGTAGGAAAAACACACACAAGCTTAATAAGACCAAGATCTGGATCATTTAGCATTTGCTTTCAGGTTGGTTAAGCTCCTTCCTAACGATAACGGTGCATGTGCTCTGCAAAACCTGAATTAGCTGTTCCTTATCTTTCCAGGGAAAATAAGTTTTGTTCTCAAGAACTGGGATAATATCAAGCAATTTCTTTTCTGGCATACAATAAAGAATACTGCCTTGATAGTTTCATGAGTTAACTGGTTGTTTTCCAGGAGGGTGCATAGGATAATTGGTAAGGACAGAATCTAAAGACACCCAGATTCAGTTCGATAATCACGACGATATTTCCTGTTGAGGAGTTACAGCATTGAACTTCATCCATAGGATCATGGAATCATGGAATGGTTTGGAATTGAAAGGGACCTTTAAATCCATCCAGTTCCAACCCCCTGCCATGCTCCCACTATCCCAGGTTGATCCAAGCCCTGTCCAGCCTGCCCTTGGACCCTTCCAGGGATCCAGGGGCAGCCACAGCTTCTCTGGGCAACCTGTGCCAGGGCCTCATCACCCTCACAGGGAATAATACCCTCCCAATATCCCATCTATCCCTGCCTTCTGGCAGTGGGAAGCCATTGCCTGTGTCCTGTCCCTCCATCCCTTGTCCCAAGTCCCTCTCCATCTTTCTTCCAGCCTCCCTTCAGGTACTGGGAAGCCACAATTAGGTCACCCCAAAGCTTCTCTTCTCCCAGCTGAAAAATCCCAGTTCTCCCAGCCTTTCCTCACAGGAGAGATGCTCCACCCCTCTGATCAACTGGGTGGGTTCAGGTTAGTTGTGGTATCTGTATATATCTTTCAATGCAAAAGTTCCCCCTTATTTGACAAATCTGATAGAACTTGATTTTGATTCAACACATTTTCAGCTATTCCTATGATGACAGAAGGTAACTTTTGATGAAGCTAAAAATAAAATTGTAGTGAGTTCCCCCTTGTCCTGTCTCTCCAGGCCCTTGTCCCAAGTCCCTCTCCAGCTCTCCTGGAGCCCCTTTAGACTCTGGAAGGGGCTCTAAGGTCTCCCTGATCCTTTTCTTCTCCAGGCTGGACACTCCCAGCTCTCCTAGCCTGTCCATGATTCAGTACAATCCCCTTTTTTATACAATTATGAAAATTGATGCAGCAAGACCATTTTGCCAGAGGAGGAGGAAAAGATGCCCTGGGTTAAACAGCAGCTGCAAACCCTGCACCATTTCACAGCTGCCAAAATTGCTGAGAGTTCAGCAACAAGGGTGAAAATAAAAATGTTTCATAAGGAAACAGGGTGAATCCTAGAGCTTCAGCTCCTTCCCACACTTTCCCTACTCCTTCTGGACACAACAGGGAGTAACTGTATGTACAGGGCACCTACAATGGTTTGGGTTAGAAAGGATCTTAAAGTACATCTAGTTCCAACCCCAAAGCTTTCTTTTAACTGTCCCTACCTTTTATGAGTAGCAGATTTCTTTCTCAAGCTTCTTGATCAGCTCTAGTGATTTTTTTTTTTATTAAAGGGGTGGACCTTAGGCTTCCAGAAAAGCATCAGTGAAGGAAACCTCCAGAGCTTCTTTAGCTTTTCCACCTGCCTCAAGCTATGCCTGTTCCCTCCTGGAAGAGTTTAGGTACAAACAATTCTGATATATTTGGTTAGTGACCCTCAGCACAAACACACCCACAGGGGCTGAGATTAGAATGAGGCTTACAGTCAACAAGTTAATTTGTCAGGAAGCTTAGAAAATACAAGACCCTTTTGGACTTCAGGGTCAAATTCCACTCATTGTATACATCACCCACCACCACTGGAATGGATTTATGCATCTGGAAAGGAGATTTGAATTTGGCCATTAGTAAAACAAAATACCGAGCTGATTGAGGCTGGAGAGGAAGCAAAGAAAACGCAGGGAATGCACTTTACATTTCAGAGAGAACCTGGCATTTGCAGCACATCATCTTCCTGCCAGCTACAGAACAGCAGTGACTTGGCAGAGGCTCCATGGCCAGATGTCACCCTCATCTGGTTCTCTTGGCTCAGGCTGCTCCTTTGAAATGAGCAGCAAAGCAGGGCGAGGATGGCTCTGCCTGGTGCTCCCTGCACAAGGAATAGAAGGAGGAAAAGTTCCCCACTTCCCCAAACCTGGCATTGCTTTGCACCATTTTGACAAACTCACAGCCCTCACCAGGCAGAATCTGGGAGGTGGAAGCAGAGTCAAGAACCAAAGGGATTTGTTTGACAGCTACCTCTCGCTGGGTGATGGATACAGCACAAATCCTCTCCGGGTGCTTTCCCTGCAGCTTCAAACACTTCAGCACTCAGAGCCCTGGTGCATTCCCCAGGATAAAACCCTGCACTTGGATTTCTTTGTTTAAAGGCATTGCTGTGTCTCTATTCCACTGCACCTTCTGAACTGGTTGTTTTATTTAAAGAGAGAGATCCTTGAAATGAGACGATCTTTAAGATCCCTTCCAACACATCCTACTCTGATTTCTGCATTTCTATTACATTACCACAACCAAGAGCAAGGAGAAAAAACATGGGGGTATTCCCCACCTAAAACCTCCCTTTTTTTGGAGTTAATTGCTATTTAGGCAATTAAGGATTTATATAGATATGAAGGGACACAGCCTAACGCCACGTGTTCCTCCTAAAACACCTTCAGATACACCAGGAGATCTGAACTAACAGCCACATTTTTGTGGGGTTTTGACATGGCAGCAAAGTCCCCAAATGCCCTTAGACCCAGGGAACAAAAGAGACAGGCACAGACCATCCTGGCTAAATCCCCCACATGAGTGACCTTCCCTCAGAAGGAGAATTCCTTTTTGAAACCCAACACCTGATAACACGTGTGTGTTTGTATACACATCAATATGTGTGATAAGAAGGCTGCTCCGTGGCAGAACCTGCCAACAAACCCATTTTTTGTCACCATCTGCTAGGAAGAGAGCAAGCACCTGTTAGGAGCAGCTGCCTGAATGCAGAATGAAGGTAAGAGAGAAAAATCAGTTTCATTTTGGACTTGGCCTGCTGCAGGTAGCACATGGCTTCCACCACCGAGGATGCCAAGTGGTCCTTTTTAAGTTTGTCCTAATTAAGTGCATTATGAAACCTCCAAATTGTTCATTTATAGGCTGTTACAGCAATTAAAAGAAGTGATGGGGCCCCCCAAAACACTTCCCCACCTCCACTGGGGGTCTCTGCCCCGTCCCCTGCCTTTTTCTCTCCTTGAAGCCAACAGAGCATTTGGAGGAGCCACGCGTGGCTCAGTGCCTCTCCTGTCACAGCAGCTGCCCCAGGACGTGTTGCTCTGAGGAATCCCAGCATTAGCAACACCCCTTGACTCCTTCCTTTGGAGAACAACTGCTACCCTTTGGCTGCCTCCTTGTCTCCATCTCTGTGGGGGTCCTGGGAGGGATTTTGGAGGGATTTTGGAAGGAACGAGGGCGCTCGGTCCAGGCGCTCGCTGTGATCAAGGCACCAGCAGCTGCCAGCCCTGCCATGCTGTCCTTTCTCCAGGGGGAGCAACGGGGTTGCCACCACCCAGAGAACTTGGAGTGGGCAGAAAAAACACATGAAAGGATTTCCCACCCTCGTCCAAGCGACAGATCCAAGTTCACAAGTCAGCATGGCCTCTCCCACAGTGCCTGACACCACGGATGGTCTGAAATCTGCTGCCCTTAATCCCCACTTATGGCATTTGTGCATCCATGGAAGGAATGAGGTCATTCAGTTTGTTCTTTCCCAACCTCCCAAGCATGGACTGTTCCTCATTCTCTTCAGCAAGCAATGCTTTGTGTCCCATGAATGCCTTGTCCTGCACAGCCTGTGTGACACAGCCACTCACCCAGTGACAGCATCAGCACCTGCCCATCCCTGGGTGTGAAAGGGCTTTTGGTCTTAAAAATCAGCCAAGGAATCTTTCTCTTCCCCTTTACCACACAGCCCTACATCTAAGAATCATTTGGGGAGGAACAACAGGACTGTGAGGAGCTCTTGTCTCCATTACCAGCAACAGGAGGTCAATGCATGGGCTTGCCTTGCAGAGGGAAAGTTTGAAATGGGCACCAATATTTGGGAGCCCTTTCAGCTCCAAACATCTTCCCATTTTTCTCATTTTCCTGCTTCCTCATTTTATCTTCCATTTCTTGTCTTCCCAACTACTTCTGTCTGTCTTCTGATCTACCCTGTGTCGCAATCCCCTGTTATGAGGAGGATAAGTATTTTTTTATAAATTGTCTGTCTGACCCATTTGACCCCAGAAATTTGTATTTTATTAAATGGCAGCAGAGAATTAGTGGGACTGTCACAGCCTGTGAAAATCCAGAGGTTTGTACACACAGGCAGTGCCTTGAGGAACAAGGAAGATTCCCAAAGTGCTTTTGAGGCTCCAAGCTCTGTGATGTGCTTTACAGTCCAGCTGGATCAAATGCTGATCCACAAAAAACCCAACCCTGATTTCCAGGTGTGAAAACAACTGTTCAGCTGGATCAAATGCTGATCCAAAAGAAACCCCAGCCCTGATTTCTGGATGGGAAAACACCCATCCAGCTTGAGAGCGAGTGCACGAGGCTGAGGGAGAAATCCCATTTCTCCTGCTTGTAAAGGAGCAAATCTGTTCTTGCTGCAGTGAAACCCTGATAAAATCACACAAAGGCATCCCACAGAGTCCCTTCTCCCTGCAAAGCTGCACTTCCAGTCGTGTGGTTTAGCACAGATCCGCCGGTCAAGCAGGAATTCTTTTTCCTAATGCAGATTTCTCTCTGTGAGCACATCTGTAAGCTACAGATCCCTGCCTCCTGGGACAGGCCTAATGGGCTCTGCATCCACTCTGCCTCATTTCTTTGGGAAGCATTGGCTCTGCAGTGGGAGGGATGAAGAGGGGCTTGCATTGAGGGATGTTTTTTCATCCTGAATTTAAATGTACAAACAGAGACCATGGGTTATTGCCGAGAGAAACAACAACAGAGGGCTCAGGAGGCACAGACTGGGGAGTCAGTGACACAGAAGCATCCAAGGACAGGATGGGCTAGCTAATTAATGTCACCCCTGCCCTCCAAATTGGTCATATATTTCCTTAAGAGCTCCTGCTCCCCACCAGCCAAAGGGCAGCAATGCAGGAGCACAGAGAGGGCAAGTTTCAGCCTGTTTGATGGTGAGGAATCTCCTCCTGGCTCATATCCTGTGATTCCCTGATGGATTTGGGATGCCTGAGGAAGGCAGGGATATTGAACAGCTCAGTGCTGACTTTGCATGCAGAAGGGAAGGGGAAGAAGCTGGAGTTGAGCTCAGTTATGGATCATGAGAGCAGAAATCAGAGGTGTCCATGCCCAGGTGGGAGGGGATCCCACCAGGAAAGCTTCCCCACAGAAGAAACATGGGATAAATCCATCCTGGAGAGCAGCCCAGCTGCCAGTGAAGCTCAGCTACAAAGCAACCCACCTTGGGGCACTCTGAAATATTAAAATATTAAAAGTCTTCATATTTTTGCCACCAGCACATGCTCAGATGAAGAACCTCAAACTGGGAAGAGCTCAGTCCTAAAAACAATCTGGTGAAAAAATCCAAACTGTCCTGCCTTAAAAAAAAAAAAAAAAAAAAAAAAATCCAGCAACTGAAAGGGAAAAAGAGGAGGAAAAAAAAAAGAAAATAAAAAGGCTTGTTCATGCTGTTACAGTTTAGGAACTGCTGGCATCCCTGTCTCCGAGAGGAAGGGATGGGGAGCTGACTGCTCAGCAGCTGAGAACGTGTGTTCTGGAAGCAGCTCCCAGAGCAGATGGTGCAATGATTACTGCCAGTAAATGTTAGAGCCCTCTTTTCCTTCCTTTTTTTTTTTTTC
>VZRH01003978.1:216840-261881 GCA_013397555.1 Urocynchramus pylzowi | reverse complement strand
CCCCCCCACCCCAAAATTAATGTTTGCTGAAGTATCAATCAACTGAGGGAAAAGACTTCTGAGAGGAACTGTCAGACATCCCTAAAATGGGGAGCATCCAGCTCCACTGGCAAGACTGAGGTGCCAGAATTCCTCACTGTGATTCCAGGTCAAAGCAAATCACATTTCCAATAGAAAGGCTGAGGTTTCTTTGTGACCATATAGGAAAAGGAATGGTCAACATCTGCTAAATTATCAAATTCTTATTACTAGCCATGAAATTCCTCTTTGAAGGTCAGGCATGGTTTTTCAAGGTGAAGCCTAACAGTAGTTAAAGAATAAGATTTTTTAATTTCAGTTATAATAATTTTCAGGCTTTGTTGGGATGTTTTCAATTACAATCACAGCTCTCATCCTTTGACAGCTTCCAGGGAAGAAAAGAGGGGAGTAAATGAAATGTTGCATCTTCATTCAAAGCCTGCAGCACTCACCAAACAAAACTGAAATGAAGGGTTCCAAGAAAGTCAGCACTGGACCATCCATGAATACTCCTCTCCTTGAGATGCAGCACTTGTATCAAGGACACAAACCATCAATAATGACAGCAGCAGTGTTTGTTCTGCAATTTGTGGTTATTCAGAGCCCACTCCTCAAATCCTTGCTTAAATTGTGGCAGCACAAATGGAGTTGGACAGAGCCTGGTCCTCGAGTCCTACACCATTTTCTGGGTTCAAAGGCTGAGCATTTTAGCTGTGTAATAATGGGTGGTATTACCAGGTATTGTGATGAAAATAAATGTTCCTTGAAATGAAAATACCCTCCTTCCACGGAGCATGAACCCGGCTTTCTCTTTCTTCTCTGCTGGATCAGTGGTATTTGCAGAAAAACTCTTGTGCCACTTGTGGGATAGCACTTCATGCTGAGCTATCAAGGAACAGGTCAGGCTTGGGGGTGTTTTCTTTTAATTTGTTGTTCCAGCTAACTGAGGACATCAGATTTAAGACTGGCAGTGCAAACACGGATGCTGCATATCTGACACACCTGAGCACTTCTTGGCTGATTGATAAATAAAAATCAGTAACAGTGAGGAAATGTAAGGTATTTGATTTATTTTTAATATTTTTGTTGTCCTTTCAAGGCTGGATGGGGCTTTGAGCAACGTGGCCTAGTGGAGTCATGGCAGGGGTTGGAACTGATGGTCCTTAACACCCCTCCCAACCCAAAACATTCTGTGATTCTCTTTCAAAGTACAATTGCTGAAACTCCATTTTTCCTGCCCATTAAAAACATTTGCCCCCAGCTACTGAAGGGTTTTATTCTCTTCTCTGAGCCTGGCTTGGTGAAAGGCAAATTCCCCCCAGCTCTTTGTTTATAGGGTTCATAAAGTGATCTTGTGGTCATCAAGAACAAGGCCAAACTATATTCCAAGACCCCTTTACAACCCCAGAGGTGTGATACTGTTTTCATTATTTTCCTGACTTTTCTTCACATCCTGCCTGATGCCAATTTCATAGGATTACAAAGCAAGGCTTAGAGATCTCACTAAAAATATCACCCATAATTGACTTTGGGGAAAAATTGATTTGTGATCCTGTAAAGTCAACTCAAGATTTATGAGGCTGCAGAATGAGAGGCTGGGGCAGGTCCTTTCCCTGCCTGTCCCTCTATGTGCCTGCTTGTAAAGCAGATGTTGCAACATCTGTACTTGCAGCAGAGCTGAATTGTGTGATATGAGGGCACTGCTTGACCACGTGGGAGCCGTGGCATTGCCTGACCTGGTGAGGAGTCCCAGGAGATGCAGCCATGAAGACCATGAACCTTTTTGCTGGGAAAATTGATAAGGAACTGGCACAGGTTGCCCAGAAAAGCTGTGGCTGCCCCTGGATCCCTGGAAATGTCCAAGGCCAGGCTGGAGCCACCTGGGACAGTGGAAGGCGTCCCTGCCCGTGGTGGGAGGGTGGGAACAAGATGGTCTTTCAGGTCCATTCCAACCCAAACCACCCCATGATTCTCATGCCAGCTTTCCACTTCTCTTCCCTCTGGTTTTTAAACTTTCAGCAAAGCTTTGCTCCTCACCTTTACCCAGCGAGTGCCTCTGAAGTGCTTTGGGAACCTGAGGCAAAAAAGTGCAACGCAAAACTTCGACGAATCCCACGCTGGCCTGTTGCTACCAGGCCTCTTAATGAGGATAATTTATAGAATTCCACTAACATAAATGCATTCCAACCATCCCTGCCCCCCACCCCAAACAAGGAATCAATTGAGGGAAAATGGCCCATGACAGGAAAGAAGGAGAGATGGATTAAATATTTAAAGCGTTACTGTAAATGAAGACGCTGAAGCCAGGTCAGTAATGAGCTTCCCCCAAGCCACTGGGAACTCACATTAATGCTGCACTTGACTCCTGCAGGTCTCTCCCACATGCCAGCAAAACTCTCCCAAGTTGCCAAGCAGACACATGGAACTAAGTGTTGTGTTGGGCTCTGTGTGTGTGTGCAGGATGGGGAGAGAGATTTAACCCCTTCTGTACATCCAGAGCCATAAAATAAGACAAGAATCAGAAATTGCTCTCATTTGGATCTGGGGCTGACTTCTAGAAATGAGATAATCAAGTTCCCATGAAGGACTGTGATTCTCCTGAAGAAGCTGAACCAAACATAGAATAAATGGATTCTGTAGGTTGAAACCCTGAATTGTTTGCAGAGGACAGGTGCTGGAAATAGTATCATGGAGTGGTTCTGGTGGGAAGGGACTTAAGGATCATTTAGTTCCAACTCCCCCACCATGGTAATTAACACTCATTTCACCAGATTTTTTCCGAAATAATTCATTCTATTACATGTATAAGCTGTGTTCTGTGCTTAGTATTGTCCAATCATCCTCTTGGAGCCCCTTCAGGCACTGGAAGAGCTCTAAGGTCTGCCTGGAGCCTTTTCTTTTCCAGGCTGGACACCCCCAGCTCTCTCAGTCATCCTACTGTCCCACAGCAGAAGAAGCTCCATTTCCAGCTTTCCCAATGGATATTTTCCCACTCTTTTCCCATGTCTCCCAGCCTTGCTGTTTTCCACTCCAAATACAAGAGTTACATTCTCTTGCCTAAACCAGAGCCCTGTGAGCTCCATTCAATGCAACTTTCTCTTTTGACACAGAACAAATATCAAAACTCTTGTTAAATTCTCAGACTTCAGACTTCCAGCAAATTTCCTGCTGACTTTCCAGCAGTTCCATGTAGACCTGGTTGCCTTTTCTTGCTTACAAGGATTTTCTGGGTGCTTGCAAAGGCTTTGATTATTTGTGCCAGCATATTTCTAGGAATTATTGTGGTTGATGTCTACACTGCCAGGTCCTCCTTTCCCATTAAGACAGGTGCCAAATATTCCTTATTCCAGGTCCCCACTACCTCAACCATCTCCTGCAAGTTCCAGACACTTGGAACTGCCAACAGCTCCAAGATCAATACGAAGAGGATTGGAAAACCATGGAAAAACAACCAACAGATCATCTAGAGTCGAGCACTCAGAAATGGATGAAAAAAGAAAAAATCCAGGCATGAAAAGCAAAATCTTCAACTATTGAAAAAAAAAAAGCTAAAAAGCGCCCTGAAAGCGTTGTGCTGCCCAGGACAGTGGGGGAGTCCCCATCCTTGGAGGGATTTAAAAGCCATGTGGATGTGGCACTTGGGGACATGGATCAGTGGTGGCCTTGGCAGTGCTGGGGGATGGTTGGACTCAAAGGTCTTGGAGAGCTTTTCCAACCTCAGTGATGGGCACAGGCAGAAGAACTTCATAATCAGAACTGAAAGGGTTTAGAGCAGTCCACAGCATGTTTTTATCCCACCAACTCCCTTTCCCATCCTTTCCCAGCACAGTTTCAAAGATGGGGGGCCAGGGATCATTCCTAAGGACAGTTTGCACATGGCCAACCTGTTTCCAAAAGTAAATTAAGAGTGTGTGTAGTAATTAATACCATGGATGAAACCAGGCTCTGCCCTTCAACCTTCACCCATGAAGCACCTCTTAAAGAGAAAAGCAGAATCCAGGGGCAAAAACATCCAAGAAATCTCTTGGATAGAGACATGGACATTAATAATTTCCTCCCATGATCACACTAGGCTGCTGGTGGGACTGTCCAGAGCATTTACTCACATTACAGAACTTTTACACTGCACAATTTCTGAGGCTGTTTGGGGCATCTCTTAATCTGTTTCATATTAATTAGCATTGTTGTGTTGTTGGGTTTTTTTCTTCCACCTGTACATTATCAAGCAGCTGAAAACATTATTCCACTAATTTATCTGCTGATGACATGAGCTGGGGTGAGCAGTCTTCAGTCATTTGTCATTTGGATGGCACTTTTGTTCTGGCATTTCCATCCATCTTCTCCCACTGGATGATATTTCCAGATAAATCTTTCAGAATTAGGTGATTTCTACCTCCATGATATCCCTAAGCCTTAGGAGCTGATCTCCACTGTGCTGCTGAACCAGAATCTTCATCAGCCAACCTCAGGGTGGCAGGGTGCTGCCTTTCCAAGATTTTGAGATCAAACTGGCTGTCAAAATAAGCAAGCCAGTGGGACCTATCCAAGGATCTCCCAGGATTCTGCCACTGATCCTCTCCACCTGCTCCTTGGCAGCACAGCATTATGACTGGATGATCACAGAGGTCTTTTCCAATGATTCCATGATTAAACTTCAGGACAATTCACCCCATCCTGGTGCCTGTTCACTGCTCCATCCCCATATTTGTGCTGTGTAGGGAATCCACAGCCTCAACTCCTACACTGATAAAAAGCTCACTCAAGCCCCAGTGCAAGAAAATCCCTAAATCCTCCATGGTTTCAACCTCCCAAATCATCCATTATCAGCTTTGTTGTAGTGGTTGGCACAAGGAATTAGTCCAACAGGCAATGACTGACAGTTTTCTCTTAAAAAATGGCACCATCTGGCAAAGCAGAATTGCCATTCCACGTTATCCCGGTCCTCCAAAGCATTTCTGTCCCCTGTCCAAGGCCCATGAGCTACCAGCAGATGTGGACAGGGTTGGAGAGAGAATCTGAACCACAGCTGTGGCTCAATTGGCCATGGAGACATGTGGAAATTAAACAAAAAAGATTACAACCAAAATCTTTTACTCTCGGATAGATGAGGTTATTCCCCTCACAACGGGAATATCTGGGAGAAAAACCTCAGTAGGTGTTAAATGGTACTTGATCCATTTTTATGGGAAGGATTCCATGAGATGGTTGCCCAGAATAACAAGGAACCACATTAGCTGACCCAGGGAATCCTTTCCAGACCCAAGTTTCTGTTCTCTTTAAACTAAATGAAAGGAAAATGCAGTTCTCATCTCTGAAAGGAAAACCAGTTTTCCTGGAGCCCTGACATTGAAACAGGACTTTTTTTTTTTTTTTTTTTTTTCCCATCTGCAGCAGTTCAGACAGATTTAATGTGATTAATGCTGCTAAACTATGTCACCTATGGCATTTTTCTGCTTTCCAGTAGATGAAAAGGCTTCTGTTCAAAAAGAAAACTGCAATATGTGCTGCATGAAATGCCAGCTGGGAGTGGAGGAAGAGAGTGTAGTGATGGCAGATACTTGATTTAGCTCTGCATCAATAAAACATCCACATTTGTAAGAGAGATTGTGATAGAAAATGTCTTAATTGAGCAATATTTGTACCAGGACATTGGGCCACTCACTTGGAATCACTTCCAGGATGCCCTGCTCTATTCCTTGAATTCAGACTTAGATCTCCCCCATTCCAAGGTGTCACTGAAAGCAATGTCACAAAGAATGAAATTAATGGGTCTGAGGCAAATTTCCATCAGATTTGGGTAGGAAGTAAGAGCCATGAGGACTGGCCCAGCAACCAAGTTCATCAAGCTGGGGGGGGGGGGGGGCACCTNGAGAGCTGGGGGTGTTCACCTGGAGAAGAGAAGGATCCTGGGAAACCTCAGAGCCCCTTCCAGGGCCTAAAGGGGCTCCAGGAGAGCTGGAGAGGGACTTGGGACAAGGGATGGAGGGACAGGACACAGGGAATGGCTTCCCACTGCCAGAGGGCAGGGATAGATGGGATATTGGGAAGGAATTCTTGGCTGTGAGGGTGATGAGGCCCTGGCACAGGGTGCCCAGAGAAGCTGTGGCTGCCCCTGGATCCATGGAAGTGTCCAAGGCCAGGCTGGACAGGGCTTGGAGCAGCCTGGGATAATGGGAAGTTTCCCCTGGCAGGGAGTGCAGTGAGATGAGCTTTAAGGTCCCTTACAACCCAAAACATTTCATGACACTTTGACCTCTAAGGCTGCCAAGTCCAACAATTCACTGAGTTGCATAAAAAATCAGTATACCAGTACAACAAGCTGAGGTGCTGGTGTCCCCTGGCCACAGGCACAAGTGCTGCTGCAGGAGACTTGCTCAGAGCTCTCCCAATCTCCCCAGGTGAGTGCTGGAGCTCTTGCTGCCTTCTAGACAACTTGCCATGAGAATTGTATCAGTGGAAAACTAACCCACAATATTTTGTGCCAGTTTAGATCTCTGAAGTGGCTCAGCACATGAATTCATGTGGAAAGGAATTGTGGAAGGGGGCAGCAGGAGAGAGGAGAAGCCAGGATCTCCTTTTGTCCCAGCCGTGGGACTGCACCTGGATCTGATCCTCCTCCTCCTCCTCTTCCTCCTCCTCCTCCTCCTCCTCCTCCTCCTGCAGCTCAGACTTTGATGCCAGAGGAGCTATTTTGGTGCAAACTGGGTGTGAAGGGAACACAAGCCATGGTGTCCTACATAGCAGCCTGCTGGCAGTGATGGCACAGAGAGTCCTGACTCACGTCCCCTTCACGGAAATTCCTTCTCCAAAGTTTACATCACCTGGCAGCTTTTTATTATTTTTATTATTTAGGTACCTGGCAGTCAGTGTTTGCAGCTCCTCTCTCTGTCAGGAGTCCAAATACAGCAGAAGTCAACATCCAGGATGCTACCAGTGATCAGAAATTAATTGTGGTTTTATAAAAGGCAGGATTATTTTGTTCCTATTTATCCCGACGAAAGGATGCTGCTGACAGGGGGTGTTCTACTTTGTTCTCACTGTTGGGGTTTTTTCACATTATCAGAGTTTAGCCTCTCAACCAACTTTTAAAGGTTTGTAGCAGCAAAATAATCTGAAAAACTGTCCTTTTTCCACATCCACATCCAAGCAGGGTTCAGGATATTCTTCCCCCGGTCTGGCTAAGCTTCCCTGTGGCATCCAAATCTCCCCTTGTTCCATGCCATAAGGTCTTGCAAATCCTGCTGAGGAGTGGCTCCAGATTCTCATCTTATGGAATTTTCTGCTCTTCAGCACAAGCTCTGAGCTGTGCATGTCCCAAAACATACAGTAAGACCCCCAGAGGCTGGGATTTGCCAGTGGGCACTGGAGCAGATGGCTTTGGGAATCTGGCCAGAGCAAAAGCTCTCCATCCCAGCCTGGTCAACCAGGTGGGTCATCAAATCTGTTCCACTGTCTGAAAAATGCTGGATCAAAGGGATCCACAAAAAAAAATCTCAAATTCCTTCTCAAGTCTGTTCTAAATCTCCAAGACAACACCTCTTCTCTGCATCTTTATTATTTGAAGATAATAAGGAATGACATCACAATCTTCCAGTACCCAGGGCATGTCCTTTTCCTCCTAATACCTTCTGAAAAAGAAGGAATTGTTGTAATCTGGAGGTCTCACCTCCTACTCCAGTCACCTTATCTCCAAACCTGACTGGTTTTGTCTGAAAAAGGAAGGCTTGAGCTGTGCTTTTCCCACACCTCATCATGTTTAGGCTGAAATTAAGGCCCAGCCCAAGTGGCTGCCACAGGAGCAAGGGGTTGGGTGGACCTTTGGTCAGCCCCAGAACACCTGGTTCTGTGTTTTTATGCAGTTTGCATAATTTTCAGGCTTCCAGAATAACAGATTGGGTGAAGGAAAATTGGCCTTGTGATGACAGAAAGCTGCTTGCAATTCTCTGCCTACAGAACAGACCTGAGTTTTAATCTGATTCCTGCTAGGTTTGGGTCCACATCCATAGACAAAATTATTCCAGGTTTGCATCAGTAGTGCCAGGGACTGTGAAAATGCCTGAAATGTCCATTAAACCCCATTTGTGCAAATTCCAGTCTCCCCTCCACACCTATCCAGACATTATATTGATCTGATAAGAATATTTATTGTGGGGAGTGCCCTTGGGAGACAGATGTAAATATGTTTTACAAGGGTTTTTCCAACTTTCAAAACAATAAATGCAGTAGCCTTATAACTCTTGAAGTTCCCAAAAAAATGACCTAATTTACATTTTGTCTAGTCCAAGGCACTTCTGCCTCTAGGCCAGTCCTGCTGGGAAACACAGGGCTGGTACTTGGATAGAGCCTTCCTGGGTGTTTGGAGCACAGAGAAGGTTCAGATGTGAAGAAAAAAAAGCCCTGATTCTCTAAGAGCACAAGGATGAGAGCAGGATTTCACTGAACCACAGAATGTCCTGAGTTGGAATGGACCCACAAGGACCATCCAGCCCAGTTCCTGGCCCTGCTCAGACACCCCAACAATCCCAAATTGTCTCTGAGAGCGTTGTCCAAACAGTCCTGCAGCTCTGGCAGCCTTGAGGCTGTGCCCATTCCCTAGGGAGCTGTTCCAGTGCCCAAACACCCTCTGGAGGAAGAACCTTTTCCTGATTTCCAACCTAAACTTCCCCTGGCACCACTTCAGCCACCTTGTCTGATGGCAAGCCCAGGGTACAAACACCAAGAGCTGCCATTCCCCCAGCATCACCTCAATACTCCACCTCCTCTCTACCTCCAAGTGCTGTGCATTAATTTGGGAATTTATTATTTAACGTGATCTTCCATCTGCAGGGCTGTGCAGATTTGTGACTTTGACACCAGAGCTGGGAGATGGCAGCACAACCAGGCAGGCACATTAAAGTGCAGAGCAGTGACACTACCTGCTGAGAATTCAGGTTTTTCTCCTAAGAAGTTACAAGAGGAAACATTTGTAGTGTGTCTCGGTGACATCTCTGGGAATAATCCCCACTGAGCCCCTTCCCCTCTGCTTCTTAAGAAGTCACTACCCACCCTTATGTTTGGAAATCTGTTTCTAAGCAGCTTTACCTCATTTCAGCTCAGTCTTACAATAAGGCAGCTTCCACCAACCCCTGCAGCAAAACTATGAATACATTCCAGGTCACTGCCCCAGGCCAGGTTTTCCTCCCCAGTTCAAACCAGTTGCTCTAAGGAGCAGTACGTGCAGAGAAGCAAAACAGCCTCAGCCTCTTCTTGTTTCACTCAGGACAAAACTCTTTCAGGAATTTCAGCTCCAACCCACCAGCTCCTGTGGAATTGCCTCTGTATAAAGGTTTCCCAGAGAAGCTGTAGCTATCCCATCACTTCCACTTGGAAGTGTCCAAGGCCAGGCTGGAGAAATCTGGGATAGTGGAAAGTATCCCTGTCCATGGAATGAGAGGAGCTTTAAGGTCCCTTCCCACCCAAACCATTCTGGGATTCTGTGATTTCACATTCAGCTGATGTCTGTCAGAAAGCAGCACGTCCTCTGATACTGGAGAGAATCATGCACAGCCCAATTTACGAATATATTATAAATTAGAATTATAAATGTGGCTCGCAGCTGATGTCACTTCAATTCACATCATGCAGATCCCATCAAAACAATGCATCTTCCATGAAATAATTCAGCATCCTCAAGTAGCAGGAAAGGGGCTCTTTGCCTATAACGTGCGCCTCTCCTTTATTTTAAAATAACATTAAATATGCACAGTTAAGCACTCAAAAGTCAGGAAATGAGAAATGCAAGGCTCATAGAGCTTTAACTCTGCCTCCTCGAGGATATTAATTATGTTGTCATCTTTTATCAGATCATTGCATACTGTTTCTTAAATAATCTTTTTCCGCAACCTTTCCCACATCCATACATTCCAGAGCAGCCCTGGGTGGCTCTGCTGGAAACCACAGGGATTCATAATGAGCAGAGGACATGCTGAAGGATTCACATTTCCATTCTGCCTTGGACTTCCTTGCCTTCCCAGAGTCAAAATGTGCAACTTAAAAGGTTAAAATCCTGCTTGGTTTTCACTGTTGTTCATCCCAGGGCTGCAAAGTGTTACCATGGAATCAGAATCGTGGGATGTCCTGAGTTGGGAGGGACCCACCAGGATCACCCAGTCCAGCTCCTGGCCCTGCTCAGACACCCCAACAATCCTACCCTGTGCATCCCTGGGAGCGTTGTCCAAACACTCCTGGAGCTCAGGCAGCCTTGGGAATGTCCCCATTCCCTGGGGAGCTGCTCCAGTGCCCCAGCACCCTCTGGGGGAAGAACCTTTCCCTGATCTCCAACCTAAACCTCCCCTGGCACAGCTCCAGACACTCCCTGGGTCCTGTCTCTGGTCAGAGTAGAAGTTCCCCCAACTTCCCTCATTGTTCCCCCCTCTCTACTGAACAGTAACATGTTGAAACTGGTCCTTCCCAGGGCTGAAAAACATTTTAGGAAGTAATAACTCCATTTTATACAGTGAAATTTCCTTTGTACCTGCAATATCATATACAATGTATAGATATATAATATAGACATATATATCTTACATATAAGAGCACCTTGTCTTTATCTACAGACTAATTTTCCATAGAGAAGGGGAAAAATTGCAAATTTTGCACTTAATTATGGAATCAGAGTACCCTGAGTTGGAAGGGCCACACAGAATAATGATGGGTACAGACAGGCCTCTCTTCAGGAAAGGCACAAATCTTCCCATCCTTGAAAATTAAATATTAATATTCCACTTCCTTTTTGTTTCACAGTGTCTTCCCAAGACATGATCCCATCCCACTGACTTCCACTGGAGCTGAACTGCTCCCTGCAGATCATCTCTACAGGGCTGTCAAAATTAACCCCTCTTTTCTTTTTTTCCCTCACCTCTGGTTGTCTCCTCATTGAATATTTAAGGAATAGAGCACACGGACAAAACAGCAGCTTCCCACCTCCATGCTGGACTTTTGAGATGTCACTAAGAATTACAGACTGGGTCTCCCTGCAGGAGAGCCCCAAACCCCAACAAAAAGCCCAGGTTTGTATTGGGTAAATTATAAATAAGCAGAAATACTCTCAGGGCTGCAGGAAGAGCTGACAGCCTCTGGCAGCCAGGTGAGGTCCAAAGTAGGGGCATGCTCCCACTCCCCCCAAAAAAGCAGCTGCACAGCCTTATGAAGAGTTTTTGCTCCCCCAGGGGTGTGTTGGATGCTGTTACAGATAAGGTAAGTGGTCATATGGTTGATTTGAAATAAGAGTGGGTCTGTGCATAAGCTTAACTGCATTACAGCAGCTTTCAAATCACCATGACAACCCTGGGTTTATAGGCAAGATGATTTTATAGATAGATTTATTTATATATATACATACATACACACAAACACACACACATATATATATGTATACACACATATATATATATATATGTATCAGCAAGATGTGTATGGCCTTTGTTGTGATAATGAGGAATGATGGGTCCCTGTCCCAAGGAACTTTCAAACTGAATTTGGCATCCCAAGGCATGGAGCATGTCTATTCTGTGCAGTTGGGTGGGTGGAAAACAGACCACAGGTATTTTCTGCAATGATTTCAAAGCTCAGACAGATGAATCCACACTACACACATGTGATTTCTTATCTTTTAGCAGGAAAAAGAGTGGGGAGAAAAAAAAAAAAAAAATCTCTTCATCTAAATAATGCCTCTCCATGACATTTTTCTTCCACATAAACAGCTGAGTTGCAGGATTGTTTAATCCCCTGAGAGCAAGGTTTGGTTGAAGATTCCAAAAGCACTGGGAGTGCATTGCATCCCTGGCCTGTGCTCCAGGCATGTGGCACAGATAACCAGGTTATCTCCCAGGCAGGGAAATCCCAGGCCATTTCCATAATTTATAGATAAGCTCAGCTGAATGAACCCGACACGAAATTGTCACCGTCTGCTGAACAAACTGTGTGGAACTGTTGAACAAAGGGACATTTTCGCATCTGGCATCACAAAACAGAGGCCCCACACGAGCAGCTGTGCAAAGCTGGGGCTGGTAATTGTGTTTCAGCAGGAGCATTGCTGCTCAAAGATGTCTATTCCCAGCCTAACGCCATCTAAACGCTATTCTTGCTAATATGTGTGTAAAGGTAATCTAATAATAACTTTTCTTGCAGAGGATGTTTACAAGAAACCTTCTTTTTGTCGGGGAAATCACTCATTGATTCCTGTCTCTCACAAAATCCACCCGAGGCCTCGCCGTGGCCCAGAGGTTAAATGTTACAGCCCAGCTCACAGCTGTCCATTAACCTCTCTCAGGCCCTCAAGGTGGGTTTCCATGTGCAGAATTCCACACTGGGAATGCTCCTTGGCCTGTGTTGGCTTGTCCACCATGGCCAGGAATTGCCTGGGATAGTGCCAGGGCCAGCCCCACAGTGCCCAAAAGGGAGCGGTGTGGATGGGCCAAGGGGCATCTCCACGGCACAATTTAACGCACAAGGAGAAGTCAGGCTGTGCTTTATGCATTAATTTCCACTGCCAGAGGGCAAGGTTAGGTGGGATATTGGGAAGGAATCCTTCCCTGTGGAACTGGGGAGGCCCTGGCACAGAGAAGCTGTGGCTGCGCCATCCCTGGAAGTGTCCAAGGCCAGCTTGGAGTAACCTGGGATAGTGGAAGTTTTTCCTGTCCATGGCAGGGGGTTGGAACTGGATGAGCTTTAAAGTCCCTTCCAGCCCAAATCATTCTGTCATTCCATGATTTACACTGGGCTTATTTCCCACTTCTGATGCACAGAGCATTTCTAGATAAGTGATGGTATCTCAGTTCCTCCGGATGATGCCTTTCCTGGGTGCTATTTTTTTCCACTAATGTGTTAAACTATTGAAGCATTGCTACACTGGGGGAGAGAGGCAACGGGGAGTAGAACTATTTTAAAACTTTGCTCTTCCTTCTCTCTGTAATCATGGATCTCTTCTGCTTTTCATTGCTATGTACAGCTCAGTATCCAGGCAGTTTCCCTCTCCATCTGCCACAAGGAGCTGCAATTCAGGGAATTATTTCAGTTTAAGATGGCTGCTCCCAGGGAAAAGAAACACATCCTGTGTCCTACCCTTGGATTTGGACTTCCTGTGTCCTTCTGCTTTCATCTGAAACCAAAGTCCTTCACTCTCCAGGGATGCTGCTGCTCTTTATTTGTGAGCAGGTGCAGCAGCTACGAAAGGAGGCTGTTCCTGCTCTGCCAGAACTCACTTTTTGGCTGAAGGGGCCACAGCGGGAAATTCCAAAACTTTTGTTATTCACAGACCAACTGGTCTGAATGTCTTGTGAGCGCTTGTGCCACTAAACTTCTTTAGGCGAAAAAGAAAAAGCTTTTTTGTCTCAAATATCCCTGACAATAAACACAGAGACAACACCTGTGAAACCATCAGGGTTTGCCTCGAGTTCCTGCTGCAAAACCTCAGACTCTTTGCAAAGGGCTCCAGAAATTTCTCAGCCAGCTCCACACAACCCTTGGACCTGCTAACCTGCCCTGTACAAAGCAAAATACATTTTACTGCACTGCAGGTGCAGGTTGGAAAGGCAGAGCTGCTCAAAATGCACAAAAAATTCCATGTTGCAAACATGGAAACAGCTCCTGAGAGACAGAGAAACTCTTCAAAATAGCTCCTTGATTCATTAAGAACAACAGCAAGGTTGACACATCCCCCACGTTTCATCCCACCCGTGGATTCATTACAGGCACCAGAGAGATGCAGGCGCTGAGGAACCGAATTCCTTCCCCCACCTTTCTTCCCCACAAAGCCTCTCACTGGGTTTTATCTGTAACTTCAGCAACAGCTTGAAATGCTGGGGAACTTGACAGGGTGATTTATCATAGCTTGTTGCATTTTTCTCAAAACATCCCAAGCAGATGATATTATGATATAAAGGAGGGGGGGGGGGAAAAACAAGATGTAGTCATTGTACATGACAAAAGCTCAATATTAGGGCATCACAAAACAAAATAGAAGAAGATTGGGGCAGATAATGACAACCAGTGCTGAAGACAGACAAAAAAGAAAGAAAACCAGGCAATTGAATAAATAAAAATAGGATGGGAAGGACCTCTAACCCAGCCTTCCCTGGAGGCAGGCTGGGCTCTACCTGCATCAGTCCCAACAGATGTTTGTGACAGAGTCCACAGCAACACCAAAGTCCTGTGCTAAGTAATCACCTGCAAAAACATCAGTGGAATTCTG
Organism: Urocynchramus pylzowi; assembly: GCA_013397555.1. NCBI lineage: Eukaryota > Metazoa > Chordata > Aves > Passeriformes > Fringillidae > Urocynchramus > Urocynchramus pylzowi. The sequence goes on along the minus strand of VZRH01003978.1, from coordinate 247,633 downwards.
AAAAGCCCCACACTGAGACACAACTACTGATGAAACAGAATTTAAGAGGGAAGAAATAGCTTGCCATATTGCAAAGGAATAAGAACCCCTTGGTGATATAGAAAGAGCTGACTCTACGAATTCTGGAGGCTTGGGGAGGGGGCCTAGGAAAGGAAATATTTTCTTTCTTCTCAGAAGTGTCTCTGCTTTTGAATATTCTTCTCCTCTGAGCTTGCTCTGGGATGGCACATGCTCATGACATCATTTTACAGCAATATTAGAGACAACAATACCAAATAAATAGATCTGAAACACAAAATTAAAATGTTACCCTTTTTTTTATACTTCTGTCTGGGAAGGGCTTCAAAATATCCAGGAGCAACACAAGGATTCTGGAAATGTCCTTCAAATTCCAGAAGTCTGGAGGGCAGGGTGGGTTTGAGCTCACATCTACGTGGGTTGGTTTATTTATTTGAGGTGTGAAAGTCAGCTCCAGCTCCAGCTGTTCAATCAGACCAGCTCACAGTGCTCATTTCTGATGACCCTCATGGAGACCTGGAGCCAATCCTTTATGAAAGGCTGGAAAATCACAGAGCTAGGAGTAAAAAAGCACTTTAAAACCTGTAAGGCAGAATAGCGGGTGGGTGACCTACAAAGCAGAGACTTCTTTTGGTGCTTATTGCACTAAACATCAGGGAGAGAAAAATAAATATTTTCTTGAGCCAGTGGTGAGTCAGAATGAAACAAAACCCTCACCATCCACCTGAAAGATGCCTCACCATCCACCTGAAAGCCAAGATCCTTGAAGGTGAAGTTATCCCTGTCAGGGCTGACACCTGAATTCAGCTTCAGGCCTCATGGGGTTACATGAAGCTCTGAGCCACTGCTGTGACCCACTTGAGAGTTCTTCATCATTCATTTCATAATACCAATTTCATATTGACACTGGAGCCAATACAGCTCCTCAAAAAGGGGAATCAGGCACAGAAATGTCTAAGCTGTAAGCAGCAGCATCTCCTGTAGGTGCAGGTCAGCCTGTCCTGATTTGCCACAGTGCAGGTGACAAATGGCAAGAAGGATAAACTTAACAGCTCTTCCTTAAAGTCTGCAGAATAAATTCTGCATACAGCAGATGAGGTGTCAATTAAAGCAGAAACAGCACAGAACCACAGAGTCACAGAATCACAGAATGGTTTGGGTGGGAAGAGACACCCAAATCTCACCTTGTTCCCACTCCCCTGCCATGGGCAGGGACACCTTCCACTATCCCAGACTGCTCCAAACCCTGTCCAACCTGGCCTTGGACACTTCCAGGGATGGGACAACTGTCCTGGCTCTATTTAAGGACATGCAAAACAAATACTCCAAAACAAGAGGCCACATCCAAATGTCAGTTTTGTACCTGGCATGTGCTGCCTCAGCCCCCATCTGGGAAAGGCCCTGTTAATCTGGCTAAAACTGTGTCAGAGGCTTTACTGAAAACCCTAGGCCAACATCCATGTCCTGGCTGCATTTAGGTTCCTAATAGAGATGTATTTATTAGGCTCCAGTTGGAGTGTATTAAAGTGGTGGGGGTTTGTGGGATCCAGCTCTGCTGGGCTTGGCTCAACTGGGCTCAGCTCAGTGCAGCTGGAAGTCAGCAACCCTGCCTGGTGTCAGCTCAGCTCCTGTGGGCTTTTGTTTTTTAACCAAGGGGCATTGCCAGCACCTACTGCATATGCTGAACATAATTAAAGCCTCTTTCTTCAATTAAACCTTTTGTCTTTGTCTAATAAGGCAGAATCTGGTCAAATCTCTGCGCAACACAGAGAAATGTGTAAAGAAATGGCTCAGAGAATTCCTGTGCACAGGTGCTTCTTGCAAATTTGATTTATTTCCTTTGGACCTTTACATTGTGGTCAGGTCCAGGCACAGCTGCCCAGAGCTGTGCTGGAGTCCCCACTCCTGAAGGGATTTAAAAGCAGTGTGGATGTGGCACTTGGGGACATGGCTCAGTGGTGGCCTTGCCACCTGGTCACAGGTTGGACTTGATGGTCTTGGAGGTGTTTTCTAACCTGAATTCTATTCTATACAGAAAATAGTACTTGATTGCATGACACTGGGCTCTCTGAGGCTTCTGCCCTCAGGCCTTTTTCCACTTTTATTTCAATTTTTTATTATGATTTTGGATCCCTATCACTGTTAATAGATATGGAATCAAACTGTCTTAATTATAAAATGTGCCCGGATTAAAATACCATGAACAAAACCAGTTTAGGAAAAGCCAGAGGGAACTGTGTCCTTTAATCAGCCAGTTTATTAATAATGTAACAAGTTCTCTCAAAGTTCTCTCAGGGCTCAGGTCTTCCTGATGGAAGATTTTGCTGGAGGGATGTGAAAGGATCTTGTGCTCAGTGAGCCAAACCACGCTTGGGGCACGTGCTGGACTGCTAAAGAAAAACATTTAAAACTGGGCTTTGTGTCACCTTCAGGGGGGGGAAATGTTTAAGCCAAATATAAATAAATAATTGTGGAGCCCATGGGAAATAAAACCATAAAATAAATACACAGCAGAGAGATTTGCCCACTTCCAGACCAGCAAACTCCCAGGGAAGCTCAGGAAGTGCTTCTGAGTTGCCCTAATTAAAGGGAGATTTAGGACATTGCCATCTGTAAATCTATTTTGTCAAGATGAGGCGTTAATGCAAAAGGAAAATAATTTGGAGAAAGCTCTTGGCTAAAAGCTTCCTATATATACCCACCTGTTCTTCTGAAGGTTTTCTATAGCAACCATCAACAAAGGGCTTTTAGAGCAACAGCATCACTGAACAGAAATGTGAAAGCCATTAAATTTTCTTCTGAAAAAACGAATTTTGCCTGGAAATGAAAACTTCAGTGGCAAAGCTGCATTTTTATGAAATATTCTCATTTTCCTAAGAAATCATCATTTTTGAACTCTGAATTAGGGTTCTTCTGGTCTTCTCTGTGTATCACAATTATGTTCACCTTTGTCATGCTTTTTATCCCTGTCTTTTTCTCTCTCTTACCATCAAAAATAATAACAAGGAAATAAAAGATGGCCATGAAATAATGAAAATGTAGTGAAAAACTACATCTTTTATTATATTACAGGTCAAAATGGGGATAACAACAAGGTAAAGACACAGCAGAATGTGATTTCCTCAAAATGGTCTCACAATGGAAAGAAATTTCATTCCTTTCATACAATGGAAAAGTGTAACTTCAAAATGCCAACATCTCAATAACTTGCCCCCTCCTTTCTACCTCTCTCCCCAAAATAGCTGAACTAAGAACTCACAGATTGGAAGAAGATGTGTTAGAGAGAACACAGAATATACAGAATACACACACACACATGCACTGAACATCTCTGACCAGCCCCAGGTTCCTGGCTGTGAATTTCCCCTTTCTCTCACTAAACTGATGAATTCATTTCACTCCAAGAATGTTATTGCCTCTAGGAATGTGTGTCAGGCAACAGGTGTTTCAGTTTTTCAAGGAAAACCTGAAAACTTCTCCAGGAAAATGGCTCAATCACTCTTTGATGAACCACACCAAGGAACTGATTCAAACTAAAATGAAAATCAACAAAAATAACCAAGAAAAGCCTTTTTTTTAACAGCCTGAGGAGTCTTTTGATCTGGTTTCTTGCATGTCCCCATCAACAACTTCTCTGTGTTGTAAGACTCAGCCATGGTGCACAACCTTCCTGGACAGTCCATACTATTGCTAAATTATCCCAGAAACAGGAATTCAGGAAAGCAGACACAGGTTCTTGAGAAAGGCATCCGGTGTCCTGGTAAAAACTTCAAACAAATGCATCATTTTGTCCCTGCCTTGAAGGTCACTGGGATTGTTGGGGGCTTGGGACACATCAAACAAAGGAGGGGCTGAGAATTGGGTTTCTCCAACGAAGGGAATGCTGATGGAGATCCCACTGCTGTCTTAGACTATTAAAGAGGGGGTACAGAAGACAAACCTAGACTCCTTTAGAGGTGCAGAGTGGAGGGGTGAGAAGCACAAGCTGTAACAGGAAAAGCATTTCACTCATCAAAAATTCACCTGGACACAGCCATGAGCAACCTGAGGTATGTTGGACCTGCTTTAAGCACAGGCTTGGACCAGAGACCTCCAGAGGTTCTTCCAGTCTAAATTATATGAGTTTCTACAGTCCTAATATTCAAATCTCTTCAATTTTACTATCTCAGGCTGCTCCAAGCCCTGTTCAACCTGGCCTTGGGCACTTTCAGGGATCCAGGGGCAGCCACAGCTTCTCTGGGCACCCTGTGTCAGGGCCTCCCCACCCTCTCAGGGAACAATTCCTTCCTCAGAGTTAATCCACACCCACCCTCTAATATTCTATTCTATCGCATTTCCATGACTTTCATTACCAAATGGATCCAGAATTGAACAAAGGGTATCAATGACTGTCTCAAAATCACAGGAAATTCCAAGATCCTTTCCTGTTTCTCCTCCATACCCCCACTCACGCCATGTCTGTTTCCTTTGGATCAGACTTAAGGCAGCAGCTCACTGACTAAATCATTTTTTATTGGATTCTGGCTATTTTTCCAGGATTTTGACTCCATAACTTGTCTTCTCCATGACTGAACACCTGCACAATCTTTGTCTCAGCAAACTCTACATTACATCAATGCTATTTTTGTGGAGAGGGTCAAGCCCTGTCAGGTACAAAGAGCACAAAACTTCCAAGGTGGAATTCAGTCCACAGCCCCCATTCTCAGCAGAGGAGCTGAACATTTCCTGAATTCCACCCTCCCACAGACAGCATCTTATGCAGGATGAGTCTCTCAAAGGGAAATAAATGAATGGCTTTTCTCAGAATAAAAACATTCCTTTCTCCACACAGCAGAGATGCTGCCCAGGCTGAGAGAGGTTGCACTGAGGCACAAAAATGCACATGGGAAAAGTTCTCTCCAGCTTTTGTCCTTCAGTGATCCTCTCTCCATCATTTTTATGAACATTTCCACCAACTTCTTCTCAGTGACATCACTCCCATGGCTAAATCTGACCTCAGCAGCTTCCTTTGCCCAAGTTTTATCTATTTTGGTCTTATAAATGGCCTATATACAGACCTAGAATAAATTCTGACAGGCTTTTCTTTTTTTTCTGTTTCACAAAATGGACGAGTCCATTTATATCAGGATAGAAATGAACTTCCTACCAATTACATCCTTTGCAGCACTTCCTTGCAAAATGACATAATTCAGATGACAACAGTCTGAGAGTCCTCCATGCATTAACTTGGGCACCACACCAAGCACAGGGTTGCTCATTGCACCTTTTTCTTTAAGAAGTTTGGTTTTCAATTAATCCACCTACCATTCCTGTGCTTCCTCGGTTTCTTATAAATAACAGTACAGGGGTTATGGACACCTATATTTATATCTCCAATATTTTCATTGATACATTTCTTTGGGCTTTAAAAGCTTGAAGTTATCTACAGAACTGGAAGAAAAATATGATGTTCGATCTTTTCTGGATAATTCCATCACTGATGGCAACAACACTGTGAAAACGCATTGACTTTCACAACTTTTTTCCCTATAAAAAGTTCTTTAACAGAGATATCAAAGAGATTAACAGTCAAACGCAGATTTATCTTCCAGAAACCTGAAGGAGTTGGATTCTCATAGCCTGAGCCCACCTAAAAAGTCCAGAACTTCTCCCAAAATAGGAGAAATTTTTGCCAGGTGCTATTTCTCGTAGTCCCTTTTTCTTTTTCTCCCTGACAGCTGCTGAGCATTTTTGGTGGCTGACCTTCAGCTTAGGCACAAAGAAGAAACCACAAGATTTGCCCATAAATGCATTTACTGATAAATGCAAATCACAGAACATGATCTAATCCTTCATCCTCACTTTTCTAAAAGGAGAACTGTTTTCAAGTGTTTCTGAGAGGTTTAAGAGCACTGGATAGATGGAATTAAATTCTGATGAAGCGTCTCTGAGACCTTGGACAAGGGGAAACAGATTTTTTGCTAATCCTCAAACACAGCTGGCAGGTGAAAGGATTAGCAGGGGCTGAGCTTCTCAGTATGAATGAGGAGAGACATGACACATCAGCAACCAGAAAAAACTCAGGGTTTGTGTTGATGGCTTTAAAACACCTACTTTGCCTGTGAGTAGGTTGAATGTGCCAGCCTGAAGCTCAACATTGGTAATTTTCCCTGTTCAGAACCATTTTGGAAGCAACTTGGGTACCAATATCCTCCACTAGTTTTTCTGGAGCTGCAGTCAAGACACATCTCCCAGCTTGATCCTTGCCACCCTCAAGCCCTAACTGAAGTTATTTTCCTGAGTTTTAGGAGTAGTTTTAGCCTAAACCACCTTTTGTGAGACCATTGGGAGAGGAGGCACTGAAGGAAATTCATTGAATACCTTCACTAACAGATCCCTTTGTTACCCTGCATTCCCACCATCTGTTCCTTGAAAATACTTCTTACCTCTCATCTTATACAGGAAACAGAAGAGGGTTTAGAGACAGGACAATCTTGTGCTGTGTGACAGCAAACACTTGGCCTAAGTGGGTTTGGGGCTTGTAGCAGCTACTGAAATGTGAGAATGTAAAAAAGCAGGAAGTTCCAAAAGCAGAGTCTGGGTTCTTGCCCGGTTCTGAGGAAACCAAGCAAACCTTGGGCTGCTCCAGGTCCCTGTTTAGATTTTATAACACCTAAAATGCAGGTGCCTGGCATGAATTCAGAGCACTTCAATTAAGCACACTTCAATCAAGAGAATCCAGCTACCACCTAGACTGGCAAAAAATGGGCCAGCTCCCATTTGTTGCCCCTGAGGGCCCAAAAACATGGCATGGCCAAACTTTTTTCCTTCCCAAACCTGCTGGCTGCATCCAAAGAGCCAACTGGGAATAGCTCCTTGTCTGTTTTCTAACCATGCCTGGTCACAGTCCAGGTCCAAATCTGTCTGATTGCACCAGGAACCCTGATATAATTCTAACAGTGTGGAGAATGACTTTTCAAGTGCCCAAAACTCTGCTTGGCTCTTCAACAGAACAATACTAACTAGGCCCCAGGCACTTCTGAAGAGTAATTCAGAGTTCTAGACATGAAGATGGGTCAATCCACTTGATTTGAAGCTTAAACATCTGAATGAAGCCACCACAGACATCCAGCCCTGACTTGGAATATAAAGTGGTCTCCCGAGGCCAAATGTTCAACTGAAAAGAGCTCAGCCTTTTGAAAATCAGTGAAAAAAATAGATTTCAAATGCATCTGTTGGATCCTGGCAGGAGAAAGACCCAGTGTGTCATTTCTGGAACAAAAAATGGGAGGCAGCATCTATTTCAGTAGGATTCATTTAAAATGTAGTCACAGGATCACGGAATTCCAAAATAGATAGGTTGGAAGGGACCTTAAAACTCATCTAGTTCCAACTCCTGTCATGGTCAGGGACACCTTCCACTACTTCAGGTTGCTCCAAGCCTTGTCCAAACTGGCCTTGGACATTTCCAGGGACATGGGAATTGTGGGCAAGTAGTTCTAGTTAGAACTACCTGATTTTTTAGGTTCAGCAGAAAGGTGGGGGGAAATTGCCATTGATTTAGACTGACTCCAGACCAATCCTGGACGTGTTGCATTGTTCCCAGGAGAAGCTGCTATCTTCCATGGATAATGGAATGTTCAGGTTAAGGCCATTACTCTTGAACAGCTAAAGCTGGGTAAGATCAGTCCCCCTCTGAGTGCTTAAGTAATCAAATTGATGTGCTCCTGTTTTTTGGCCCAAAACACAAGTTCCATCCAGGTTTACGGATCCCAGAGGAGATGCTGCTGGAAAGGAGTGTTCCTGAGTGTTTAGCATGTATTAGGCACCACAGAAAAGCCAGCTGACTCTCACAGGGTGCCCCAGGCTGAGATAGACACATGTCCATTGTGTGATGATTCCATTTGAAAGGATTAATTTACTATTAACAAATGGATATTGCTCCAAATGCACCTTTCCCACAGTTCTGGGAGATGACAATAGCCTGCTATTATCCCCTGAGCTGGAATATGCACTTATTTTCACCTTTACAAGAACTAAATACATTGGGAATGCATCTTGTGGGCTGACACTTCCACACATTCCTATGTCTATATTCCTGCACCTTCCATTACTGAAAGCAACTGATTTAATGGGATTAAATTGTCACTATCCACGATTCCTTCGCCAACGAGGATATTTACAGCACGTTGCCTGAAGAAAACACCACATTAAAGCAACTTTGTAGGGCTCAAGAAATTTTAGACCCCTGTGGAAGGTTTGGAAGAGGAGAGAGAGATACAAGTGAAAGACTCTTGGTGATATCTTAACCCTTTTTTCACTGCCTTTCATAACAGGCCACAGGTTGGATATGCTGATGGATTTTTCCAAGCAAAAATATTGGCTGAAATTATGGTTGATATCCCAGGAACCATGACTGATCAGAGGAACCATCAGATCTTTTATTTAGGAGGTTTTACAAGCAAACATCACTTGTGGAAACCCTCACTGCAGGTACAGAGTGGTGGGTGTTGTTTGAGTTCAAAAGACTTCTCAGGGCACTGTCAATAAGATAGAAAATGGTACCATTGGCTTGGAAGGAACCTTTAAGATCACCTGGTCCCAACCTGCCCCCTGAAGGCAGGGATATGTCCTAAAGCCTCATGATTTATTAAATAACCAGCAGAACGTGCTTCTCATTTTTAGTAAATTTATTATCTTTCCTCACAATGACTGGGACTACAGATTTGGGTAATTTAGATCTCCACAAAGTTAACACTCTGCTACAAGGGCAGGCACTCATCTCTTCTGGTGACCAGGGAAAGGATCCAGGGAATGGCTGGAAATGTGCCAAGGAGGTTCAGGTTGGAGATCAGGGAAAGGCTTTTCTCCAGGAGGGTGTCAGGCACTAGAACAGCTCCCCAGGAAATGATGACATTCCCAAGGCCACCAGAGCTCCAGGAGCATTTGGACAATGCTCTCAGGGATGCACAGGGTGGGATTGTTGGGGTGTCCTGGGCAGGGTCAGGAGTTGGACTCAATGATCCTTGTGGGTCCCTTCCAACTCAGGATATTCTGTGATTCCGTGAACTGCCTGGTTAATTCACAGGTACTCGTGTAGTCATGAAAACCGTACACACATTGCACACTGAAGGCCAGGAGCTTGTGAATATTTAATTTTAAGGATTTGAAGACAGAGAAACTGAGGCCCAAGGAGTGCTTGACTCAAAAAAATGTCAGAGGGTGCCAGGCTATGCACAGAAACCAGTCCTGGATCCTGCTGCTCCAATCCACCAGCTCCTATGAAATTGCCTCTGTCTGAAAAAAGGAGCTGGTTGCCCAGAGAAGCTGCCCCATCACTGGAATTCTTCCAGGCCAGTTTGGACAGGGCTTGGAGGAACCTGGGATAGTGGAAGGTGTCCCTGCCCACAGCAGAGGGTGACTTCCAACCCAAACCATTCCCAGATTCCATGATTATTAAGGAGTTTGCCATTTCAATATTAAAATTCTCAGCCTTGTCATCTCACTCACAATCAGGTAACCAGCAAATTCAAAACTTTACCTCTCCAACTTTCCCCCCTGACTCCCCTCCCTGCTCCTTTTCAAGGCACATTTGGTATTTGTTTTGAATCCTGGCCGATTTTCAGTGCGCAAAACCTGATGCCGAGAGTTACTTGATATTCCGAAGGCGTTATTTTAAGATGAAACAATGTAAATTCTGCCTCGGATGGCAGATGGCTGGCAGTTCACTGTTTGGCAAACCAACTGGTGGGGTATGTTGGAAAGTCGGAGCAGCAGGTAGTACAGCTCAATTTGAAACGACCACAGATGCTCAGAGAGGCGCGGGGGAAGGGCACAAGCTGGTCAGGAAATTAAGAACAGTAGTCAGAGCTCACAGGGGAAAAAAAAAAAAATTAAAGAAAAAAAAAATGACAGTAATTAGCTGAAAGTTTTCTTCTCCCAATCAGCACTTTTTGGATGGGAGTTAGCAGAGATGAGAGCGAGCGTTGTCGCAACTCACGCAAACGCGGCGCTCCCGCTCTGAGGGCTCCTTTCCGTGCTGTGCCCTGATGGCTTTAAAGCTCTGCACCACTCACATCCCACATGAGGGCCGTGGTTTATACAAGCCTTGTACAAAGCTGCTCTTTCCAGAGGGATGAATGTCACCCCTGCTGTCCAAGCTGGCCAGGCGCTTGCTCCTCGGTGCAGGCCTCTGGTGCTTCCATCTGGATGGACCAAGCACGAGGTTGGACTTGATGATCCTGGAGGTCTTTTCTGACCTTAATCATTGAATTGTACAATCACAGAATAGTTTGGGTGGGAAGGGACCTTAAAGCTCACCCAATTCCCCCCCCTGCCATGGGCACAGACACCTTCCACTATCCCAGGCTGTTCCAAGTCCCATCCAGCCTGGCCTTGGACACTTTCAGGGATCCAGGGGCAGCCAAAGCTTCTCTGGGCACCCTGTGCCAGGGCCTCCCCACACTCTCAGGGAACAATTCCTTCCTAATATCCAGTCTATACCTACTTTCAGTTTAAAATCATTACCCCTTGTCCTGTCATGCCAGACCCTTGTAAATAAACTTGCTCCATCTTTCTTGTGGGCTCCATTCAGGTAGAGGGAGGTCATCCCAAAGCTTTCTCTTCTCCAGGATAAACAATCCCAATTCCCTCAGCCTTTCCTCACAGGAGAGCTGCTCCATCCCTCTGATCATCCTGGTGCTTCAGGACTCTCTCCAGCATCTCCACGTCTTTCCTGTGCTGGGCCCCCAGAGCTGGAGACAACTCTGCAAGTGGGGTTTCACCTGAGTGGGGAAGAGGGGCAGAATCCCCTCCCTAGGACTCTGTGATCTCTGCCCCAATCCCTTCCCACAGAGGGAGTCTGGCCTCCCCTCACCGCCAGCACCCGCTCTGCCACGAGACAGGAAGGCTCTGCACCCGCTGCCTGTCTTTCCCAAATTGGTAACTAAGTGGGATGAGCCGCCCTTTGGAGGAGCCCAGCTTTCTGCACTCCCGCAGCTTTGGGAGCTCAGAGGAGCCATCTCACTTCGTGGTAGCTAAAAGTAGCTCTGCTGGATCCCGAGGCAAAGGGTGGGAGCTCTAAACCAGAACTTCGCTCCAACTGCGGAGTGAAATTTTACACCTCCACAGCTCAGCTGACCCAGTGCCCAGGGCCAGCTGGCATGGGCTGGCCGTGCCCATGATCTTCTGTGCTCCAGAACTGGGTAGCAGCATCCAAACTGCCTTTTGGGAATGGTCTCTGGCAGGTGCCATCTCCCAAAGAGTGCTTGGAAGGGTCTGGAAAGTTCCGCATGGCCAAAACTGTGCCAGGATCAGGCAGAAAAAACAACCCTGGAAATGTTTAAGGCCAGGTTGGCCAGGGCTTGGAGCAACCTGGGATAGTGGAAGGTGTCCCAGGACACAGCAGGGGGTGGAATCTTTAAGGTCCCTTCTAACCTATGCCATTCTATGATTCAACAATTAACGTTGGAAAAGACCTCCAAGGTGATTGAGTGATTCCACCACTGTCCTGGACAGCCTGTTCCAGTGCCTGACCATGCTTTCAGTGAAGAAATTGTTCCAAACATCCAGTTTAAACCTCCCACGATGCAACTGGAGGCCGTTGCATCCCATTTCTTCCCAGAGATAATCCAGCTGTAACACAGGCTGAAGCTCTCCTGTAAAAACAACTGCAGGATCAGCCTGCTGTCTACCTTTAGTCTTGACCTCACCTCGACCTTCCCACAACCCAGCAACACAAAGTGGTTTTGGACACACTCCTCAACTCTTAACACCTTGCAGTAAAGAAGCAGCATTAGGGAAGAACAGCTCATTACAAGGAAGCACATTAGTTAACTGATCACATGCTCCAAAACTCTGGATCCACATTCAAGCTTTCCTATGTGATCATTTCCAGCCTGGATGCTTCCTCCAGGTATTTTTGAACCATGCCCATGCTGCCTGCTGTGTATCACTGGGTGCTAATGAGCTCTGAGTGGTGTTCAGTTAAAGAAATTCCACTCTGAGCCAAGTGTATGAGGGTTTTTTTTTGCAATTAAGCAATCAACAAAATCAGGAAATGCCACCTGCACACTTCCCTCTGGTCCCCAGACAGCACACATGGTTCCTTTCACCTTGGAAAGGGCTTGGAGCAACTGATCTAGTGGAAGGTGTCCCTGCTCATGGCAGGGAATTGGAACTTGATGGTCCTTAAAACCCCTTTCAACCCAAACCATTCTGGAATTCTACCATATTGCCCGGATTTTTTCTGATCCAACTCCCCTGAAATAAATGAAGTTATATGTAGGAGGAAAGTTTGTTTTTTAAGGTGATTCTGCTGTTTTCTGCTGTCTATAATTTCATGGACCTCCCTCCAGTGCTGGTGTGTTTACAAGGGTAGGCAGCATTCCTTCATGGATACTTACTCAGTTTAACATCACCTTAATCAACTTTAAATGATCTTTCCTCCCTCTAAGGAGTGGATTTCAATATTTCAGCAAGCAGCAATTGTGCAACACAAAGCTCTACAACCCCTTTCTGCCAACAATTCATGGAAATTAAGCAGTTAAGCACAAAAGCAATATACCTGTGAACACACACAAATTGCAGACTGGCAGATGAGGTAATTAGATACAGAGTTAATTTATATGAAAAAACTCAGCAGAGCTGGATATTTCCTCAGCTGTACATTGGTATTCTACAACATTCACATGTAGAAGATTATACAGGAGTCCTGTATTACTTTGCTCATATCATGCTGGATTTTTTCTGAAAATTGTAGAAAATGTGTGTAGAGAGCACTGGATTACTTGGAAACCTGCCTGCAATCAGGAAATTAAAGATCCCTGTAAACCAAAAGCAGGCAGGGGAAGCATTAAGGCTGCTTGGGAAACGTGAGCCTAAAATGACTCCTGAATATTGAGAGGTTGATGCAAGTTCTTGATGTTATTTATTGAGGAAATTTCATAGAGGCTTGGCACCCCAAATTAGGGAGCCAGAAGAAGGGAAGATCATTGTTTAAATGCTGAGGAGAAGGAATAATTCACAGGCCCAGGGTTTGGGCAGGACAGAATGCTGACATCCTTCAACAGGCTGCAGAGAGAGGAGGCAATTCCAGGTGTCCAAGTCCCAGATCTACTCTCTCCATTAACTCCAGCAGGAACAGGAACAGGGACAGCCCAGCTGGCTGAGTTACCTGCCCATGTTTGCCTCATTTTTACCCTTTTTTTAAAGGGATTTATTGCACAGTATTGACCAGTAATAAGCATCACAAGCATCACTACTCCCCATTCATCTGCACCACAAAGAAACTGAGAATTATTCCTACACTCCCCCAGCTTCCCACTGGTATAAAATAAACCACTCCAGCCATTTCTCAAGTGTTGCATCACCTTTTAAAGGCCTTGTCCTAGGTCTAACACCATTAAATTTTCTTTATGGGAGCTGGAAATAAACACAAAACCATTGCTGATAGCATTTGTGAATGACACAAAGTTTGACATCATAATAAGTATTAAGGAGTGTGAGGTGGCCATAAAATCAGCTCGGATTCCTTAGTACATTAGGCTCAATCAGCAAACCCATATTTTAATATATGAGTGTGTGTTCAGCTAGGAGAGCAGGAAAGCAGGAATGGAGAGAACAAAGGATTACATAATGGAAAATAGCATCTGAAAGTAATTTAGGGGTCACTGTAGCCAAAAAGCTTAGCACTAGGATCCATTAGGATGCTGTGATGAAAAGCACTAATGCAATTCACGGACATGTGCACAGCAGAGGAGGAGTGGGAGGAAAGAGTGACTTGATTTTCATTTACGGCAGCATCGAGGCTAATGCTGGAATATTAAATCCACTCCTGCCAACCACGTTTTTAAAGGATCTTGAAAAACTGGGGATGCTGTGAGAAAGGCCTACAGTAGGAACAGCAGGACTGCAAAGCCTGTCTTTGGCTTTCAGGTGACTTCAAATTCTGCATGTCCAGGAAATACAAATTATTAATGAATCACAGAATGGTTTAGGTTGGGTGGGACCTTACAGTTCATCTCATTCCCTTTCTGCCACGGGTAGGGAAACCTCCTACTATCCCAGGTGACTCCAACCTCCTTTCAGCCTGGTCCTGGACACATCTGCTGTCATAAATTTTCCTCTGGCAAAAGGAAAAGTGACTGAACTATGCACACAGGGGAATTGATGAAAATTTCTAAGATGAAAAAATCCCAAACCCTGTTAGATTTGGTGAATGTTCAGTCCCAGAGCTTGGTACTTCATCAATATTTGACTACCAAAATTTGAGAGCAGCAGTTAATGAGGCAAATGAAAAACTTAATGTTACGTGTACAAAGATGATTAGGATCCAATTGCGGTCATCAGAAGAAACTGCCTCGGAAATGAATTCCCTAAATTTCCTGAGGAAACCAGGGAATGCTGCCATCCACTACACTGACATATGCTTGGGACTCGTGGACTGAATTCCCTGATGCCCTTGAATGACAGATCACAGAATACATTCCTAAATAACTTGAGTGACAGCCAGGATCAGGCTCAGACCCCGGAGCTCAGGTATCCACGTGGACTGGGATCAGTTACCACACATCCAGTGTCAGTCAGATGCCACCCAGAGGGACCTGGACAAGCTGGAGCAGTGGGAATGGGAATGGGAATGGGAATGGGATGGGAATCTCATGGATTTAACAAGAACAAGTGCTGGTGCTGCACCTGAGTCAGGGCAACCCCCAGGGTCAACCACGCTGGGCATGAGCAGATGGAGAAACCTGATAGAAGGGCTTGGGGATGCTGGTGGTGAAAGCTGGACATGACCCAGAAACTCCCAGAGCAGCAGGGGAAGGGGGGATTCTGGATAGCTTCCCACTGCCAGAGGGCAGGGTTAGATGGGATATTGGGAAGGAATTGTTCCCTGTGAGGGTGGAGAGGCCCTGGCAGAGGTTGCCCAGAGAAGCTGGGGCTGGCCCTGGATCCCTGGAAGTGAACTTGCAAAACACATTTCATAGTAACTGTATTTTTAATTAGCCCATTGCTACAATAATTCATAATGAACTCAGAAATATGGGGAACCTGAATGTTATGCTAAGAAAGCACTGGGGTTTGTCATGAACATCTGCCTATTTTGGGTTGCATTAGGTGAGGAAAAAAAATGGTTTACAAGGAAAAGAGCATTTGCTTATCTTTCTGGGACCTGCACAAATCTGTCCTTAAAAAATCTAAATTAAAATCATTCGTCAGAAATCAGCTTCCCCCTTTTCATGCTGTCACCTTTAGCATAGAAAACACATCCATTAGGTTCCCTTCTTACTTTTTTTTAAGATGTTTGCATTCAAAAGTAAAGAGAAGAAAACACAGAGGATTGGATTTCTCCCACCCAATTATGAGAACCAACAAAGCACAGCCTTTGAAGAGTGCAACTGCAATGACAGGATGACACCCTGTGACATTGGGAGTTGTTTCCCAAGGGGCAAAGAAGTGAGGGAGAGGATGAAAAGTAGGCTGGAGTGGGAATTACCAAAACAGGATTAAGAAAATTGTTTTGTTTTGTTGTTTTGGGTTTGTTTTGTTTTGTTTTTGTTGTTTGTTTTTTTTTGTTGTTGTTGTTTTGGTTTTTTTGTTGTTTTTGTTTTTGTTTTTGTTTTTGTTGGGAAAGGAATAACAGAATCCCAGAATGGTCTGAGTTGGAAGGGACCTTAAAGCTCATCCCTCATGGGCAGGGACACCTTCCACTACTCCAGGTTGCTCCAAATCCCATGAATTTTCTGGTGGGAGAGGATGAATACCTTGTTTTCTTACAACATTTCTATTCCCTAGTGCTTTGAGATATACACAAAAGAAAGGGCTGATCATCAAGAAATCTCATTATTTCTGTTGTCATTATTCAGGGTTCAGGGGCCTGTCCAGCCTCACTTCTATTTTAGGAGCAGGCTAAGAGGCTTCACTCCTATTTTGTTGCAATCAGCCTCTGCCTTTAACACCTTCCCCTAAATAATATCACCCCCAAAGTCATTATCCTTTTGCACTGGCATCTAAACCAGCAGTAAGGGAAGTAAAAAGAAATTGCACTTGAGAAGGATTTTCAGAAGATAAAAGGAGCCAAGGACAACACAAAGCTCTCCTTTGGAGAGACCCAGCACAACCCCCTGTGTGTCCACAGTCCCCTGTGAGTGCCCAAAATGCAGAGTTCCCTCTGCTGCAGCCCCCAGAGAAGGCTCAAACCCCACTGGTGCCACAGGTGAGAACTGGTTCAGTACCACATGGGCAAGTGACACAGAAGTGATGTCCCCAGGACATGGGGCTAAGCTTCAATTTCAATTTCCAGACTCCCTGCAAACCCCAGGGAAGGGATAAATTGCCTCTCCTGCTGCTACCCATGCCAGGCACTTGCAAGAGATTTTTTTCCTTGATTTAGTCTATTAGAGATATACAGAGTTTAAAAGTCCAGAGTCAGCACCTGGCTCTTGCAATTGGGCATTTATAACACACAGGCAATGGCCAGAAGCTACGAATTACTGATAAAAGTAGAGCTGGTAGGAAAATTCTTTCCGTTCCCCTGAAGAACTCAAATAAAATAAAATAGAAAAAATCACATTTTAATCTATTCTTACCCCACTGATTTTTCTAACTGTCATGAAAAAAACAAAAATCCAGATAATGGTTGTTTATACAGCACATACACACACCCATATGTCAACACACATATACATAATCAACAGTCTAAAATGGATTTTTGAGAGGCTTTAGTATCCAAAGATTTAAAAAAAATCATCCTAATGAGACAATTTCCCTTAGTTAAAAACCCACATTTTTGGTCAAAAAAAATTTCTGTGCAAAATTTTCAGGGAAGTCTAATTTAGGGCTCTAATTTGCTGATGGTTGAAATCCTCTCTAGTCTCTTTTTTCCCCTTGA
This sequence comes from Urocynchramus pylzowi, assembly GCA_013397555.1. Taxonomy (NCBI): domain Eukaryota; kingdom Metazoa; phylum Chordata; class Aves; order Passeriformes; family Fringillidae; genus Urocynchramus; species Urocynchramus pylzowi. The sequence goes on along the minus strand of VZRH01003978.1, from coordinate 230,745 downwards.
AATCCAAGCTTCAGACATAAAATGGATAATAAGGCTTTTCTTTTAAGGAATATGCCTGGAGCTGGAAGTTTTAAATTTAAATCTCAGGAGCTGTAACACTGCTCCATCCAAGAGGGGCTCATGGTGAATGCAGCAACACTCACCTGGCGTTTATCCCAGCAGGATTCAGAGCAGCATTTCTGCTGTGGCAGAGGTAGGGAAAAAAGGGGATGCAGAGAGGAAAGGCTGCAATTCCAGCATGAATCCACCCCAGCACCCTCTGATTGAGAGGAAGGGAGAAGAGAAGGATCCAGGGAGAGCTCAGAGCCCCTTCCAGGGCCTAAAGGGGCTCCAGAAGAGCTGGAGAAGGACTTGGGACAAGGGATGGAGGGACAGGACACAGGGAATGGATTCCCACTGCCAGAGGGCAGGGATGGATGGGATATTGGGAAGGAATTGTTGGCTGTGAGGGTGGTGAGGCCCTGGCACAGGGGGCCCAGAGAAGCTGTGGCTGCCCCTGGATCCCTGGCAGTGTCCAAGGCCAGGTTGGACAGGGCTTGGAGCAGCCTGGGATAGTGGAAGATGTCCCTGCCCATGGCAGGGGGGGAAATGAGATGATTTTAAGGTCCCTTGCCACTCAAACCATTCCATGATTCTCTGATTGTGCAGCATGATCCCAACAAAGTATAAAACAGCTGCAAAGAGCTGCCCAATGTGAAGTCCAACTCCTCCAAAAGCTGTGGGGTGCCAGCCTGGCTGCAGCATAAATGGAAAGGAATCTCTGTCTGTATTCTAGAAAATGCCTGAATTATGTTTGCATAAGACTTTGACAAATAGAATTAATATACAAAAGGTGAATAAAGTCACATATCTGCCACTGAGTTGCAAAAGCAATCTGTTAAGAACACAAAAAGAGAGGGCTTTTTCTTCTTTTTTTTTTCTTTTTTTTTCTTTCTCTTTTTTCTTTTTCCATTTGCGGCTTTTATTTTTAACCCTAGGAATGAAAACAGTTTACATGTATGCCTGTAAGGACTGCCCAGGCACAGGAGTACTCACTCCTTCTCAGACAAGAAGTCAGTCTGAATTCTTTTTGTACTTTGTAGAAACTTCTGGGTTATTGATAATGTGAGGATAGTGTAGGCAAATAAAAGATATTAATGCATCTCTTTGTATCTGGAAAGACATAAAGCCAATCATGTTCCCTCTCTCTACAAAGATCTCCCCTGGAAAGTTCTGGGTTTTTATATTTCCATGTATATACTCTTGAGAAATGAAGTAGACACAAATGCATTTTCAGAGACTTTTGGACTCAGTGTCATTAAATCAAAGTGAAAATTATTTCAATAACATCACCCAAAGCCTTCTCATTGTGGTGGCAGGGAACCATCCCTTGTTAAAGGACTTACAGGGAGCTGAGCACCTATTTAGACACCATTGTAAATGAAGACAATGCATTTATTTCATTGCTATGGTTACTGAATCAAGTCTGAAGTATAGAAATATGGTGCACAAGGAAAAAAAGGAGATGAAGGAAAATAAATGATACACTGCTTTAGAAATGCAGAGGGAAGATCAAACAAACGGGCTGCACAGTTTAAGAAACAATTAATTATTAGAACTTTCACAACACATTTGATATGATCTCATTGTAAGCTGATTGCAGCCATTCTTACCCCAGTGCTATCTCATCTCCTCACTTGTACCCATCTCATCTTTTGTCCTGCTGCTGGTGAGGGAAAAGCTGCTGGTTTTTATCTGTGAGATGGAGAAAATGAGGAATCACTGCAAACCTAAAGCTCTGTAGGGAGGTTTCTCCTGGCATGGGCTAGCACAGACCAGCTCCTCCTCTCTGGCATCTCCACAGGTTTGGCACAAATGGGCTCCTGGTTGGGCTGAAGGGCAGCACAGCCTGGGGGACTGCTCAAATCACAGTCATGGAATGGTTTGTGTGGGAAGGGTTATTAAAGCTCATCCAGTTCCACCCCCCTGCCATGGCCAGGGACACTTTACACTGTCCCAGCTTGCTCCAAGCCCCATCCAGCCTGGCCTTGGACACTGTCAGGGGTGAAGCAGCCACAGCTTCTCTGGGCACCCTGGGCACCTGGGCACCTTCCCAATATCCCATCTATCCCTGCCCCCTGTCCGTGGGAAGCCATTCTCTGTGTCCTGTCCCTCCATCCCTTGTCCCAAGTCCCTCTCCAGCTCTCCTGGAGGCCCTGTAGGTACTGAAAATGCAGAAGCTCTGAGGGCCAGCAGGTCAGAGATTTCTCTCAGTGACACATTCACAGCACCCAGAGCTCTCCATCCAGCCTGGACACAGCTGACAAGGGATTCCTGCCCAGCAGGTCTCGTTTGGTCATTTCCCCACCAAGGGAGCAGATCTAGGCCAGAGATGTGATCCAAAATTACCAATATCAGACAAGTAACCAAGAGAAATTATCAACATCACATTTTAATGTTTGGAAATACTGCAAAGCTGCACTTTTTGTATTGTCCAATCAAGGTGTTTAAAAGGTTTTCTGAACAAAAAAATTTAAAAACTACTGGCCAAGACTATAAATCCCTCTCTCTTTTCTTTAATGACACACAGTTAATTATTTAATTCCCCTTACTCACCCACTGGAACATGTCTGGCTCTAGAGCTGACAGTCAAATTCTATTTATTTCACAGGACCCTCATCAGGACAATTCCAAATTCAAGGCTAAAGAGGCTGCAGTCAAACTCCTGGGCAAAGTGGGAGGGAGGCACAGGGATGACACTCTGAGGCAGGATGTACAGAAGCCAGGATTAATCCACCTGACACTCTGCTGCCGACTCCTCAAAGCAAATCCAAACAAATTCAGGACAGCAGTTGCAGGAACAGCCTCTCACTTATTTAGGCAAAGCCAACCACTCAGGCCACTGTGTGCACTTGGCACACTCAGAAATCTCTTTGCCACAGCCAATTAGGAAAAGATCTGATTAATTAGGACTTCTTCATCCTTCTTTTCTGACCAACACATAGCAATGGATTATTTAGTGCATTAAATGGGGTTGTTCAGCTACGCTGCCTCAAACAAGAGCTCTTGTGGGGCCACTGAATAGAGCCAAGAAGATCCAGATGGAATTAAAACATTCAAATGAATGCTGTTCCCACATAGCCCTGTGCAGGAGCACAGCTGTACCTCAGCCATGGCTATAAAGGAGGACAGGCTGGCTCTACCCTGTCACTTAATATCGTGCCACAGCTCCATGACATGGCACTGGCATCACTCCACGGTGCTGGCACAACATGTGACAGTCATTGTCCCCATTAGATTCCAGAGGAACTTGTTTGAAATTCCCCCAAGTGACTGAGAAGCCTGAACTTTGCTAAATTTATTAGGGGTGAGCCTATGCAGTCTCTAGGAAAGGCCACTTCCTACTCCAAAAAGTAAGAAAAGAGGAAAGGATGGAATCAGACTAATAACAAGGACAAGAGACTGAATAAAATTCCTTCTTTTTAATCTCTGACACAAGATGCAGTTACCAAACAGAGACCAGAAACAAGGCAAGTGCAGAGCTCTGAAAATAACCTTGTTGTATCCCTTACAGCCCCTGGGATCTCTGCTCCCAGAGATCAGCAGTTCCAAAGCCTCCCTAGGAAAGCACAAGTGAGCATCTCAGTGAAAAACAAATTGAAAACCACTTTGCTGAGGTATTTCTGTCTGATTGAGCGTTGCACCAAACCATGTAATTTCCATGAAATGGAAAATAACTGCGGTGAGGAAAAGTGTGGAGAGCAAATTGCAGGAACCAGCAGTCCTGGTGGATGGGGCACAATGTGCTTGGGAGCTGGGAGCTCTGCTGGGTCAGATTTTGGTGGGCTTGGGAAGTTTCACACGTCTTTTTGACACTTGGACAGGTGAACACAGTGGTGCTGGGTTCATATTTGGACTTGGTCATCATGGAGGTCTTTTCCAGCTTTAAAGACTCTGTTTATACCTGCCCAAGGAAAGGCAAGGTCAGGAGCTGTGATGAACACTCAGTTCTCTTTTGATAAAATCTGTGAACTTCATCTTCAGCTTTGCTAGACCTTGTGAACTTGCTGCAGCTGCTCTGAAAAGAAGCCATAAAGTGAGGATAAAAAGCTCATGGAATCACAGAATATCCTGAAGGGATTCACAAGGATCATCAAGTCCAACTCCTGGCCTTGCACAGACACCCCAACTATCCCACCTTGTGCATCCCTGAGAGCATTGTCCAAATGCTCCTGGAGGCCTGGCAGGGCTGTGACCATTCCCTGGGGAGCCTGTTCAGTGCCCCAGCACTCTCTGGCAGAAGAAACTCTTCCTAAAATCCAGCCTAACCCTTCCCTGACTCAGCTTCATGCCATTCCCTTGGTCCCAGAGAGCTTAAGTAAAGGCAGGCAGTACAAAAAGAATCAGAATACGGAATTTTATTAGCATCCAAAATCCAAAGACTTTAATTGAAACATCATGAGACTGAAGGGGGAGAAGCAACCCAACAGAGAAAGAAATTGGTGCAACTTTGAAACAACTTTCAGTAGAAGCTGACAAAGAATCACCTCATGGAAAAAGTAAGAATGAGCCATTGGAGCCTGAAAGTCACCCATTATTTTGCTTAAATGAGCATGAACGTGTGTTTCTCTTCCTGGAGGTGGCCCAAAGGAGCAGCCAACAAGTGCATGGAGAAAATTCCAAGGACTCTGGCACAAAGTGACAGAAAAAAGAAGTTTCTTAGGAAGGTAAACTCGCTCTCCCAAAGGAGATGAGTAAGCAGTCATTTCCCTCGCAGGCAAATGAAAGCTTTCAAAGATGTCATTCACAAAACTGCCCTTAATGGGAGAGCAGAGGGACTGAATCCAGGCAGGAAATTAAGAAACGGAGCAGGGACGGTCATTTTGATGAGGAGACTCAAAGAGAACAGAAAAACGAATCAAGGGGCTGTGCAGTGCTGTTATCTGCTTTGACTGGGTCCCACTAATACGAGTCATTTAAGAGAGTGATGAAAAGAATGGGAGTCTTTAAATAAAACACAACTCTTTCAAAGGCATAACTCTGAGTTTCCGAATTTCTCTTCCCAAATACACCCAAATACATCCCAGCAGGACAGACAAGCTTATGCTGTATGGATTATCCAGTGAAGGGGTATTGTCATGGAAACATGAGCTTTGTTCAGAAGTGATCACTAACTCCTGCTCGCCCTTCATATCTTAATAATAGATTTTTTCAAAACTTTTTTTTTTTATTAAATCAGTGACAGACTATAGGCCCAAATCTTCTCCTATCACTGGTATGAATTTCATCCTGGATTTCAGCTGGTTTGTTTCTCATTTAAAGCCTGACTGCAGCAGTGGCCCATGGACCCAGCCACAACCCACAGGAAAAATGGGTCTGGTTCAGGAAGGAAACACAACATCCCATACTTTTCATGGATGGGACACAACTTTTTAAGTTTAAGGGCCAGTGAACACATGACAGATGTGAAGAATACAATTGTCACCTCAGGACATCTAACAAAAGAAATGAAATGGGATTCTCCTCCAGAAACTTTGCACTTGGGCATTTATAGGAAAAAATGCAGATGTGGCCCTTGGGGACATGGCTCAGTGGTGGCCTTGGAGGTGCTGGGAGAAGGATTGGTCTTGGTGATCCTTGGAGGGCTTTTCCAACCTGAGTTATTCTGTGGTGAATTCACAAAGTTATACAGGTTTGTGAGTGAAGTCTGGTGACTTTGGATCATCTCTTAATATAGATGTAGGCTTAGAACAGGATCTTCCCCACATCTTGGGCCCAACCAGCCATTGCTGTAACCCCAGACAGGCATGAGATTGGGAGAGATGAAGGCAGAGGCCACAAAAACAAAAACAAAAACAAACAAACAAAACAGCAACAACAACAAAAAGGCAGGAATGGTTTGTGTAGGAAAGGATCTTGATCATCTCATTCCAACCCCTGCATGGACAGGGACACCTTCCACTATCCCAGGGTGCCCAAGCCCCATTCAGCCTGGCCTTGGACACTTCCAGGGATCCAGGGGCAGCCACAGCTTCTCTGGGCAACCTGTGCCAGGGCCTCAACACCCTCACAGGGAAGAAGAAGAAGAATTATTCAGGCTAGAAAACATCTTTAAGATGGAATCAGAGCTTTTAACTACAACTTACTTTTCCAAAGTTTTCTATGAAACTCTAAAAAAACTGATCCTGTTAGTGAGTGAAAACATCACTGACTTCCACCAGTGCAGGCCCAGAAAGACCAAGCTCAGATTTATTTCTCAGTTGCATCTGTGTAGCTGCACCCTCCAGATGCATTATTTAAAAATGCAGGGAAACGGTTCTGTTTAATTATTTTGCACACAAAATAGTTGAGATGATGGGTATTGTTACTTTAATGGCACAGGAGCACCCTGAAGGCTGCTGGAATGGTCACTGATGAGCTTGGAACAGAGTTTTACAACAGTGCAACATTAAGAGCAGAGTTAACTTTTTTAAAAAGTGAAATCTATGTCCACCACCCTCTTCCTCCTCCCTCCACCCCAAGCCCCCCAGACCCTGGGTCTGGCAGTTGTTCTGATCCCTGGAGTTTGATGCATGTTTGATTCACAGACTGCAGCATGTCTGCACCAGATGGCCCCGAGTTAATGAACACAAACTCATCACTTTTACTCACGAGGGAAATGTGCAGCTCAATCTGACTTGTACTCGACAACTAAAAATATTTGAGTATTTTTAGTGAGCATTTTACTGTTGCAAAATGGCATTTGAGGAAAGCAGTAAAAGAACACAGCCTACCCAACAAATGGACTTGCACAGATGAAGAGCAGCACTGCTGCCTTTCGCCCTTCTCATCCCAGCTAACATATTCCCAAACCTTCAGACTGGGAGCAGCACAGAAGGAAAGCTGTAAGACCTGGGCCTCCTTCAGGCACCATTTGCAGAGTGTCTCCTGAGCTTGCTGAAAGCAGAATTGGGATCTGAGTTCGTTACCACAGCAGGTTGGAAAGGATATGGGTCATAATCTCAGCATAAAAGAAAAGGAATGCCTGGAAAATCCCAGAACTGTGATTATTTATGCTGGTTAATGATCTGTCTGCTCGAGGTCACTGTGATCATGAAATCCTGGAATGGTGTGGGTTGGAAAGGACCTTAAAGCTCATCCCATTCCAGCTCCCTGCCATGGGCAGGGCACCTCCCACTATCCCAGATTTCCACAGTAGTGCACAAGATACAACCCCATGAGAACATAAAACACATCCAAACCCCAGCATTACCCTGCCATGATATCTGAAAGATTTTTCTCCAAGGAACCAGAGATGTTTGTTAAAGGATGGAACCCAAATTCCTCAGTCTACAATCCAAAAATGGATTAATTGTTTCCCTTGGAGTCAGCGGGCACAAAGTCAGGATGGCAAACACGTGAGTGACATTCCCAGAATTTAAAGGAATATTGGTTTCACTTTTACTCAAAAAGCTGTTTGGTACGCCAACAGTTTAATGGAATTGTAGCTGGAATGTGACTTCCTGACTACTCTCAAGCATTTGATTTTACATAGAATTGTTTGGTTTGGAAAAGCCCTCAGAGATTACTGAGTGCACCTGTTCCCCATCACTGCCAAGGCCACCACTGACCCATCTCCCCAAGTGCCACATCCACATGCCTTTCAATCCCCCCAGGGATGGGGACTCCAACACTGCCCTGGACAGCTGTGCCAGGGCTGGACAACTTTTGGTGTATAAAATATATTTGTTCCCAATATCCAACCTAAACCTCCCCTAACCCAACCTGAGGCCATTTCCTCTCATCCTGTCCCTTGTTCCCTGGGAGAAGAAAGTGAGGAAGTCCCCCTGAGCCTCCTTTTCTCCAGGCTGAGTCCCCCCAGCTCCCTCAGCTGCTCCTCACCAGACTTGTCTTTCCACACCATCATAAGGCACAATTCCTAAAAAAACCTCATGGAAAACTCTGGAAACTTGTCAGAGGCTCTGTATGTTGATGTAAATATTTCAGAAGCAGTACACAAACCCTTCAGGTGTGCAATTCCAGCTCCACTCCCTTATTCCCACAGAACATGTGGATTATCTTGATGGCATTTTACCTCTCTAACTACAAATCTTCCCAACTAATCCCATCTCCATTGTACACTGGTGATAAATTATGAGTTATTAAAGAGCAAAGTACTGATCTAACACCAGTGCCAAGCAGGATATTCCCAATGGTTGAGCTGATGAAAAAGAGAAAGGAAAACCAGGATGCTGAGAGGCCATTGTTGTCTCCTAAGGCATGGAAGAATTATCCAAGGGAAACACCCATCAAGGTCCCATTCATCACCAGGTGCTGGAGGAAATCCCAAACCAAGCTTTGCTTCCTGCTCTTTGTGCTGCCTCGGTCAACCTGCTTCTCTTCTACAGTTCTCCACTAAAATCCAAGGAATATTTGGTGCTTGCCATGAAGGGATCACCTCCATCAGGGGATTGCACCATGCCAGGGCAGGAGAGCCCATCTCACCAGCATCATCCAGGAATCAGTGCTGGGGAGCAATCTCACAGCCATCACAAACTGGGCAGGATGCAAAAACCCTGCTTCTCTCAGGATCTCTGTTCTCTCTCTCTCTCACACACACACAAATCAAATAATTCTAAAACTTGCTTTAATGTGAAGCAAAAGCAAGCATGGAAACCTTGATAACCTTGATATTTTCTAAGAAACAGAATTTGCTTTCTGACTTGCCCCACACAAAGTCTACAAAGTATAATAGAAATACTGGAAATAAATCTGCTTTAATCAACCAAGGGAGACAAAATTCTATTTAGAATGGAATATTGTGACTTCACCACTCCAATAATTCCTGTTGATACACACTGTGATGCAGTGAAGCTACAACCTGGACACGTTCTCTGTTTGGAATTCTTTCATTCAGACTCTAAAGACTCAGATGGCTCTAGGAAGTGATTCTTTATCTCATTTATCTCTCCTCCAATACAAACTTTCTGATGTACAAGTTGTTCACTCTCCCCATCCTTTACAAGTGGGTGGAATGGAATGGATATGGAATCTGAGAGGTCTTTAAGGGAGCAGGGACCACATATCACCTGTGACAGGACAGAGTAATAGGACAAGGGGGAATGGTTTCAAACTAAAGAGGAGAGATTTAGATGGGATACTGGGAAGGAATCCTTCCTTGTGAGGGTGGACAGGCCCTGGCACAGATTGCCCAGAGAAGTTGTGCCTGCTCCTGGATTCCTGGAAGTGTCCAAGGCCAGGATGGACAGGGCTTGGAGCAACCTGGGATGGTGGGAGGTGTCTGTGCCCATGGCAGGGGGTGGAATGAGATGGTCTTTAAGGTCCTTTTCAACCCAAATAATTCCATCATTGTATAAAGTTACCAGCATTTCCTACACACTGATTTCAGCTCCTTGCAGAGCAGGATTGCTCTGCAGTGCTGGGTTGGGGTCTCTGCCATCAGGAAAACTCAGCACATGTTTCTAAGGCAGATTTTCCCCTTCACCTTCTCATTCTTTCCTTATTCACCCCACTTTTAAACACAAGCTGAGGCAAAAAATTACATTTTAGCCTATGCCCATGCACCATTAAAAATAGGCATGCAGCACTTCCCATGCATAATTCATTCTTCCTGTATTTCCAGTCAAGACGTCTTCACTTTGCAAGTGCAAAGTGACAATTCTTGCAGATTTGGGAAATAATCCTTTACATCTGTTACAAGCTAGCAGACACCATTTGGCAAGTGTTAAAAAATACCATATAGGACCAGGACTGCGGTGTCTGTTTGGTTATGAGCACTCATGGACTAAAGTCTGAAGGAATAAAAAAGAGATGGCTTGAATGTTCTTTCCTTCTAGCAGATCTATTCCAGTTTTCCAGCCATTTATCTCTCTTTGTGTGTTATATCCTCCTTATTCCTCACTCTCTTTCTTATGTGTCAGAGAATCTCCTGAGTTGGAAGGGGATGATCCACAAGGATCATTGAGTCCAAATCCTGGCTCTGCATACAACACCCCCAAGAATCCCACCATGTGCCTGACAGCATCGTTTCACTGGGTTTCCTTGTTTTGCAAATTTTGGGTCGGATTTTTATTTCATTTTTTCAGTCTTTAATGCTGACCCTTCAGCCACCTTTATTATGCCAGACACAGAACAAGTTTCAGGCTCTCATGCCCAGTTCACGCAGCCCGACTCCCGTGGGCCTCTCCCCGTCTCCATTCCCCCTCTCTCTGCCTTTCCCACCAGCCCACGCTTTTCCATCAGCCCAGCCAGTCTCTACCCCTGCCTTCACTTCCCCATCTCCCTAATTTAGCTCTGCTTTTAAGTCTCATTAGCCCTGCCTCAAAGCGTGAGGAGCAGCGCTGTCATAACAAAAGGAGGGAGCGCTGGCAGCCCCGCTCTGGCAGGGCGAGGAGCATCTCCCTGCATACTAATGCTGCTTTAATAACGCTGCCCCAACAGCCCGAGCCTGTGCTCGCAGCCTGCAGGCTCGGGAGGAGCTGGGAACGCGATCTGCGTGCACAGGGGGAGTTGAGAGGATGGGTGAATGCACATTTCAGCCAAGTTTGCCATCACAGTAGCATCCCCCAGCCTCGACTCTTCTCCCCGTGTCTCATTTGGATGTTTTCTCCTACTCTAACACCACCCTTTTCTCCCTGCACTCAAACTGTCTCCATTTGCATTCCAGTCCTCTGTTGGAAGCAGTAATAGGAGCGGTGCCATCAGCACAGCTAAGTAAAGCAATATATATTTAATTAAAATGATGCTGACGCGGCAGCCGGGCTCACGCTCCGCCTCTGCTGCCGGCAAAGACGGGTCAGCAAAAACGTCCCCGATGCTCCGGGGACCCGATCCCGCCACCTCATCTGAAAATCCAAAGCTCCTTGAGCATCCTCTGAGGTTCCCCCTCGGAAAGAGCTCGGGACTTGCAAGCGCTGCCTCGGGCATGGCTGGAGGGGGCCCGGAGCACGCAGGGACCGACAGAGCCTGGGCTGCGCTGCCCAAGGAGGAATTGGCTTTTATTGGTGTCGTGCTGGCAGAACAGCCGGGAAAAACACACACCCAGAGAGTCACAGCCAGGCAGGTTCTAAGAAGTCACATCACGGAATCACAGGATGGTTTTGGGTTGAAAGGGATCATAAAGATCATCTGGTTCTAACCCTCTGCCATGGGCAGGGACACCTCCCACTAGAGAAGGTGTGAAGGGGGAGGAAAAGAGTTCTAAGCTTATTTCAAGTTTCAGAGGTGAAACTCTAAAATATCTGGGTTTTTTTTATACAAGGGAGGGGGAAAAGCCACTCTCAATCTGTCCTTTTTCAGGTTAAATTTGAGGAACTTTAGACCCGCTGGATGAAGCATATTGATTTTTCCATTTGTGGTTTTGATGGGAATTTAATTGCAAAGCGCTGTAAACGGGGGTTTGAAATTTGTCTGCAGTGTGTTTCACAGGAAAAATGTGGAAAAAGGAGTTAAAAAAACCAACAAACACCCAAGGATTTTTTTCTTATCTCCCATCTCCTTAAGTTTGAAATCCGAAGCCCTTTACTCACTGCCTTAAGAGAGACACCACATTTCGTCAGTACAGCTCACCATGAAAGTTGCTGACAATTAATTTTTCATCTTTTATTTTCCTCATTTTTATGTAATTGGAAATGGCCAGAAGGATTTACATCAGCAACACTTCAATAAACTGAAAAAGGAGGCAACACCCCAGCCCTCACCTTTAGGGTTGATTTACTTAATGTGAAATATCGGGGCAAACAAAATCCAACACTTTTGAAGTTGTTCCACAAACCCATCATGGGTTCAAATATCCTTTATTGTTTCTAGATCAAAAAATGCCAAGGAAAAGCCTGGAGAAGGAAGGAGTGACAGGGTGACATGCCACATGGAGGGATCTTTTTAACACAAACAGGAAAGAGTGACACATCCCACAGATTTCCTCTACTTGTTTTTTAGAGAAAAATACCTGCACGAGGCTTTGGTGGTGTCACTGTATGAACTTGCCAGTGTGTGAAATGAGCTTTTAATTTAGTTTCTGGCCTGGCATGTGAGTTTTTTTCCCAAACTTCTCCCACTAGCTGTAGTCCTTGCCACAGCAAGGCTCACAATGGGAATGTATTCTCCCAAAATTGGAGCCCAAGCTCAATTCAGACCTCAGCCTAGGGATGACACAGCTGCCTGTTCATTTAGTGGCAATTCCACACGTTTTGCTTTCTCACCTGGAAGTGTTTCCAGTTTGGGATGGTAGTTAAATATTCCCTTTATTTGCAAGGCCTCAGACAAAAGTGGATGTGTTTCTGCTTTTCCCTGGTAATAAGGCAATAGAATCATGGAATCATGGAATCATGGAATGGTTTGGGATGGAAAGCACCCTGAGGATCACCCCATTCCACCCCCTGCCATGGGCAGGGACACCCCCACAATCCCAGGGTGCTCCAAGCCCTGTCCAACCTGGCCTTGGACACTTCCAGGGACAGGGCTTTTCTGGGAAAACATTCCAGTGCTTCCCCACCTTTATCTGTACCAGGAGATTTGATCTTTCAGCTTCCCAATGTCCAGGAGAAAAGGGTTGCTTTTTGATAGATTTGAGCAGGATCTCAAGAAAATGAGAATATTTTCATCTGACTGTGACACCCTCTTTCCTCATCTTTCCAGAAAGCTCCTGGCAAACTTCTCCATGGAAATAATATTAATTAAACAGATCTATCAGAGGGATGCAGCATTTTTTCCTCTCTTTAAGCCGTGCATAAAATAATATCATGTCCCTCACAGCCTAATGGTGGCACATAGAAATGGAACTGCATTCTCAGTGCAGTGTGAGGATGAGAAAGCCATCACATGGCAGACAGTCCCAGGATGATAATATCTGTCCCACATTGTATTATTTTGGGAATAATAAATATTATATGTAGGAAAACACGACACCAAAAGAAGCTTGGTCATCCCACAGAGCTTGTGACAGATGGCAACTCCAGCTCTATAATCAAGGCAGTAATTAACCTCGTAGGTTAAAAAAATCAAAGCGCATTTGCAATCCACTTCTCCACATCAGGGATGTGCTGGAATATCCAGCAGTGTTTCAAAATACTCTGATAACCTGAATTAAATATGGTTCCTGACAGGAAAGCTCTACTCCTGCAGCAGACACCATGGACCACCAACATCTAGGATTTACTTGATATCTTTTGGAAAAATGGAGCCTGAAATTTGAAAACAGGATCTGTTCAAAAGACCTAAAACCACTTTTGCATCCATACACAGACTATCTATCATTTTACTCCATGAATCACAGCTCTTTTTACTCTACTTATTCAATACCTGAAAAGCCTAATTTCAGTCTTTTAGCTGCTTGTGATCTGTATTCCCTCTGAATTCAGTGGTGGAAATAAACTCTACGTCTATCATTTGTGGGTAAACTGGGTGGACTTTCTGTTTATGCTAATGTTTATAATTTCCAATAACATTTTTAAGCTGGAAACAGTAAAATTCATTTTAAAACTAAATAGGATGTGTGTGAGTTTGTATAAAATATGATCTGCTGGAGTAAGTCCAAAGGAGGCCTCGGAGATGCTCCAAGGGCTGGAGCCCCTCTGATCTGGAGACAGGCTGGGAGAGCTGGGAATATCCAGCCTGGAGAAGGGAAGGCTTCAAGGAGACCTTGGAGTTCTCCTTGGCCACAGAATTTGCTGATTTCCTGTAGATCAAATCTTTTCAGTCCATCTGACTTTGCAACTTGTGATGTTGCACAAACAGCTGGGAATAGTGGGACACACAAAACATAGGGCCCAGGAAATTGAATATTGATCAACTGGCTCCCCCAATTAATCTATAAATTCATAATGGCTGGGCACACCATGCAGTACAATGGTTTAATGTAGCCACAGCTTTTTTTTTTTTTTTTTTTTTTTTTTTTTGAAAAAAAATGTAGAAAAAATATTCTTAAAA
>VZRH01003978.1:202560-216425 GCA_013397555.1 Urocynchramus pylzowi | reverse complement strand
TTACTATTTAAAAAAAAAAAAAAACAACCCCCCCCCAAAAAAAACCAAAAAAAAAGCCAAAAAAACCCAAACAAACAAACAAAAAAAAAACCAAACAACAAAACACCTCTTTCCTTGCTCAGCTTGCTTGCTAGGTAACAAATAACAAATCACAGTCTTTTTGTGCTCAATACTTCCATGTTCCCTGATCACCCCATTCCTCAGTTTGACGGAAAATAATTTGGCCAACAGATCCCAGATTTACCCAGTGTCACCCAGTGCCTCGCAGTGTCACCCACAAGTGTCCCCAGGTCACAGAATCACAGAATGGTTTGAGTTGGAATGGACCTTAAAAGTTCATCTGGTCCAACTCCCCTGCCATGAGCAGGGCACCTTCCACTGGACCAGGCTGCTCAAAGCCCCATCCAGTGGTCCTTGTCTGCTTGGATAATTGAGACTCTCCAACCACCAGAGAAATTTATGGGTTTTCTGCCAGATATTCCATCCATTTTCTCAGCAGGCATGATGACATCCCTCTGCATGAGGTGGGTATTGTAGGGGTATTCCTTGATTTTATCGCAGTTCAAGGAACCAGTGTAAGTCCTTCTCATTCCCAGAAGTCATTCCGTGGAATGACTTCATTCATCCTGGAAAATCGAGTGTGCTGAGTCATCCATCAGTCCCTGTGGTCCAGAAGAGCAGCTGGGCTCACGTCCAAGCAGCCAGACCCTGCTGCTCCCAAGGGTCTGGTCCTGCTTTAACTGCCTCTTGGGAAATATCCCCTTGTCACCCTCAGACCTCTCCTGGGCTTTGGAGCTCCTAAGGCTAAAACCGTGTCAGTGACCACTCCAACAGCTGAGGAGTGTGCTCAGGGCAGGCCAGCACCTGGGCCCAGGCCAGGCCAGGCCAGGCTCAGCACACCATGGTCAGCCTGGCTTCCATCTGGACCTGTAACAGAGAATAAAACAGCCCAAACTGGGGTTCAGTAACTGTAGCTCACTCCATGACCCAGATCTGGATGACTTTTCAGCAGAGAGATCTGCTGGTAAACTGGAGGCTGGATTCAGTTGCACAAATTCACTTTGGGCATGATGTCCATCCACTGGCCCAGATGCTCACAGGACTTCTCCAGATCCTTTCACCCTACACAGCCCCACAGGAATGGAACAGATACCATGAAGAGTCACACATTGCACCAGGTGCTACATCAGGCAACCAAATTTTTCCTCTACTGTCCCCTACAGAATTCCCAAGTGATCACATTTGTGTTCCAGTTTTAGAAACTAGAGTAGCTCATCCTGGGTGACTCAGCCAGGTCAGAGCACAGGCACATACTGGGCTTTTGTACAGGAAAAAGGTTTGGGAGTTCCACTTCAAGGCCCTATTCACCCAGCCCAAAGAGGGAAGATGGCAGGAAAAAGAAGAATATGAGCAACCATGGAGAAAGAAAGAAAAGGCAGCAGAAAGTTGAGGGCCATGATGGAGCTGCTGGAGAAACCCCAGAGGAACCCACAGAGATGCTCCAAGGGCTGGAGCCCCTCTGCTCTGGAGCCAGGCTGGGAGAGCTGGGGGTGTTCACCTGGAGAAGGATCCAGGGAGAGCTCAGAGCCCCTTCCAGGGCCTAAAGGGACTCCAGGAGAGCTGGAGAGGGACTGGGGACAAGGGATGGAGGGACAGGACACAGGGAATGGCTTCCCACTGCCAGAGGGCAGGGTCAGATGGGATATTGGGAAGGAATTGTTCCTTGTAAGGGTGGGGAGGCCCTGGCACAGGTTGCCCAGAGAAGCTGTGGCTGCCCCTGGATCCCTGGAAGTGTCCAAGGCCAGGCTGGATGGGGCTTGGATCAACCTGGGATAGTGGAAGGTGTCCCTGTCCATGGCAGGGGTGGGATGGGATGGGCTTTAATGTTCCTTCCAATCTAAACCATTCCATGGTTCTAAGATAATTAGCAACAATTAAGACTTCACTGCAAGGGTAACACTGGACTGTTTTCCACTCTGTGCAGGGTTACAAAACCACACTAGAAATGAAACCTGCTGACCACGATATACTTTGCACTTTTATGCTCAGAGATGAATTATTTCATTTTTGTCTTTTTTAGCATGGGCAAATTCCAAAAGGACAAGTTGAAATGGAAAAACACTCCGTGGCTTTTTTTTTTTTTTTCTTTTTGCAGGCTGCATTTTTCCATTGACCCAGCAGCATTAATAAACATTGCAGAGCTTTCTAAAGGGGAAGATTTCCCATCCCCTCTGTGCTCTACCTCATTACCTTTTCATTTTGTTTTGTTTGCTTCTTCCTGTCAGGATAAACACGAGGCACTGTCAGGCAAACAGCAGGTCAGGGGATGACATTTTTTAATGTTCACAGAACAACCTGACCTCCTGCTCACAGCCACTAAAAGGGAAATAAGGAAACCCCCTGTTTTAAGTCCTAAATGCTAATGAGGTTCTCTTTTTGATTTGTTTCTCCTTCCCAGCAACACTAATTTCAAATTGGACCACTGACTCAATTAGCAAAATGTTGAATTTGGTGAGACTTCATATAATAAAATGTCCCAGTCACAAAAAAGAAGCCAGCAGTGGTTTAGTGCCAGTAACTAAATCCATTTTAATGGGCTATTTTAATTAAACAAATTAAATTAATGATGGCCTCTGCACAATGATGAATTACACTATTTAATAGATCATTGCTATGTGCTAATCCCTTTTCTAATATTATCTTCTAACATTGATCCATGCATAGACACACAAGTCATAAACTAAGCTCAAGAAAGAAAAACAAACAATGGGTGCAAAAGGGCCAAATAATAGAAAATGTGGGATGGTCTCAGTTCCAAAAAAAACCCAAACCAATTCTCAGTTGAGGTTATGGTAATTATTCACCATTATGGGATAATGGAAACCAGGTGGAATCTACAGTGCCCTCCATGAGGGGTTCAGGTTGGATATCAGGAGGAATTTCATCATGGAAAGGGCTGTTAAACACTGGAAGGGGCTGCCCAGGGAGCCATCCTGGAGGTGTCCAGGGAAAGCCTGCATGGGGCACTCAGTGCTCTGGGCTGGGTGACAAACTGGGGATCAGTCACAGCTTGGACTCGATGGCCTTGAAGGTCTTTCCCTATGATTCTGTGAGGGGGAGGACCCAGATAATTTTATCACCTTTTAAGGAGATCTGACTTTATTTTTTGGCTATGTTTAGAAGGCAAGGGTAGGATTTAAAGATTGGAATTGGTGACATTGGAGGTTTTTTCCTGACATAAATGATTCCATGATTCTGCATGTGATTTACCTGATGTGACACCTTGAGGGATTCAAGTCAGAGCTGAGCCAGTCTAAGGTTGTGAAGTCTTTCTGCTCACAGGCAAAAAGGGGGAAAAGAGGGGGAAAAAAGGCATTTATAAGGGCTGCTAATGACAAATAGAAATGGAATGTCCTTAGGGATGACTGGGATTTCCATGCAGCTGGAAGAGGATCCATAAAATACATGGGAACATGAGCAAGACTGAGGGTAAAACAGGGAGACAAGCAGCACCTTAAAGCTGGGAGACAACCATAAATGTAGGGATCGTGGTAAAGGCTCTTCTTGTGCTGTAGTCTTCCATAAAAAATCCAGTTTGCCATAGTTTTCCATAAAAAAGTCCCATTTGGGCTGTTTTAGACCTGCACCAAAGCTCCACAGACATCAGACTCCAACTGATTTTAGAGGATTTATCATGTCATTGACAACTACTTAGGCTGAGGGGATCTGAGGTCTGGCTTGCTGATAAAGACTCCAAGAAAGATTATATGGGATTAAATGGGAGTAAGTGACAAAATGGAATGAAAAAAAAAAAAAGATGCAAGGTGAAAACACAGCTGGATAATAAAATCATACAAAGTACAGCAGGAATGCTGAAGATGTAAAATATTCTTCACAGAAGATGAAACTTTTGGCCTTAGAATCCTGGAATTCCAAGGATTACAGGAAATGGAATAAAAACTGCTTTTCAATGAAAACAAATAAAAGAAGCATGGACCTGAAAAGATCTGTTCATCTGCCACAAAGAGAGCTCTTCAGAGTTCTCTAAAGTACATCCAGCACGAAATTCCCCTCAGCCAGGCAGGACCTGTCTGTCTGGAGATACGTCAGAGCTCAGGATACACACGGGCACAGGAGGCACAGCCTTCATCCCTGACAGCCTGTCCTCTCCCAGGTGTTAGAACAAGATGATCTTTAGGGTCCCTTCCAACCCAAACCACTCCATGATCTCATGATTTACCAAGTTCATGCTAGTTTGTGGATCCCAGCTCCCACTGGCTTTGTCTCCCATGCAAAAACTGCTCTAGAATAGAATTATCCTTGCTTTGGTGTGGCATAATGACATTAAGGAATCACAGAATCATCAAGGTTGGAAAAGCCCTTGGAGATCACTGAGTCCAGCCATTCCCAGCACTGCCAAGGCCACCACTGATCCATGTCCCCAAGTGCCACATCCACATGGATTTTAAATCCTTCCAAGGATGGGGACTCCCAACACTGCCCTGGGCAGCTGTGCCAGGGCTGGACAACACTTTCCATGAAGGAATTGTTGCTAAAATCCCTATTCTGATTCCATTCTACAAAGAATGTTTAAAAATCAAGCAGTGGGCTCTGTATTTTAGTCAACTTCCTTTTATCTGAAGTTGAGAATCCTGGCTCAGAATCTTGGTGTTTGTACCTGAGGGGATGGAGGAGTGAAGAAGCCCCAGACAACGTGGCAGGATGCTAATTCAGGCTTCCTAATGAATTCAGAGCCAGAACAAATCAAAGAAGAACTGTGTTTAAAATAATTTAAAAAAAAAAAAAAAACCAAACCACAGCTACAGGTGTAGATTGTGAACTGGCATTATCCTCCCTTGTTTAAAAAATGACATGGTAATTCTAATGACAAACTCTGTTATAAATAGACACTTAATTACAATATCTTAGGTCTGGCATCTGCATTTTCACCATCTTAAAAGCAGAAGCCAAGGAGGGTTTGCTGCAAACTGGAGACCTAAACAAGACAAAAGGAAACGTGAAGTTCAACCAAACCCAAAATCTGCTGCTCTTCACACCCTCCACTTCACTGCTGGCCTGCAGGCACTTTTCCCAGGAGAAGGAAGGAACTGACCCTGGAATGTCCTGGCAGCTGCCACCCACGGGAGCCCCTCTCCCAAAACATCCCAGCCCTCTGACCAAGGGACAATGGACATCCTGCACCTGAATTCAGCCACTCTGAGCATTTTTATTTCCTCCTCTCCTCCCCAGTCCATGGGTCCAGTGGCTACAGCAGCTACCATAGAAACCAAAGTGCTGCTCTGCAGCACAAGGAGCAGATGTCACACACGGAGCAGCAGCAATGGGAATGTGGGAAGGGGGGGTGGGTGCAGGAGGAGGAGGAGGAGGAGGGAAAGGAGGAGGAGGAGGGAAAGCAGCATCACACATTCAGAATGAAATGTTCCCACCAGAGGGAGTGAGTCATTCCTGAAGTGAAGTGCAAAGCTGCAGGATTTTTTTCCCTGCCGCTCTCAATGCACATCTGCAAACACGGACATGCAAATCTCCACCCTTTGCTGGGTGCAGGGGGAATGGAACAGCAAAGGATGAGAAGCAGGTGGGGGCACTTAATGCCTTCTTTGCCTCAGTCTTTAACAGTCAGAACAGTTGTTCTCCAGAGAGAAACAGGGAGCAGAATGAATCCCATAATCCAAGGCTGTCATCGACCTGCTACACCACTAAAACAAGTCCATGGGATGGGATGGGATCCACTCAAAGATGCTGAGGGAGCTGCCAGAAGCACTCCCTGAGCCACATTCCATCATTTCCCAGCGTCCTGGGAAACCAGGGAGATTCCAACCCACTGGAAGGCAGCAAACGTGACACTCATCACATCAGTGGACACAGAGCCATCGTTTGTGGATGGTGAATCCATCACACAGGACAACAGGAAATGTCCTCAAGTTGCACCAGTGGGGTTTAAATTGGATATTAGGAATGATTTCTTTCCCAAAAAGGTTGTTCAGCTCTGGCACTGCTGCCCAGGGCAGTGCTGGAGTCCCTATTCCTGGAGGGATTTAAAATCCATGTGGATGTGGCACTTGGGGACTTGGTTCCGTGGGGGCCTTGGCAGTGCTGGGATGGTTGGTCTTGATCTCTGAGGACTTTTCCAACTTAAACAATCCCATGATTCCATGATTCTAAACAACCCTGCTTTTGCCTCTTGCACAGGTGCTTGACTCCCTCGTGCTCTGCTCTGCAATGAACTCTGTGATTTCCTCATGATGTAAATTAATGCCTGACCTATCCCAAGGATCTCAGACAGAATTATGCTGTCATTTCCAAAATGCCCTTTAGACATTTTTCCCTTCCTCTCTTTCCAGGACAGTGCAGAAATACAACTTTGTATGAAGCCAACATATATTAAGCAGGGATTTTACAACCAAAAGTCACTCACTTTTTAAGAGCAGCAAGCCATAATACATTATGATATATTATACATTTGTAAATTGTTCGCTAATTCAAAATAAAAAATAATAACGAGTCCAGAGTTGTGTTTGATTTCCTTTGATCTTACTGTTCAAAATTAATCTCTTTGCCTCAAGGGCTTGGAGGGACAGGACGAGAGGAATGAATTCCCAGTGCCAGAGGGCAGGGATAGGTGAGATACTGGGTGGGGAGGCCCTGGCACAGGGTGCCCAGAGAAGCTGTGGCTGCCCCTGGATCCCTGGAAGTGTCCAAGACCAGGCTGGACAGGGCTTGGAGCAACTTGGAACACCTGGGAGGTATCCCTGCTCATGATCCTTAAGGCCACTTCCAACCCAAACCATTCTAGGATTCTATGATAAATCACAAATAAATGGGATGGAACAATTGCCAAGCCCTCCTTCAGCTGGAGTGTGGGATGAATTCACAATTTGACACAGCTACAACAGCAGAGAATTATAAAAAAAACCTGATATCTACTTCTCCAGATTGTAAATATTTCAGAGACAGCCCAACATCTACCAGTGTCTTTCCCAAAACCCACTTGGGGAATGTTCATTTGGGAAATGCCCATCTCCTGCTTCCCACAGTAAAACACACAAAGCACAGGATCCTCTCTTTGTCATAATTCATAAACCCCAGCAGGATAATTCTGCTGTATCTGATCCATTAAATGATGCTCTAGGAATCACATAAATATGGACAAATAATTGAAATTGCAGAAAACCTGATGGTTTGTGTGGCACAAAGGGAAGGGGAAAGCTCCTCATTCCCTGCCCTTGCAGAGGAGCTCGAGCCCACTAGAGGGCAATGAAAGAAATCAGGATTTCTCCAGCCCTGGAAAACCCCCTAATTTTGCACTGAAGGTTTTTCCTATGATAATATATCACGGGATAATGGGGAAATATATTTCCTAGGATTGTTGGCACATAAAATAGCAGCCACATACATATAATGGCAAGAAGAGCTGGATGAAAAATCACCACCCAGGATATAATTAGCTGATTGAGATAAAAATAAAAAATATTACAGAAAATAAAATGATGATGATGTTAAAAGTGCACATTTGTGTATGTGTGTGTGGAGAAGGGGGAGTGATGCTACAATCCCTCACTGCAATTTTTCAACTCCTCTTTCTTTTTTCCAGAATTTTTATTTGGATGTTTTAATCTCCACAAAACTTCATGGTTTGGGCTGAAAGTTGTCATTGCTGGAGAAAACTGATTTTTCTAAATGTCTAGGACCTCCACTCAGTCATTTGTGACAAATACAACTGTATTTATTAAATACTTAACAAATAAATATATAAATTTAATTATTGTGCTTTCCATATTAAAAAATATCTAGATTATCTAGAAATATCTAGAAAATATCTTTAAGGAGTGCAAAAATCTTTAAGTTTGGGTGTTCTTCAGCATGAAGCACTGGCCATAAAGCCAAATTTGTCTAATTTTTTAGCTTTTTAAGGAAAATGTAGGTTTCACATAGTCAGTAGATGATAAGTATTGAAAATTTTAGAAGAGAGAATGAGCACCAGCTCCCTGAGCACTTCAAATGGGAAAATAAGACAACACAAACAACACTGGTCCAATTTGTATGTGGGTAAAAACAAAAAAAAAAGAAAACAAAACTAAACTAAACTAAACTAAAACAAACAAACAAACAAATAAAAGAAAACCAAGCCAAAAAAGAAATGACATTCAAATGATAGGGAATATAATTAGTGCCAATCAATGTTTTTGTGGAAAACAGGTCAAATATAAACCAAACATCTGTCTTTGATGCTATTACAAGTTCAGCTGACACAGGAAAATTTGCAGATCCATTACAGTGAACACTTTGCATTTGATTAAGTATCATAAAATTATTTTAATTAAAAAAAGAAGTGAAAAAATTGTATTGCTATAGGGAATGATAACTGGATTAAGATGGACTTTCACAGGATAGTTGTGAATTGCAGTGATCAAGGAAAATTAGAAATAATTTTAAAATTAGTGCTGGTACAACTGGGAGATCATGTGAAGGTCAGAGTTACTGTCCTGGGCCACTGAGATCATTGGAATAGAGTTAAATCTCAAATTGCCTCCATGGCTTCCCTGAAAAAGATCCAAAATTCCACTTTCACTCATTGTCTTGGTACAGCTCTTCCTCCTGCCCTTCTCCACCACCTCACAAAGGGTCTTGATGTGTAAAAGAGTTTTTTCTTCTGTGAACACCTTAAACACAACTCCTTTAAAACTTGAAAGAGACCTGGTTTAACTGATTCAACTAAAAATAACCAAAGTACAGGAGAAAGGAGAAGCCACAATGGAAATACATTAACCCCAAAAATCCATAGGAGGCTGCTTGCTCAGGGAAAGGTCAGGATTAAATACTGGATTTAATACTGGGGCTTGAAGCAGGGATTCACTGAAAGTGATTTCTCAGTCTTTGATGACTCTTCCTGCACAAAACTCCATGGCCCTGCCCTAGAAGGTATCTTGGGATGCTCTAGGCAGCAGGAAGGGAAAATATATTTTGTCCACTTTATGTTGGGTTGTTAGATTCACTTTCAGACCCAGTGAGTAAATGTCACCTAATAAGTGTCAGCTGGAAAAAACACAAGTTTGTCTTTGTCTGCAAGGACAAAAAAGAGGGAAGGTTTTTCAGAAAAACAGGCCTGAGGGGGAAAAGTGTGAAATCTGAGGACTGGGGAAAATGTGGAAGAAAAGGACAACATCAAATGACAGAAGATTCTTCCCTGTGAGGGTGGTGAGGCCCTGGCACAGGGTGCCCAGAGAAGCTGTGACTGCCCCTGGATCGCTGGAGGTGTCCAAGGCCAGGCTGGATGGGGCTTGGAGCAGCCTGGGATGGTGGAAGTTGTCCCTGCCCATGGCAGGGGTGGAATGGGATGATTTTTAAGGTCCTTTTCAACCCAAACCATTCTGGGATTCTGTGATTCCATAAAACAAAAGGAAAGACCAGTCTACAAGAGATCTGTGGAAGTTAATACAGGAGAAAAAAACTTGATGGAAAAAGATCACAAGATCAAGCCAGACATGACATTGTTGCTGGCTACAGCATCCTCTGATTTTTCCTTCCAGGAAGTATTGACTTGTTTTTCCCAAAGCTGAGAGTTCTCTTTGATGTACACTTCATACAGAAAATAATACACACAATCCCATGACAGTTCTTTGGGCAACACAAATACTGAGAGGAACAAAACTCCGGGGCCAGATTTTTATCTCAATTGCATTACTGGAAATCCAAAGTAATTCCACGGATTTGAATGGTGTTGCTCTGGATTTGCAGCTTATGGATGATCTGCACTGGGTCCTCTGAGGGAATCTTCAGACTTATTTAAGCAAACTGTAACATCAGCTGGAAAACAACTTCAGCAGATATGAACTGTCAGCACAATTGGTTATCAACTATCTGGTTATCAAATCATGGGGACCTGAGTGTTTAAGTGGACTCTCCTCTGTCCATATTCAGAGGCCTGAGCAGGATATTTTATAAATGTTGAGTATCTGTCATTTCCACACGAGAGCTTTGTGGAACTCAGAACTTCCTGAAGTGTCATCATGCTCAGATACATTTTTTGCTTTGTATTTCAGAGTTGGGTAAACAGTGGGGAAGTGTTCCATGAGCATTCATTTGAATCCTGGCTCAGGCACACTTTTGTCCCTGAGAAAATGAGGTTTGAGGAGTGTTCTTAGATCCCACAGCTCAGCACTAGGGATAAATAAACTGTTTGGAGAGCAGAAGTAATGCTCCC
This sequence comes from Urocynchramus pylzowi, assembly GCA_013397555.1. Classification (NCBI taxonomy): domain Eukaryota; kingdom Metazoa; phylum Chordata; class Aves; order Passeriformes; family Fringillidae; genus Urocynchramus; species Urocynchramus pylzowi. The sequence continues at coordinate 206,203 of VZRH01003978.1, read as the reverse complement.
ATGCTCATTAGTAATGCCCATGTCACTTTAAAAAAGGCTTTTTCCTGTATTTTTTAATTTGTGTGGAAACCTCAAACCAGGACAATCTCTCCCCCCCCTCTCAGTCCATGCAGAGATTCCCATTTCAAATCTTATCCTTCACCTGGACATGGATGGATCCAAAGGGCAGAGCAGAATTAAGACACAACATTTTCACACATGATGAAACTGAACACATCTGGAGATGATTCCTCAGGTTTATTTCCTGGAAATTTTTCCTTAGGTCAGTTTTAAGGGCTGTGTTTAACCCAAAGAGAACAAGAACAGCAGCAGCTAATGACCATCATGTTCCTTTTACCTTGACCTTTTTCTATTTTATCCTGTCCCCCCCATAGCTAATCTCTCAGTTAAACTAAACTCCTTGAGAGCTTCCTGAAGAGAAGGAATTCCATCCCATTCCCTGTAAATCCCATGTTTACTTAAACCACTATTATTAAGGTCATTATCTCATTTATGCACCTGACATTTAATGTGCTTGTGACACTTTCAGAATGCTGTAACAGATGCATAATCAAGATCAAGAAACTCAAAAGCCTGGACTAGAAGCTCTTCAGAAGGATCCCAGATACCACTGAATTATATTAGAGAACATTTCCAGGCTGATGGAAAGGGATTTAACCTCTGTGTTGGCATCACTGCACATTCCACTGCTTTTCCTTGGCACTGGGATGACCCAGGAGAGCTGTGCCCAACTGGAGGCCAGGTCACACAGGGTAGGACCCCTCAAACAACAGCTCAGCCCTTTAAATCTTCATTTTCTGAAGGAACATGGGGATCTGCCCCGGAGATTGAGAATTTATCTGCCTAAGTACATGAAAATGGGATGTCTACACAAATCCAGCATGTTTTTACATTAATGGCAGGCTGAACAGGGCAAGCCACACAAAGCAGGAAATGTTTTATTTACAACCCACTCTTTGAGTCAAATCCATTTGATATTTACATTAGTTTATTACAGGGCAATTTCTAGCATTAGTTTAAATGTCCAATATAAACTTCACATTCCCAGTGCAATAAAGCAAACGGCTCCTTCAGTGACCCCCATGACCTCCCAGATGAAAAAATGATTGCAAAATACAAAGTCTGGTTTCATCCTGCTCTTCCTGGTTCTAAATCCAAATACAGGATCAGCTGTATTTGCAACAGTCACAGGGCCAAATGAAATGCCTGGCCTTTATCAAGTGAAGACAATAAATGCAGAATTGAAAGCTATAAAAAAAAAAATTCTTGCCTTTCTCAGCATTAATAAAAATAAGCACCATGTGCTGCATTCCTGGGGAACAGGAATAGTAGCAGGATGCACTCAGCATGGGATGGTGGCACTTCTCTGCCTCAGGGAATGCCCTGGATCCCTGGAAGTGTCCAAGGCCAGGCTGGACAGGGCTTGGAGCAACCTGGGACTGTGGGAGGTGTCCCTGCCCATGGCAGGGGGTGGAGTGAAATGGGCTTTAAGGAACCCAACACCTCCCTGGGCAGCCCCTTCCAACATCTAATCACCTTTTTCATTAAGAAATTCCTCCTGATGTCCAAACTAAACCTCCCCTGGCACAGCTTGAGGCCGTTCCCTCTCCTGTCCCTGTTCCCTGGGAGCAGAGCCCGACCCCCCTGGCTGTCCCCTCCTGTCAGGGAGCTGTGCAGAGCCACAAGGTCCCCCCTGAGCCTCCTTTTCTCCAGGCTGAGCCCCTTTCCCAGCTCCCTCAGCCCCTCCTGGTGCTCCAGCCCCTTCCCCAGCTCTGTTCCCTTCCCTGGACATGCTCCAGCCCCTCAGTGTCCTTCATGTCCCAAAAGTGTTCCCAGGGCTGGAGGTGCCCCAGCAGTGCCAGCACAGGGGACAGCACTGCCCTGGCCCTGCTGCCACCCCAGAGCTGGCACAGCCCAGGTGCCTTTGGCCTCTTGCCCACCTGGGCACACCTGGCTCATGTCAGCAGCACCCCCAGGGCCTTTTCCAGCCCCTCTGCCCCAGCCTGGAGCTGCACCAGGGGCTGGTGTCACCGAGTGCAGCATCATTCCCCAGCACTCCCTGTGCCCAGCCATCACCAGTTCTTAACCCAGTCCAGAGGGAACCTGCCCAGGCCATGGGCTGCTGGATTTTCCAGGAATGAGCCATGGGAGATGCTGTCAAAGGCTTTGCTGAAGTCCAGGCAGACACATCCACAAGTTCATCCTAAGTTCATGCCATTAATGCTTTTATCTTGCTGTCACTGTCATCAAGAAATGGACTAGGATTAGTTTTGAGAGATTTTCCCAAAGTAAGGTGCCCGAATTTTATCAAGTGGCAAAGTCAAATTTTCTGCAGTTACAATAACATGAAAAGAGTTCACAACTGCTCACACAAAACCTCCTCATCCATAGCCAAATGCAGCTTTCTCCGAGAGGGATGAACATACAAAGGGTATCTCTGCAGCACAGAAAAGTGATTACAATCCAAAGAATGGCTCAGCTTATCAGATCAGCTTTGCTTGTCTCCACAAGAGCCACCACCATCAATCAGGAATCAAGTCATTGCCATTCACAGCAGAGTGAAGCAGAGATAATTTGACACATAAAGCTCTGAATTAGACATAATTTGAAGAGGAGTAAGCAGGTGTTATTTTTTATTGACTATTGTATTGCTTTAATAAAAACAATCTCATTTTGAAAGAGCTATTTAACTTCTCCCAGCCAAAAATCACATGAAAAACCATCACCCAGGCAAAGCCTGTTCTGAATTCACACAGCATGTCAGATAAAACACAGATGAAGGTTGTGAATTCCCACTGCCAGGCATTCCTTCATGGAATTAACCACTCAGAACTGCAGATCCCAGAGGTCTGTAAACAGCCCTTCCTCCAGCTTTGACAAACACAATCCTGAGCACTTCACTTCCTTGCAGGTTGCTGCTCCAAAGCACATTGCTTTTGGAATGCTTTAGGAAACTCCAGCTTTTCAATCTCTTTCCCTAACACCAAATGTAAAGGTCTTGTTTTGGCCCCTGAGTGTTTTGCTGTGTTGTTCCCACATCACATCACATCACAGAAAGCTGATGGAAGCTTCCCCGTGTCTGCTGAAGTGCTGTGCTGCAGGGATGGCTGGCTCTTCTGCTAATTCATTGTGTCCCTTATTCCATGGAATGCATCCACCCAGATGAACACCCCCAGCTCTCCCACCCTGCTCTAGCACCAGGCTGGGAGAGCTGGGGGTGTTCACTTGGAGAAGTGAAGCATCCAGGGAGAGCTCAGAGCCACTTCCAGGGCCTGAAGGGGCTCCAGGAGGGCTGGACAAGGCATGGAGGGACAGGACACAGGGAATGGCTTCCCACTGCCAGAGGGCAGGGAGAGATGGGATATTGGGAAGGAGTTGTTGGCCCTGGCACAGGGTGCCCAGAGAAGCTGTGGCTGCTTCTGGATCCATGGAAGTGTCCAAGGCCAGGTTGGACAGGGCTTGAAGCAGCCTGGGATAGTGGAAGGTGTCCCTGCCCATGGCAGGGGGTGGGACTGGATGATCTTTAAGGTTGTTTCTAACCCAAACCATTCTGTGATTCCATGAAGGGGAGGCACTCTGTATTCTTGGAGCCTTGCAACCCAGTGCTAGTGCTTGACAAAACAACTACAAGGTCTGATTCAGG
>VZRH01003978.1:158687-202487 GCA_013397555.1 Urocynchramus pylzowi | reverse complement strand
AAAAAAAAAAAAAAAAAGGAATGCAAACTTCTTCCCACCTCTGGATTACAATTGCCTTGATAATTCATTTGAAAACTAAACCCAGCTGAGCAACTGTCTTGAAAATTGAGTAACCTCAGGTTCACCTGTATTAAAAAACCTCAGCTTCAGGCAAAACTGCTCATTCACAGTGATTTCACCAAGGCCTGGCCCTCATTTGATGTTTTTCTGATTACAGTTCCATTGTGTCACTGTTTAGCAGCAGCACTGTTGTATTACAGTCTCTGTCACCAGGAGCTGACTCTGACTCCTGCACTCAGCTCCCTCAGCAGCTCCAGCCCCATGGCTCGATGTGAATTCAGTGCTCTGCTGCCACTTCTCAGCTCTCAAAGCAGCTGCAGGAATCAACAACAACTTCCACAACTTAAAATAGATGTGACCTTGCAGAATACCTGGGCTTGGAGCACACCGAGGGTCTCACTCACAGCCTGGTAATAAATCTGATTATTGCCACTTCAAATTGAATCCCAGCATCACTGAGGTTGGAAAAGCACTCCGAGGTCATTGAATCCAAGCATCCCCCAGCACTGCCAAGGCCACACTGATCCATGTCCCCAGCTGCCACATCCACACAGCTTTTAAATCCCTCCAGGAATGGGGAATGCACCACTGACCTGGGGAACCCATTCCGGTGCTTGCTCACCCTTTCTGTGAAGAAATTTTTCCCTGTTATCCAATCTAGACCCCAACCTGGCACAGCTTGAGGCCATTCCCTCTCCTCCTGTCCCTGTTCCCTGGGAGCAGAGCCTGATCCCCCTGGCTGTCCCCTCCTGTCAGGGAGTTGTGCAGAGCCACAAGGTCCCCCCTGAGCCTCCTTTTCTCCAGGCTGAGCCCCTTTCCCAGCTCCCTCAGCTGCTCCTGGTGCTCCAGCCCCTTCCCCAGCTCCATTCCCTGCCCTGGACACCAGGAGTCAGTTAGAAAAAACCCCAAACCTCATCTAGCAAACCCATCATTTTCTGGTTCAAGGCCATTTTTAGGGCTCTTTCAGGCCCTCAGCTCAAACCACATCTAAGAGCACATGCACAATTATTCAGTGAAGAAAAAAATAAATGACATTTTGATTTTATTTTTCTTCCTTTGCAGTGCCAAAAAACACTGGAATCACCCATGCACACTGCAGTTATTGTAATATTTGTTAGACCTTCCTCCCTTGCTGCAGGCACCACTGCTTATCACAGAAAAATTGTGCCATTCCCACATTTTTATCTATGATTATCTGGCATGTGTCACTGCCAGAAAAAGCTTGATATTTATTTTAAATTGCTGCAATAATAAGGAAAGTGGCTGTATTACATTTACATTAAAATAATGGAATGCACAGCATTTAATATGAAAAGGGATTCCTGAACAAATTGTTTGCTCAGTGTGTTTCCCACACAACCATTCCACTGCTCCTGCAATACCCCAGTAGATAATATTGGAGATATTGTTGTTAATAATACATGGGAAACACACATCCCTAAGGAATTTCAGTGCATATTTGCTGGGTTTTCTTAGCTGGCAACACCGTCCCTTCCTTCCCCACTTCAGTGCAAAAACAAACTCTACATGTGCTCACTTGCAGTTGTGCCTAATTATATAAATGTACTAATTACACACACTTTTCAAAGTAGGTAAATTTTAAATGGTGCCATTAAGGAAATCTATTTGATGATGGAAATTTCTGTAATATCATATTGCAATCTCACACATGGCAATTTTGCTCTCATGTCAGTATTTATTTAATGACAAATAACAGCAGAGGATAATAGAGTTGGGAAAGCAAATTAAAGCTGTAAGATTTGCAGGGTGATGTTGGTCAGCAGATGCTGAAAGAAAGGAAAAAAAGGAATTTTGAAAAGCAGTGGATCTAAGGTAAATAATGAGTAAAAAGAAGTTTTGAATGATAAATATCTTCCAAAACCACCAGATAAACACCTGCAAGACTGACTTATCCCCATCAGAAACAAATATAAGTCATTGAGCACTTCATTTACACACACAGTTGTCAGATGTGGAAATCACTTACCTGGAGTCCTGAGCACCTCTTTGCACTCAAAATAATTCCAACTGCAAGTAGGAACCAGTCCTAGGAGCTCACCCAGTCATACCCACACTGGTAAAAAACAATCTGCTGCCTTTTGGGACCATCTGGCTGATGCAAAAAGAGCTTTTTTACTTTTAACATCAAATATACACCAAAACTCCTGGTTCTTTATCATAACACCAGCACGGTGATTGTGTAATTAAATATAATGAACACTGATTATCTTTTGGTACTACTTAAGCTTACTGCCCTGATGTCCTAGGTGAGTGGGGTTTTTTTTCATATAAATTAGAATAATTTAATTTTTTTTCTGCTGCAGAATCTGGATTTTGCAGAGCACTGGGCAGCACCACAGTGCAACAACACTGCAGGATACTAATCCCTCTGCCTTTACTTAAATAACAACGTGTCAGGGAAGAGACAGAATCCATCTTCCCCAGAAAACAGGGGAAAACTCTGTGTAAGAAAGGGAATTGGTCGATGTTCTCTCACACAAATCCTTGTGTCACAACAAATACTCTCAGTAAGTCACAGGCTGTCACACCTCAGCCAAGACATTTATGGAAAGGCTTGATACAAGCATCTCCTAAGCATCAGGTGGGTGATCCTGAGTTATCCAGCCCAATTATCAATCAGCAATGCTCAGGAACTCTTGGATCTGGGATTTTGGGTTCACCTTTCAGGGTTTGGGGTCCAGAGAAGCTTGAATAGCTTTAAGTTCACAGATTTCTGTTCTGGGCAACCCACATTAAATAAATCTGTAGAAGAGACTCAAACTATATCTGCACAAGGAGCTATTTTTCTTTTTGCGTGGTTATAAAATGACTTACACAAAAAAAAATCCTAGAAGTTGGAATTTAAAGCAGCTATGATGCAAGTTGGGCATTGGACTGAGGAGCTGCAACAGCAGCACGGAGAGTGCAACGCACAGGGAGTGATTTTGTGTTAATTGGTGACATCTGTGACCTTGTGCTCACAGATGAAGCAATTCCACCCCCTGCCCAGTGTTACCTTCTGATATTCTTCCTTGGATCTCAGGGCAGCTTCCATCTGTTCCTGGGAAAAGGTGTAGATGGCCGAGCGATACTGAGTGCCGACGTCGTTCCCCTGACGCATCCCTGGGGGGACACAACACAGGGGGATCAGCTTCTCTCCCTCCCTGGGGGCTGGGAGGAGCCCCAAACACCCCCATTCCACAGAATCCCAGCAGGGGTTGGGTTGGGAGAGACCTTAAAGCTCATCTCATTCCAACCCCCTGCCATGGGACGCTTCCAGCTAAAGTCAGGATGTTACAACTGGATTAGCACAGTTTCTGCCATGCACACTCAGCAGGGAGTTTTAGGAAGTCCAAGTCTTTGGTTAAAGAGTCCTGAAGGTATTCAATGCTGATATCTCCTTTTAAATGTCATGAAAATGAAATATGAGCATTTTACGGTTTTGTTCCATCAGACAATAGTCAAATACAGATATCAAACCTCAAATAATTAATCTGCAGTCACTGTAATCATGGCACTCTTCAAAAAAACTGATTTTGAACCATGCAAATGGTTACCAAAAAAAAATAATGTTGATTTTATCAAGGGCTTATAATCTTTCTTGTGCTGTGAGAATACAACTTAATGGGAGAAAGGCACAAAATACTTTTGGAGAACAACAGTTATTTTTGGGACAGGTGGCCCAGAGAGCTTGTGGACTCCCCATTCCTGGAGGAGTTCAAGACCAGGCAGGATGGGAAATTTTAGCACCAGGATTTTGTGATATTTCTGCTGATATGTGTAACCCCTTCAAAAGACCTGATGTATGAAATTGTTCATGTACAAATTTGCAAAATATGGGATGGATTCTCCCTGCAAAGCTACAAAACACTGGGCCAAAGCAGAGAGGTGACAACTGTCCCCTCAGGTGACCAGCCCAGATCTGGTTTGGCACTGCAGTCCTGGGAAGCCACTGCTGATTCCCATTCCCATTCCTATTCCCATTCCCACTCCCATTCCCATTCCCATTCCCATTCCCATTCCCATTCCCATTCCCATTCTCTCCAGCCAGTTTTGCTGTGAATCATTCCCTAAAGTCAAACAACAGCCTCAGAGCAGCTTTAGCATCAAGAATTCTCTGGTCATGCACTTCTGCAGCTGCATTGGCAGCTTTGTTAGCACTGCCTTTCCCCCCTTCTTCCCAATTTTGTGTTCAATAACACAACTCTATGCTTTGCTGGAATAAAATGTGTTAATTTTGACTTTGCTTAAGAAACTCCAACTTTTTCTTTCCCCCAAGTTCATCCACACCATCAGAGTCCTCCTAAAAAGCTGCAATCCAAGACAAATTGGAAATCATCAGGATTTGTGTTAGGATTGCCACCAGACTGCAGAAGCCCCTCTGAGGATTCCCATGAACTGTCAGGATTGTGGAGATGAAATGGAAAAGGAGATGGATGTCCTGATACCCCCCTGGCAAAGGACAGAGGGTGGAGAAAGAGCCTGTGGTACTGGAGGGAAAAGATGCCATCAGCTCACTACTCCTCATTAAATCATGGATTTATCCCTCTTGGACTCCCCAGGGCAACAAAAAAATTACTTAAAGGGAAATACAATAAACAAACAAAAACTGCCTGAAATATTTATGAACAACAAGACACCAAAATATTTTAAAATATGTATAAGGACAAAAATTCCATTCAATGACCAGCAATTACTTTAAAGAATCTGATTCCAAAACATCTTCTGCAGTTTTCTGATGATTTGGGTTATTTTTTAGCTGTTAAAATGTATTATTACAATAAAAACAATAACAATGTTCTTCATCAATACTTAATAATGGCAAGTGCCACCAGAGGATATTTTGCTCATTCCTTTGGAAGTTTTTCCAGGGTGGCAGGGAGCTCTGGTAAAGCCAGTTTGGGATAAAATGAGAACAGGCCAGGAAAGCTTTAATTTTGCCAGAATATGTTAATGCTGATTGATGCTTGAGCTTAAGCATTAACATTCTGCAAATCTATTTATTGCTTAACAAACTGTTTAACAACCAACTAGGGAGGAGATTACAAAAATCTCTCTAAATGGAGGATCACTACAGAGGGTGCTGGTTTCCAGCATGAATTTAGGAGTGTAAGTTTGGTATGAGCTCACATGCACAGTGCTCTGAGTGAAAAATTCAGATTATTTGATATCTGCATGTGCCACCATGACATAGTATCAGAGAACCAGTCAGCTTAATTAATTTATTGAAGAGAAGGTTAAGAGGAGAACTGACTCTAAATTAAAAATACATTTCTAGAGGGGAAAAAAAAAACAGAGAAATGAGGCTCTTCAGTCTTGCCAAAGTTGTTTAACTTGGAAGGCCAACTGAAAGCCAAAGTTCCAAAATCCAGGTGGGAAATAAGACAACATCCAAGCAACAAAGAGCATTTATCCCTTGCACAATGCACCTAAAGCCACATTCCATTCTTGAGGGCTTCACTTTAAGGAAATACATTTTCATAGAATCAGAATCATGAGACATTTTGGAAAGGACCCTAAAGATCACCCAGTCCCATCCCCTGCCATGTGCAAAACCTGCCAGTTTAGGGGTAGTTTTTAGGGTAGCTCCAGGAGACCAATCTTTTCCTCAAGGATAATAGGGAAATCTGTCAGTAGGACCTGAACCCCCCTTTCATTCAGGACTGAGATGAAAAACAGGTTCCTTCTTAAAGTTGGTAAGAAAATGTATTAACCCTGAGGAATCAGAGAATCACTGAGGGTGGAAAAGGCCTCAGAGATCATCGAGTCCAACCATCCCCCAGCACTGCCAAGGCCACCACTGACCCACGTCCCCAAGTGCCACATCCACATGGATTTTAAATTCCTCCAGGGATGGTGACTCCACCCCTGCTCTGGGAAGCTGTGCCAGGGCTGGACAACCCTTTCCATGAAGGAATTGTTGTCATCCAAATTTACTTTAGTAATATCAGTGGGGCAAGAGAGAGACTGGAAAAGGCAAATCCTGTGTGCCAGCTGTGCCAGGGCTGGACAACCCTTTCCATGAAGGAATTGTTGTCATCCAGATCTACTTTAGTAATATCAGTGGGGCAAGAGAGAGACTGGAAAAGGCAAATCCTGTGTGCCTGACCAGGTGATCAGGAACACATCCAGAAGGAACAGGAACAAACAGACCACTGAGGTAACAACCTGGTGCTCACTGGTGAGGCCTGAAACAAAGAAAATTGTCTGATGTGCTGGGAACAGCCAGAAATCCTCTTGTCAAAGAGATGCTTTGATAGAGAGGCTGATTTTAGAACAGAGAGAAAAGTAGAGAATTTGCACCTCTCTGGCAAAAGACAAAAATATGTGGGGTTTGGATATGGTTGTGTGGTAAAAAAGTCCAAAATCCAACAGCCCAGATCCTGTGTGAGCACTGGCCTGTCATTGTAAGCTCTTGTCTCTGGAGAACCAGAGTAGATGAGGGCATCTGCAGCTCCAAATGTGTTCAGATGTTGGGCATAGATCATATTCAGGAATTTCCCTCTGGCTGACCAAAGCATCTCAGCAGAGGTCAGCCCTGACCACTCTGGAGAACATAAAATGTCCTCACTGTGCCAGCAGAGCCCAGAGAACCAATTAACCACAAAAAGCCCTCCAGAGCTGAGCTCTGACATGTATTAAATGAAATTTGTGGTGAGAGGATGGTGGCTGGAGAGAAGAGGGGGCTGTGATGAGCTCCCAGATCCTGTCAAAGGAACAATTCCCAGGTTGAGACTGCCATGGAATATAAACACGCTGCCACTGGGAAAGATAATATTTGGCCAAGTATAGATAATAGGCAATGAAATGGCACTAAAAATCCCTTTCTTACCAACACTTTGGTATCTTGTGATGCACCTGGGTAGGAATGACTTAGTTTTGGTCTTCTTCACATTCTTTGGCATCAGAGCAATAAATGCTGGCTTTCCTTTGGTTTGAATGACTGGAATATGGACTGGAATATGGAATTCCCATACCTGGAAGGGCCCAAGGCCAGGTTGGACAAGACTTGGAGCAACATGAGATAGTGGAAGGTGTCTCTGCTCAAGGGCAGGGGGTGGAATGAGATAATCTTTAAGCTCCCTTCCAACCCAAACCATTCTGTGATTTTCTGATTAATAAAAAAACATATTTCCCGGTTCTATTTTTTTCTTCAGAAACTGCAAACAAGCAGATTTGTTTCCAAAAAGCCAATGTTTAATACATTACCTACAGAAAGCTAAAGCAAAAGACACTTTATTTTATTGGCTAAATCAAGGAATTCTTTCGCAGACTCAACCCTCTAATGACTTGAAAGTAACACTTACACACCACTCCTTATCTTCCCTCCATTTAAAAATAATAAAAAAAAGGTAATGGCATCATCCGTCAACTTTGCTATTCTCGGAGGATCCCAGGCATAATGGAGATAAATGGCTGAGGTCTCTTTGACTCTTCTCTGCCATCCAGTAAAATTTTAAAGGGCAGTTCATAGCTCTTATTTTATCATAATTTTTCCCGTGATTTATAGACTTTTCTGCAGCTGTCACTTATTTTCTTATACCTGCAGCAACCTGAGATACGGATTGGTCATTTTCTTCCCCCCAATCAATCCTTGCTGAGTTAAGACTAATAAAACTCCTTCTTTCAGCTCATCATATCATTATTTAGTAAAAATCAATGGCACCATGTCAGCCTGGCTTGATGTCATCACTCACTCTAATGATTACATCCATACAGCTTAAAAGTTGCCAGGGGAAAGTAAAACTCTTTATGGCACATGATTAAAGGAGAAAAATGTTAATAGGAAAGAATTTCGTTACAGTGCTGTGCATTGAGAGTTCTGGATGATTTTCAAAGTGCTGTGGTGCAGGAAGTATAAATTAAATAGAAAATAGTTTCTTCAGGAGGTTTAAAAGAATTAATGAGCTTGTACAGAATAAAAAGTTTTACACTGTCAACAAGGTTTAGAAAATTTTCAATATACACAGTTTTTTAGTGTCAAGGAGGAAACTCTGATTTTTGTCCTTTTTTGGCACTAGAAGATCTTTGAGGTCTTTTCCAACCCAAACCATTCTGTGATTCACATAGCAGTGGCAATACTGCTCCTCTAACACTTCAAATATTTTATACAGGTTTTTAAAAACTAGAAATTCTCCAGGAAGATTTGGTTTAGAAGAAAAGTTCCCTGTATATTCATTATTTATTAATTCCCTCAGATATAACAATGTAAAAATGCACTTTTGAATGCTCTTTGACCTTTGAAGGAAGAACACAATCAACCTGAACCCAGAAAAAAACCCCTCACAGGTTTGTTTTGGATAAGTGTAAGAAAGCTGAAGTATTAACTCAAGTGTCACTGGCAGGCAAAAGTGTGAATCCATTTCTAATTATTAATTGAAAATTCATATTTACCAGTAGTGCACAGAACAGATGAATAGAACAGTGAATTATGCACATAAATCATCCTTAATGGCACTAAACTTATTGTAGGGGACTTTTGCTTTAATCAAACTTGACTTCATTTTAATCAAAAGTTAAATGATTTGGTTTAGGCAGGATTTTAGACATCTTCTGCCATAAATAGCCATTAGGCTTCTTCAGAGGTGCTTTCTCTTAAAAATCTGTCTGGGAGCTGGATGAACCTCAGCCCGCTGGAGAAACTCCAGAGAAAAGCACAAAGATGCTCCAAAGGCTGAAGCCCCTCTGGAGCCAGGCTGGGAGAGCTGGGAATGTCCAGTGTGGAGAAGAGAAGGATCCAGGGAGAGCTCAGAGCCCCTTCCAGGGCCTAACGGGGCTCCAGGAGAGCTGGAGAGGGACTTGGGACAAGGGATGGAGGGACAGAACACAGGGAATGGCTTCCCACTGCCAGAGGGCAGGGATAGATGGGATATTGGGAAGGAATTGTTGGCTGTGAGGGTGGTGAGGCACTGGGATAGAATGCCCAGAGAAGCTGTGGCTGCCCCTGGATCCCTGGAAGTGTCCAAGACCAGGCTGGACAGGGCTTGGAGCAGCCTGGGATAGTGGGAGGTGTCCCTGCCCATGGCAGGGGGGGGGATGAGATAGTTTTTAAGGTCCCTTCCAACTCAGACAATTCCATGGTTCTATGAGCATGGGAAGGGGATGAAATTTTTATCAGTATTTATTGGTGAAGCTGGAACTGAGGTTTGGTTTAGGCAACCAAAACTGACCAAACATTGATGCCTCATTTGAGGCCTCAACTGTGTTGACCAGCTCTTCCCACACTCGTGGGAGCTGAGCCACTCCATGCCCATGGAAACATCTAAATTTAAGTGCATTTAGCTCAGCCTTTATCCCTCCTGGCTGTGCTGGTGAGACAAGACTGCCTGGAGATCCTGATAGCCTTCAATCCCAAATAAAATGCATGCAGCAGGGATGTGTGGAAGAGACTGGAGGAATGACAGAGGGCAGAAATGAGCTCCACATTTTCTAACTGCTGGAAAACAGGAATAATACTCAAAAGCATCTGATATGGCAACGACATTTCTCTTTGGGCATCAGAATCAGGCCCTCATTGCTGATTTTCTTCAGGGATTAACTTTGCTGTGATGTTACCAAAAGCTGGACAACAACTGATGATGGGGAAAAATATAATGAAGAAATGTAGGGATTCAGACCAGTTACCACATGGGCTCAGCAATGGAACCACACAAATTTGCTGTTGTTTTCTCCATGTGCTTCTCCCTTCTCTTCATTTATCTGCTGTTCATTAGTGCCTTGCCTCAATTTAGGCATTTGCCAGCACTACAAATCCAAACCCACTCTGATCCACCAGGTGCTGTTGCAATAGTAATAAAAATAATTAGTGATAATAAAAATAATAGTGTTGTCATTTGCTTTTATCAGCAGATAAGCTCATGGGACACTGCTCTCTCAAAACACAGACAAGTATGCTCTTATAAATATGCACAAGCAAATTGCAGGCAGAGAAAAACAGTCATTCATTGAAAATATTGTTGTTCAGAAGAGAGTCAGCTTTGACCTCTTGTACCTAATTATACACGAAAACAAAGATTAAAAGCCTACTAATAATCACCATAAACTATGATTAATGATGCCACGCTTCAGTGCCTCAGATTTCCAGACCCAAGTACAGTAAATTCACTATCATTTGAAGAAGAAAACAATGTTTGGTATCTCTTTGTTTTGACTTCATCTATTGTTTTTCTTGCCTAAAGATTAGGAACAATTCATCAAAAAATTTTGCAGAAAACGACTTTCTAAGGTTGCCCTTTCCTAATTCTACAAACACATGAAAATTTAGGGGCTATTATTCCCACCACATTCCCATTGGCTTCATGGATAGAACCACAGCAGCATGGAATGGTTTGGGTTGGAAAGGACCTTTAGAGATCATTTCATTTTTGTATCACAGAATATTCTGAATTGGAATGGACCCACATGATATTGCATTTTATATATATGTATAAAAAATATAATCTAATTCTTCCTCATATCCAGTATAAACCTCACCTCCCACAGGTGGATTCATGTTTCCCACAGTGTCAGAGTTTTAATTTTCAGTAGTTCTGGGGGAATGGCCCACACATCCTTGTCAGGGGTAAAATAAAGAACCTAAAAGCAGTTGAACAAGGAATTCAGAGCCCAGAAGGACTTTTGCCCTTGAGCCAGAATTGATTCAGCACCACTCACTTCAAAATGCAAAGTGTTCAGCCCACCTCAGCAACCACTGCTCTGGTTAATAATCCCCTTCATTAAGAAAGATGCACGGAAAACATCATCTCCTAAACTGCAAATATAGGTCAGGAAAAGTCTATTCTAATTCATATGGATAAGAAGAGTGTAACGTGCAAATTAGGGCACGGCAGCTGAAATTCCTGGGGATGCAAAGCAGCCTAATAACATCTATTTATTTTTAATGCCTGTTTACTCCTGCAGAAACACAAAGAGTGGGAACAACAAAACACAAGATTTCGGTTCAGGAAGGAGATGAAGCTGCATTCTCAAAGTACAACTCTGGCAAAGACTTTACTACTTTAAAAAAAACAAAGACCACAGGTGTTTTGGAGGTGGTTTCGGGCAGGGGATTAAATTCGTTGCTGGTGGGATGAGTCAGCATCAATCAACAGTCCCATCACTGGGATTTCATTGGAAAGAGCAGGAATTAGAAGAAGACAACAGAAAGACTCCTATCAAACAAACCAGTTCTACTCTGGAGTGTCCATCCCTGCAGGAACCACCTCACATTTATCTTTATTGTGTCCTGGCACATCGATTTCCATAGCTTTTGTTAATTTATCAACACAGAGCCGTGCTTTATTCGCTTCCTTCAAGAGCCTCCCAGCAATGTCTGTACCACTGATTTAATTAGCTTCCTCTTCACTGTATCCTCCAAGTCATTAATGAAAATATTGAGGAGTATTGGACCAAGAATGGCTCCCTGAGGGGCTGGTAATTCTATTTTGAATATATTTAATATGCCTGGTGACAATAGATTTTGTATTTCTACTGGTTTTTGTTACACCTTGTAATAATGCTGAGACCATCAAGGCTCTTAATAACATTTAAAATACATAACAGAGGTGCTTTAATCTGAGACTCACAAATCTCACTCAAATTATAAAAAGAAGAACGAGTTACAAAAATGTAAAGGCAAAACATAAAAATGGTTATATTTTACAGGGAGAGATTTTTTTTTTCCTCTTTAATCTCCAAATGGAATTCCAGGCCTGTAGCAGAATACCAAATGTTGGTTTAGGGTGGCTGCAGCGTTTTTATGTGTACAGCTGTTCTTCCACTGGTATAAGTAGACACATCTGCTCATTAGCAACACAATGTCATTTCTAGTGTCTAATTTTAATTATTTGCAGATGATAGATTCCTTATGCAATGTCTAAAAAAAGTACAGGCCTTCAAAGCTGGGGAGAAATAAATATCCCCTCTGCAAGCAAACTGGGTCAGCACAACGAAAAGCAGATATTAATCTGGAGAATTCCTGTATCAGCACCAAGGCTAAATGCCAGTGTGTTTGGAAGGTCACAGGGAGGAGAAATGGCTCCTACATTTCTTCTTTATCATGGATACACAAGACATATGGACTGAGAGATGTTCTGAATAATTCTGGCAGGTGATGAGTTTGTTGTAGGACAGATGGTCCTCAACTGCTGGAAAAACATCAGCCCTGCTTACATTTCCTGCACAAACACAGGCAAGATAAGGACTTGTCCCTGACAGGAAAGGGGGAATGAGATGCCCTACAATGACTTTGGTTCTCTGGGTATTCACAATGGATCAACAAGGCTGGAGAGGAAATTCCAGCAGCCCCTGAGCAGCAGTGGCCACAGGTTTGTCCTTCACCCTCTGGTCAGAGTGACCAAAACTGTGGAGTCCTGGCTTCCTCTCTGCCACTAACTCAAAAATCCAAACAGAAAGACAGAAGGAATGAAAAATAATGGGATTTGTGGACAACAGGCACTCACCACAAGGAATTGTAGCTGTATCCAAGTTGTTTCCTGTGGGCTGGGAATGATTGGGTACTTTTGAGGAATATGGGGAGCAGAACTACCATACAAGCAGCTGGTTTGGACTGTACTCAGGAAAGAACAGAGCTGAAGTAGGCAAGTGGATTTTTCATTTCTCCCTAACACATTTTCACAGAATCACAGAATGGTTTGGGTTCAACAGGACCTTAAAGATTATCTTGTTCCATCTCCTGGCATGGACTGGGACACTTTCTAGTAGACCAGGCTGCCCTAAAGAGAAATTAGTTTTGTTGTCTGCTTGACTTTTGTACAGACCATGAAAGCAAGAAGGAGCCTTTCTTTAAAGTCACCTTGAACTGGCTGAAATCCCTGACAGATTAAGGGCTTCACCCACACACAGGTCAGGAGAATTTCAAGATTAAAGCCCTTTACAGGACTCACACTTGCACCATGCCAAACACTCTTGTCTGGTATCAGATTGATTTTTCCAAAGGTCTGGAGCAATAGTTTCTGACACCCCACAAAGAGCAGCCAAACTTCCTGATCTGATCCAACATGACACATTCCTCCCCAACCAGGAGCACGGCGGGGTTTGGAATTGGCTCAGGCACTGCAGGTCAGTGCTGGTGCCAGAAGGGTGATCCCACCAGCATTCCTGCTCCTGGCAATTTAAATGCTGGCTGGAAACCACGTTTCACTTCCATTCATGCAGGGTTAATTTTCAGCCTGAGCAGAGAACTTTGTGATTGCCAGAGTCAACACAAAGAAAGAGCTTGTATCTGGCTGAAAGGTTGGGGAGAGAGAAGAAAATCACCCTTTTCCCTAACAGGGAAGTCAAATATTACTTTACAGAAACTGTGACACTACAGAAGAGGCACAAAACTGATGGGCTGAAAGTCCAAGTCCCTCTGTATAGGCAGCAAGGAGGTGCCAGCAGGACCATGGTCAGGGCACAACTTTAAGGAGACAGTCAGGCTTACAGTCTAAAAAAATCTGGAAAGCTCTGAGGACAGCCCCATTAAAAAACCAGGCAATACAGGCTTTGCCCTACACCTCTGCAAACATTAAAAAATAAAATTATCTACAAAGATTTTTTTGCAGTATTTTTGGCATATCCCATTCATCCCTCTTTTCTGTATCAATGGCAAAGAAACAACATCTCAAGCACTTACAGAGCCATCCAGAGCAATCCTCTTATAGATCAGCTCATCCCTGGGAGAGCAGGAATGCTGAGCAGGGCACTGGAGGCTGAGCAGAGATGACAGCCATATGCCACTTGGCAGAAGTCAGGGGGTTGTTTGTTGCTTTTTTAGTCTCCCAATTCTAATGAATTATAAAATAGAGCCTAAATTAACAGTCAGGAGGACTTTGTCAGGGCCCCACACTTTGGAGATGCTCATCAGGGAGGATCTCTTTCAAGGGTTTGATTTGATCAAAGGTTCCTGCTTTTCAATTGACTTCTGTGCACTCCAGAGCTTCCCTAAACAAGAGCCAGGCTCCTTCCCAGAGACAATTTGAATCCCAGTGAGATGTCAGTCTCTTCTAAAGGACAACTGCTTAGAAAGCAGGAGTTTTTGAATATTAATACACTCATACAATGACAAATGATGGGACTGGCAGTCTGTACTCTTCAGCAACTTGGTTCCAATGAAACCGATACTGAAAGGTCCTTATCTGCCACAGAATGTACACATTTGATGTTTAATGACATCAGAACAATGAGACAAGTCCATTATCTCTGCTGGAGGTAGAAGAGGTGAAATGGTGTTAGCCCAAATTCTGGAAAAAGATAAAACACACTGAGCTTCTGTATTTTTGAATGAGAGCTCTACTCAAGAAGTTCAGCACTTGCTGTATGAGACACTGGATTCACCCAAAGATTGTGCTGAATTTCATGAACAAGAAATCTTCTCATTTAGCTTCCTAGTCAGAATCTTCTCATTGGCAAACTAAGTCCTGCATTCCCACAAGGCTGCCTGAACAAAACACTGTGTGCACACAGCTCAACCACAGAGAAAAACATTGCAAGTCAGAGAGATAACTCTCAGTTCCAGTGTCTTTACATAAAGCCACATTTCCCACAGCCAGCTAAAAATAGGGAATAGGTACAAATCAAGGCAAAGAAACAATCCCAATTAGAGACTTTCTATCATCCCTACCTAACAAAACAGAAATTTGACACTGGGACCTTGTGGTTCAGGTTTTTCTCAAATCAAGAAATATAAATGAGGTGAGAAGAGCTTTGCAAAATTCTTGGACTGAGATTAGAACAGCAATGTCACACAATCGCAGAATCTTTTACGTTGAAAAAGACCTCCAAGACTTCCAGGATTAATTCCAATCTCCACCTTGTCACCAGCCCAGAGCACTGACTGCCATGTCCAGTTCCAGTGTTCCTTGGGCACTTCCAGGGATGGGGACTACAACAGGAAGGAGACAGCCCATTCCAAAGTTTGACAGCCCCTTCCATGAAAAAATTCCTTCTGGTGTCCAGCCTCCCCTGGTGCATCATTAAGGAACCATAAAAATACCCAGGTAAAGTAACTCATGCAAGGCTGGGGCGTGCAAAGTTTTCTCAGAGCAATTCCATCTTTTCCAGGGGTAAAGTGATGCTCTCACTTTTGGCAAATTATTATGGAAGAACCACGTGGAAATTCTGTTGATCCAAGCTTAGATGAAGGTTTGGGAGTGTTTCCACCAAGCACTGCCGTGCCACACAGATGCCTGAGACAGTTGTGAAGGACTCGGGTGTCTCCATGGCTCAGTGTCACATGGAGCCAGGAGCTCATTCCCAGAAGGGATTCAGCCACATTAGCACGGCCTCCTGCCTGGGCTAATTAGGTGATGCTTCCCAGCTGCCAGAGATCCAAGAGTGAATCACACATCTGCCACATCCAGCCTTCTTCTGAAAGCACAGACTGGAACAGTGCTCAGCCTCAGTTGTATGAGGATATAAAGACATAATGTCATGATTTCACTTTGGTTTAGAGCCAGAAAGAATCATAAATTCAGCTGATGAGTTCATCTGAGCTGTTACCACAACTACTACACTTCATCCACATATCAGTGTGCCCAGATAATGAACTTCTGTCATCCTAAAACCCTGAAGTCCTCCAGGCACTTCCCTGTTCTCAGTAGGCCACAGGCTGAGCCCAACCACTGCCAAAGTCAAGACTACAGGCATGGCAAAAGATTGATTAGGTGGGTGTTGTTCAAATTATGTCAGCAGAAATCCGTTCCTCATACCTGGAAGATGAAGAATCATAAATGCCTGCCCATCAGTCCCCAGCTCTGGCAACCAGGATTAATCCAAACACATGAGTAAGACACATGGACCAATTGTCCTGATGTATCAAAACAACCAGTCCATAAGAGTCATGGAAACCCAGATTGGTTTGGGTTGGAAGGGATCTTAAAAACCATCTCATTCCACCCCCTGCCATGGGCAGGGACACCTTCCACAATCCCAGGCTGCTCCAAGCCCTGTCCAACCAGGCCTTGGACACTTCCAGGGATCCAGGGGCAGCCACAGCTTCTCTGGGCACCCTGTGCCAAGGCCTCAGCACCCTCAGAGCCAATAATTCCTTGCCAATATCCCATCTAAATCTACTCCCTTTCAGTTTGAAGCCATTCTTCTTTTCCTATCACTCCTGGCCCTTGTAAATATTCCTTTCCATCTTTCCTGTAGGCTCCCTCTAGGTACTGGAAGGCCTCAATAATTTCACCCTGAGGATTCTCTTCTCCAGGCTGAAAGAAAGAAGCAACCCTCTGGTGTTGGCCAATTTCTGATAATCCAAAGAAAAAAAGAGCAAGAAAAAGATCTAAAACAAAAAACTGGTAGGACAGGAAGAAAAATTCTTTCATAAACTCTACAAGAAAACCAGGAAGGCCCAGCAGTGTGGTTTGAGGGTGGAGATTGTCTTAGAATCACACAATCCTGAAATGATTTGGAAGAGACCTTAAAGATCACCTCGTTCCAACCCCCTGCCACGGGAAGGGGTCTTTCTCAATGCAGAGCTCCAAGTTTTTCAGGAATTGTGCAGATGAATTATCCTGAACACAGCTCTAAAGGAGGGAAAGGAGGAAAGGGAAGCTCATAAATCAACAGCATGGGCCACTGCATTCAACAGACACACAGGATTCCTTCTCCTGACTGGAATCAAGCCCCTCTTTTAAAATGATGGATTATCCCATCTGAAAGACTCGAAAGGATGGTGGTGGAAAAAGACTTTGATGTTTAATTACACTGAGGGATGTGAAGCTGCTTCATTCCACAGTGGAGCTTTCCAAACTTCAGCTCCCAGCTACTGCAGCTTGTTCCTGTTTATCAGGGTCAGGTGCTCAATATGTCACAAGGTACCTGCAAGGATGACTTGATCATGCAATCAAAGAATATCCTGAGTTGGAAGAGACCCACCAGGATCATTGATCCAATTCCTTGGGGTCTCCCAGGACACCCCAACAATCCCACCCTGTCCCTGAGAGTGTTGTACAAACGCTCCTGGAGCTCTGGCAGCCCCAGGGCCATGACCACTCCCTGGGGAGCGGTTCCAGTGACCAACCACCTTCTAAAAAAAAGAACATTTTCCTGATATCCAACCCACCTTCCCATGACATGGCTTTCTCCCTCTTTAATGTGTCTATTCCCAGCATTTGGGCAGTTTTCTAGGCTCTGTATCTTTTTTTTTGTCCCTCTTCAAGTCCCCAGCAATATTTCCATAGATCCCTGGGATGGCAACAGAAGAACTGCACAAAATGTTCTGATTTCCTGGCCCTGCAGACAGAAAATTCCTGACTCAAGCCCTTTCTATACAGGCAGAAGATGCAATAACCACTTTGGGCTCAGTGGAAGACACTTATCCACAATAGTCCCTGGATCCCTCTTTGAGTTTCTCTTTCCCGGGATGGCATCACATTTTGGAGGTATCATCTGCAATTTTTTTGTTCCCAGATGCGGTAACAAGTGGCATAATTGCGATGGCTGTTCAAATATTGAAATTAGTTACTTGTGTGCAGTGTTTCTGGGAAATGGGAGAAGGGATGAGGTTTATTGGAACTCTATAAACATGCAAAATGTTTCCTGCACACAGTTTCCCATTTCTGTTTGCACAGATGTGGGTCGTGTCAGCACAAACCTCTGCCAAGAAGGATAAATTAAATCCAAAGGTTTGGATAAAGCAGATAGGTAGAATGATCCACTGGTGCCTCTGCACAACATCTCTAACTCCTTTTTTCTCCCTTTTTTTTAATCACAAAATATACTCAGTATTGTTGAAAAATGCAAAATCCCAAGTTGTGATGAAGGATAAAGGGCCTGGGTAGAAATGAAATAAAATAAAGAAAAGAAAAATAAAACAAAGCAAAATAAAATAAAATTTAAAAAATAAAATAAAGAAAAATAAAATAAAGAAAAATAAAATAAAGAAAAATAAAATAAAGAAAAATAAAATAAAGAAAAATAAAATAAAGAAAAATAAAATAAAGAAAAATAAAATAAAGAAAAATAAAATAAAGAAAAATAAAATAAAGAAAAATAAAATAAAGAAAAATAAAATAAAGAAAAATAAAATAAAGAAAAATAAAATAAAGAAAAATAAAATAAAGAAAAATAAAATAAAGAAAAATAAAATAAAGAAAAATAAAATAAAGAAAAATAAAATAAAGAAAAATAAAATAAAGAAAAATAAAATAAAGAAAAATAAAATAAAGAAAAGAAAAATAAAACAAAGCAAAATAAAATAAAATTTAAAAATAAAATAAGGTAAAGTAAAATAAAAAAGAAACAGAATAGAATAATAGAAATTTTGAAGATGCAAAGAAATACACTCTAATTGAAGAGACAAAAGAAATTACAGAATAAATTGTCATAATCAAAGTTGAAGAGAATTTTCCATTGTCTCCCGTGCCACTCTGTGGGAATTTTCCCAGCCCAGGCAGCTGTAAGGGAGGAGGGGCACTCAGAGCTTCTGTGCTCCCATTCTCCCTCTCCCTCTCTTTCTCTGTCAATAAATGTCTGCAATCATATTCCTGAGCTCCAGTGTGATTTCAAGGTTCATCTCTTCCATGCAGCTCAAACACTAATTATCCCAGCTGTAATTAGTAAGATAATTAAATACTGGCTCGCTCATCACTCTACCTTGTGTCGGGTCATGATTCTCCCAGAAGACCTTGAGCAGTTGCTCAAAGCTGATGTTTTGTGGCTCAAACACCACCCGGACGGCCTCGGTGTGCCCAGTCCTGCCTGCAAATTCAAAATAAAATCAGATTTTAGCAGTGACAATTAGCCAGGGTACGCTCAGGGTTTTGTCTCTGCGATTCCAAGCACCGTCCTTCGGTTTTGTTTCATGTTTTCCTAAAAGTACTCTGATTTAGCACCACTTATACCTGATATTTTTCGCACAATATTATATATTTATGTCAGCTCTACTAAATCTGTTTGTTCAGACAAGGCCATTGTGAAATAAACTATTCACCAGAAGAGAAAACAGTGATGTTATTACAGCAGTTTGTTAGCTCAAAGGAGAAAAAAATAATAGTTCTAACAAATATATAACTGAAAACTAGCAAAATATTTTAAATATTCCAAATAGAGCATTAAATATGAAAACTTCTATGTCTAAGCTGTCTTGACTGGGTTTTGTTTCTGTGGAGATATGGATAATATAATTAATTATGAAATAATTATCATTACTATAAAATATCAATAATATTGATGATGAT
Source organism: Urocynchramus pylzowi (assembly GCA_013397555.1). Taxonomy (NCBI): domain Eukaryota; kingdom Metazoa; phylum Chordata; class Aves; order Passeriformes; family Fringillidae; genus Urocynchramus; species Urocynchramus pylzowi. Next base: position 183,264 of record VZRH01003978.1, on the reverse strand, counting down.
AAAAACAAATGTCAAGGGTGCGTTTACACAAGATCATACAAATAATTCCAAACTGTTTCACAATATCCAAAAGGCTCAAAAGTGTCAAAGAAAGTCTGGCTGAACTTCAAATTTTATGACAGCAGAAATACAAGGAAGATTATCACATGTTACAACACTTACAAAAACATTATTTCTATTTTTCAGTTACACTTCAGATAAAATTTTTCATTTCTGATGTGTTTATGACTCACAATATTATTGAAAAATCCAGCTTCTGAAGGATCTGGCCACATAATTAATTTAAATTTTCATTAAGAGCGATATTGATGAGTGCTCGGACTACTCAGGTGAGAGTCCACTGCACAAAGTGCATTTTATGTTTTATATATGTTTTATATTTTATAATTTATAAATCAGACATTTTTGTTGTCATTACCTATCCATGAATGGGGGGGAAAATCCCATCCTTCAATTAAATCATAAGAAGCAAGTATCAAAAGAATAAACTGGACCTGCCTTTTGGTGGGGACATATTAAGCTCCTTGATCACATTAGGGAGGGTTTTTTTTAATTTACACCAGCACAAACTCCAGATTTATTCCACTGATTTCAACAGAATCAAGGAATTCCACACAGGGTGAATCTGGCCCAGTGACAGCTCCTGAATGAGCTGTCACCAAATAAGAAAAATCAGATTCTCTGAGTAACTGAGGAGGGTCCAGTAGAGACATGAGGAGATATTTGAATTTTTAAAAAATAGAGAGAAATAAAAAGGATGATGAGAAATATTAAACAGCCACGATAGGGCAAAGTGTGACAGCATTTTATCAGTTAATGGGGCACCTGAAACAAAACCTAAACGAGGCACAGAGGGCTGGGCCAGCTGATAAAAGGGATTTGAAAGACTGGGATTAAATTTAGTCTGGAATGCAGAGGAGTAAAGGAGGACACATCTGAGATACCTGTAGTCTAGATCTGATAAAATCAAATTGTTCCCTATCTCAATGTAGCAGAGATCTGCTCAGTGAGATGAAAAGAGAATATCCAGGTTTCCTGGGAGCTGGAGTGAAGCCAGGTCCCCCTGTCCTGCAGGATGTCCCCAGCTGTGACCCAATTCCTCTCTACCTTTTACAGGCCAGGGAAGCATCTCATTACCTGAAGCCAAATTCGGATGGTGGAAAGCAAGAAGGATCATCCATTCAGCACAATAAAAAAAAAAAAAATAAAAATAAAGTTAGAGATAGTTGGTTTAACAATGAAGTGAAATGGTCTTCAACAAGAACTGACGGCCAGCTTAGGTCAGGGATGGAATTTATTCCAGATTTTGTGGTTTAATATCAGTGATCAGCAAAAAAAAAAGAATTTGGTGGTGCCCAAACTGGGACTTTTGCTGTAGCTTCAGAAAAAAAAAGGAGAGAACACGACCAGTGGCGTGTCCAGCTCACCCAAGCCAACATCGTTCTTGTTGGTCCCGCAGGCGCAGGGTGGGCATGGCACGTCTCTGTGGGTGGGGCACGGCAGTTTGCATGGCAAAGAAGGGTGTGGCACTTCTCTGTGGGTGTGGCACAGCAATGTGAGCAGTAAACAGGGGTGTGGCACGTATCTGTGGGCATGACACTTCTCTGTGGGTGTGGCAGGGCAATTTGAGCAGTAAATGGGGTGTGGCACTTTTCTGGGGGTGTGGCACAGGAATTTCCACAGCAAACAGGTGTGGCACTTCTCTGTGGGTGTGGCACAGCAATTTGAGCAGTAAATGGAGTGTGGCACGTCTCTGTGGGTTTGGTACAGCATCTGCAAGGCAAACAGGGGTGTGGCACTTCTCTGTAGGTGTGGCAGGGCAATTTGAGCAGCAAAAGGGTGTGGCACTTTTCTGTGGGTGTGGCACAGGANTGTGGGCATGACACTTCTCTGTGGGTGTGGCAGGGCAATTTGAGCAGTAAATGGGGTGTGGCACTTTTCTGGGGGTGTGGCACAGGAATTTCCACAGCAAACAGGTGTGGCACTTCTCTGTGGGTGTGGTATGGCAGTTTGCCTGGCAGTTTGCCCAGGCAGGGTTGCTGGTTTCCTCCCATAGTGGGGTTTTTAGTTTGTTGTTTGCTGTGTTTTGGTTGGGTGGTTGGTTGGTTGGTTGGTTGGTTGGGGTTTTTTTTTTGGTTTTTTGGGGTTTTTTTTTGTTAGTAATGGCTTTTGCATTATAAAAAACTTCAGTTAGTAAAAGTATATGTAGCCAAATAGAACCCTCCAGGAAGGATGTGTCTGTCCAGAAAAGAGGAGTGTCAGGGCAATTAAAAGGGACTTTAGGGTCAAGTGGTTGATAGGGCAGGAGCACAGGTAGTGTTCTGCTCAGTCCCTTTGGTGGCAAAGAAAAACAATGAAAGCAATAGCAGAGCCACATTATCAACAAGTGGCTCAAGGGTTGGTGTCATCAGCAGAATTTTGGGTTCTTTGATCATGGGGCAACTTTTCTGGCACCTGGCCTGCTGGAACTGGATGGGCTCCATCTCTCTGTTAAGGGCAGAAAGAACTGCTCAAGAACTGGCAGAACTCATTGAGAGGACTTTAAACTAGGTTTGAAGGGGGAAGAGGATACAGCTGGGCTCTCTGGAAGCAGGCCCAGGGGGTGGTAAGCCTGAGTTAGGGGTGAAATCAGTAGCCCAGAGGTGGTGGAGTCACCATCCCTAGGTGTGTTTAAAAAAAGATTGGATGTGGCATGGTCTAGTTAAGGAGTTAGGGCATGGATTGGACTCAATGGTCTTGAAGGTCTCTTCCAACCCAGTGATTCTGTGTGATTCGCTGTGTGACTGTACAACTAAAATGAGATTAAAGAGTGGCTTCAGACTTCAGTATTTTTATTTTTTGTAAGCCAACATGAAGCTTATGAAAGGTTTTTATCACTAAGGAGCAAATTACTTGTCTAAAATGAACAGGTTTAGACCACAGGAAAGTTTCCTAAAGAACTTAAAAACAACAGAGGCTTTACCTTTCCTCCTGACTGAAACAGCAATTACACCTTGTCAACACTGCCTGCTCCTGCTAATCCAGAAGTTCAAAGGATCAGCATCCTTTTTTTCCCAGAATAAGGAAATAATGGTGCTCCTCTGAGAACTATAGCCTGACCTCATGAAAAATATCTTCAGATGTGTGGCTAAGAGACTGTTAAAATAGATTTAAAATCAATATTCACCCTCAGGGGAAAAGAAAGGAAGTAATGCTGCTGGTCCTACCAGATTCACCTCTCATTTTCCTCAAAGCCTTTCCACAATACAGAGGATTTTCTTTCTGCTGTGGCTATTCCTAATAACAATCTTGGCATTGGTGACTTTTTGCATTAGGCTTGAGTCTGACTCTGAAAACAGAATAATCCCATTTTGTTTGTGTCTTACACACTTGGTAAATCCAATTCCAACAGAACACAGCATCAACCCAGCTCCTCTACTACTCCTCTGTATGGTGAAAAAAACAATTGAAATATTTCTAATCAAACCTTTTTTTTGTAAGAGTTCTTAAAATGGAGAGGCAGCAATCAAAGAGAAACAATAAGCCCACTTGTTCTCCAAAAACCCGCGTGTCTTTAACATTCAACAGCCTGACACTGAGGAGCTGCAAGGATTTCAAATTATGTGAGTGGGAGATGTGATTCTCTCAGTGACATCCAGCTCTTCACCTTAGTGCCTCCTTCAGAATTCCTCCTGAAATGTCCACTTATATTTTCAGAGAGTCACAGTGTCCTCAGATCACCCACTGCTTTTGATTAGCGGATCTTTAGTATCCCACAGCAAAAGTTTGAACAAGTATGAACATTTCTAGGACCCTCAATGTTTGGATCACATTTTTAAAATAAATTATGGAATTATAAATACAATTCCATGTGCTGCTCACTGTGCAAACAGAAACCCTTTCTTTATCAGAGCCATTATCAGATTTCCAGTGCTGGCGCTCAGTTCCTTCAGCTCTGGAACGGCTTTAACCATTGAAGAACCTCCCTGCAGATAGGAAGACTTTATTACACCAAAGCAGAGAGGGCTGAGTGCCAAGAGCAGATTGTCTGTTTATCCTGGATCCAATTCCCACTTAGAAAACACGGCCTCTCCCGGAGGATTAACTCCAGCGAGCTGGTTCAGCGGGGATTCCAACCCTGGCAAAAACGTCCCCGCAAAGAGCAGGAGAAAGACACGTCTGAGTGACACCTTTTCAGTTCCTTTTCTTCCTAAGAGCATTTAGACTCTCACCTTCTTAATCATGTCCCAGGTGAGTGCCCAAACCGAGGGATTAGGGAAGAGAACTCATTCTTTATAACTGGCTGGATCCAGGGAGCGTTTAATTATCTCTGGCAAAGTGGAGCAGCTTCCGAGGGCTGGCTGGAGAGCTCCTCACCTGGGAGTGTCCCAGGTGGGTCTCACCTCCACCTGGCCCTGCCTCAGGTGAATTAAATTCCACAGTGCAAAAATTCCAAAACTACTCCCTCCTGCCTCGGTTCTGCAATAAAAAAGGACCTGGCTCTTTTGAGAAATAAGGTCCTGACTCCAGTAAATCACAGAATCGCACAATAGTTTGGGTTGGAAGGGAGCACAAAGATCGTTTTGTTCCACTTATTTGTACTCAGGCCTATTTAACAGCTCTTCATTATAAGAATGGCCCAGAGTCTGAGGAACAACTTATCCATTACAGCTCCTGCTCCCAGTGTATTCCATAAAGAGCAGATAATGACTTCTCACACATTTTCAAAGAGTTCTCAGAAAATAACTCCCTCTTTTCTCACCTCTTCCAGGAATCCCTGAACTGCCCCTGTGCTTGTCACACCAGCAACACAACCTCTTTGGGATCCCAGAATGGTTTGGGTGGGAAGTGACCTTAAATCTCATCCCATTCCACCCCCTGCCACAGGCAGGGACACCTTCCACTGTCCCAGGGTGCTCCAATTCCCATCCAACCTGGCCTTGGAGACTTCCAGGGATCCAGGGGCAGCCACAGCTTCTCTGGGAAACCTGTGCCAGGGCCATGATGCCAACATGGAATGTAAAGAAACACAACCAAACTTTAGCACTCACTGATTTGGGAGTTAAACCAAACTCTGCTATCCAAAGTCACGGCCCAAGTAAATATGCAAAATACTACCAAAAAAACCATCATGAGAAGGTCTTTTGAGCATCTCTTTTTCCAAACCAGCCTGGGAATTTTTATTAAGTCATGGTTATTGCTTCCAAAATTTCCAGTGCCTTCCTATTCATTAAACAAACCAAAGGTTCAGCACTAAAATACTGAGAGCCCACATTTCGGGCGTCCCCTTCCCTTTACATTTTTACCTTCAAACCAATGAGGATAAAAAGACTAGAAATAATCCCTGATTCATAGACTTTTAATAAGGGTCCATTAAAATATTTTTATTTGAATTCCTGCCCAACACTGAAAGAATTTCATGGAACAGACCCTTATTTTGTACTTCTACACTGGCACTAACGTGTGGCTAATTTATTTTACCTCCTTCTTTATATTTTAAACCACTTTAATGACTTTACCAGCACTGAACTAGGAGATAATGCTTGGTTTATTAACCACTGTGAATTTCTGCTTTAGAAAATATCATTCTTTAACTTCTCAGTGTGATCCACACTCTTTTTTTATCCAGTTTTATCAAAACATGTCAATCCTCTCCAGCAAGAAGCCAATTTATCACTATGGGCTGGCCAGTCCTGCAGTTCTAAATCAAAATAAATTGCCCATAAATTCTAGAAACTTCTCTAAACTTCTGCCTGGACCACAGAAAATCAAGTATTTTCTAGTACCTACAGAAAGTAGCTCATATAGCAGCTACAGTATGGTACCTCTGCAGAGAAAATGTTATTAAATTTTATTTATTTGGTTTATTAGAGGACAGGTTAATCACTCAGTAAATGAAAATGCATAAAGATAAGAAAATTTGCTGATAAAACAATGAACTGCTATTTCTGGTGCCTTCTAGAATCACTTCATTTTTTACCCCTTAAAAACAAAACCGAGAGTATAAAATTGCCAGTAAAAAAAATGGGGTTGAATATGCTGTTATTGTTACATTTTTCACAGAGATGCTCATATTTTTCAGTAAACTACCTGAATGAAATTTAAAAAGATTGGCAGTTTTCACAAAAAAATACTGTGTTTTTTAAAAAAATCTGCCAAACAAAAGTAATAAACGAATCTGTTTCTTATTTGCAAGTATTTAAAATTTCTCTGGCAGCACTGTAAAAATTTTCACTGTTGTTTGCTAAAATCCTGTCTGTTCTTTAGCAGCAAAATGGGTTTGATAAACAGACTATTGATTGGTTTTGCTGAACAGAATATCTGGAAGTGAGACCACTGCTATAAACCCTTTTCTTTTTTGTAAAATGGCTGTACATTGAAAAGCCAATAAAAGGGAGAAAATAAATTATATAAACCTGTAAGAAAAAAAAGAGATGGCAAAACTTTCCTTGTTCACCATACTTATTATAGGTTATGTTTTTATAGGCTGAATGTCCACACTACAAGCCCTTAAAAGGGGATTATTTTAGACTCCCTCTGGCCTGGTCCCGTGGACCAGATGCTGCTCCCAGTTGGAATGTGCTCCTAGAAAAAATATTCTGGTTTAATTTCAGCCAAGTGAAGGAAAAATGTCGAAGATGGGCTTATAATTAACACCATGGTCCGATGGAATACAAGGTCTTGTCAGCCAAACTCCATTTCATCCTCCCATGAAATTACAAGTCTGGCTGTAATAAATGTGGGATGTAATAGCATGGATGGAACTTGGGCTTTATTAATGCATTTGACTTATTACTTCATGACTGATTAAAAAATTAACACTCCCCCATATCGATAGTGCACGAGTTAAGTGGATTAAGAATTGTCTAAATGACATCTCTGAAAAAAAAAAATTGTCCAAAGGGAACAAGGCTTGAATGGCAGCATCTTTATCTGTCCTCTGCAGGGACTGCTACATAGCCTGTTGCTCTTAAAGCCCTTCATCAGGAATTCCAAAGAAATATAAAGTCTCAATTTATAAATTCTCTGGATAACTCAGATGAGGAGCTGATGGGCTGGTCCTACAAAGCCATTTCTTGCTGTGCTGGGGCCACTCAATCAAAAATGTATTCAAGAAGTCAGAGGTAAAATCTCTGCTTAAAGGAAAAATTGACACACCTGGTACCTGCAAATGGGGAACAACCTTTGAGGTAAAGGCAAGGGTGGAAATAAATATGGAATTTCATTGCCAGACTGCAATAAAAGGAAATAGGGCCGGAATTGGGATGTCAGAGAGAAAAGGGGTTGTAGGAACAGCTCTGGTGAGAGCAACCCTGGCACTAAGAAATCCTGAAAAGTCATTTCAGTGACAGCCACCAAGTGCAGATGAATTTATCCTTTCCAAAAGAAACCCCTGGAGGTTTTTAACTCAAGGAGATGAGCATGGCCTCAGGAAGAGGATGCAAAAGAGGCCTTTGAGAAAGCACTGGAAAGGCAGATCAAGAGTCAGTGGTAGGGGTGGAAACCAGGGAATTCCAAGTGGAAAACAGCTTTTAGATATGGATATGGAAAATGGTCCCTGCTCGGTTGCACCACTGGATCTTGGGTTGCTCCTCTAAACCCATGTCCTATAAAGCACCTCTCCATTTCCTGACATTTTCAAATCAGATCAGATTTCCTTCTGGGAGAGACACTTGAGTCAAATATCAGCTAAACTTAAAGGAAAAAGTGATAGGTCTTGCTAAAACAGTAACACGATGAAACATAATGATCTATAATATGAAAATGTCAAACTAAATAATGCAGGGAGCCCTTACCAGCCTTAAAGGCTAGGACTATATGAGTGAATTTTCCCTTTTTCCTTTGTTCATTTGGCTTTAACAAAGCCTTTCTATGCCAAACTCATCTGTGCAGAGTTGGGATTTTCTGAGTTATCTTCTTTTCATCATGGTTGATGAGGAAGACTCTGACCCAACTACAAGTTCTGTACCATTTTTACATAGTGGAGTTGAAATCTTTTAGCTGTGGAGCTGGGAATAGAAAAAAAAATCCATATTCTCACATCAAAAAATTTCTCATTTAAAGCCCAAATTTAACCCTTAACTGACACATTCAATGGATGGAGCCTTTACATTCCAATAAACTGCACTTCCTGGCAAGTGGGTTATGCAAAGGTAATCCCTGGAAGCTGGATAGGGCTTGGAGCCCAGAGAAGCTGTGGCTGCCCCTGGATCCCTGGAAGTGTCCAAGCCAGGCTGGACAGGGCTTGGAGCAACCTGGGATAGTGGAAGGTGTCCCTGCCCATGGCAGGGGGTGGCACTGGATGGGCTTTAAGGTCCCTTCCAACTCCAAGCATTCTGTGATTTTGTGATTAAAATAATCACATTACAGGAAAGATTTAGTGACCGACAATTTCAGATTCTGTGTTTGGGCAGAATTCAATCTTGAGCTGCTCAGTTTAGGTTCCTGTTGGATATTTTGGGCTGAATGAACTGTTTCCTCTAGGGAAATAATGGAATGGTTTGGGTGGGAAGGGACCTTAAATCTCATCCAGTCCCACCCCCTGCCATGGGCAGGACACCTTCCACTATCCCAGGTTGCTCCAATCCCTGTCCAACCTGGCCTTGGATCTTTCCAGAGGCAGCCACAGCTTCTCTGGGCACCCTGTGCCAGGGCCTCCCCACCCTCACAGGGAGCAATTCCTTCCCAATATCCCATCTAACCCTTCCTCAATAGCCCAAATATTGAGTTTTACCCATTTGCTTCAACTGTGTTCCATTCTGAAGAAGGTATATGGAAAACATAAATTCCTTTTTGGCTGGAAAGGGAGTGATATCCCAGGACACAGCAGGAGCAGAAGACCCAGATCTTCAGAAAATAATTTTAAGAGATGATTTATTGCCAAAAATGGGTGTAATGTCCCCAACCAAAGCAATACTGGGGGTCTGCTCCAGTAAAGAAAAAGCTTAGAATTAAAAGTTAACAATAATAACATAAAAAACATATCTGGTTTTAGTAACCTAGTTTCAATCTATAAAGGGAATTGTTTTCATGTCAATATAACAGAAAACATGATTGATTTTTTTCCTCAAAACTTTACAGCTTTTAGCTGCCAAGCCTTTGTGCCACTGTTATGCAACACAAAGAATTTCCTTAAATAAATGGGTGTAACAGAAAGCAAAGAATAATAGGAATGTGAGGAATATGTCATGTACTGAGAAGAGCTTTGAAAAGTGATAAATAGAAGTAAATATAATACCTGGGAACATCAACTAATAGCAAGCTGGAAAGTTGGAAAATATTAACTAATCTGTAATTTTAAAAACAAGAAATGAGAGTAAGATATTCTAATATTTAATATTTTCTATTAAAGCTACAAATATTGTGGTTTTCTCCTCGTCTCTCTAGAGTGAATCTAGTAAGAGATTACTGCTTGGAGGAGATCTCTAATTAAAAGGTTTGGTTTCTGAAATGTGACAATCCTGACTCTTTCTGAAGCTGGAAACCACCAAAGAGCTTAGAAAAAAAATGTGCAGATCTTAATACCTGAGAACTGTAGACAGAATGCCAAAAAAAGAGGATAAATTTTTGTATTTGTACTCTGAAAACTTCTCCTTCATAGATTTTTATTAAACTACTTTGACAGTTCTATCATAAACATAAATAAGACTGGGATCATTGTTTCCCTCCTGATTTCCTCAAAACAAATCTGCAAAAAGCAGTAGAGGCAACCTGGTCTCACCAAAGAGCATCAAAGAGCAAAGAGAAGGCAACAGAGCAAAGCTTGTGATGACAAACAGAAACTCAGAGAGCAAAAAGGGAGCTGGGATGAAAATTCAGAATTAACTTGCACTAGACAAATACTTATAAGTCCATCAAAATTAATAAAAGAATTGTAGAAAGTTCTAAAAATGCCCAAGCAACTATTTGCTGAAAAATTCTTTAGCAGAAACTATTAAAGAGATTCAAAAGATTAAAATTTGACCATTTATATATCTAGAACAGCTATAAGATGTAATTAATTGAAATTATATTTAATAATTTCATTTACAGTACTTTCCCTCAAAGAGCTTTAGAAATCCTGCTATTTCTTTTAATTATAAGTTACAGCCATTGCCCCTCTTCAAGTGATATTCCTGCAAGCTTATTGAAAGAGGGGGCTAAAAAATTGCCCAGTAGAGATATTAAAAATTGAAGTAAGGTCAGAAACTGGGAAATCAGGAATTTGCAGTCTTGGGTGTGGGGTATGAATGTCTGCAAAGAGCAAAAAAGGAGAGTTGAAATCAAAAAAAGTGATAAAATTGGTTGTCTGGTTGATAAAAAGATATTTAAACCCCTGAAAACTCTGTTAATCAAAAGAGTTTGTAGGCAGAAAATCATCCTGAGAATTCATTTTTGCTTCAGCTCCTTGACTGTAACTTTATTCTTCCCAATCACCCTCACGAAGGTCCCTGCAGGGAGAAGAATTTTGCTCCATGCCCAGCATCATCAGAGGCTCTATTCCAGAATATCCCATTTCTGATTGTGGAGAGAGAAATTCCTCATTCCTGGAATCTGAGCACAAACCCTCACTTAGTGATAAGAATTTTCTTAAGGACTTGTGAGAAATACCCTCCACAAAGCCCATTAACCACAGAAGCAGATCAAACACCAGCTGAGAGACTTCTACATCTGCACAACCCAGGTCTGAGACCAGGTTTAAAAAACAAAGAGGAGTAGATCAATCACTGGCCTTTAATAAATCTTTACAGATATTTCTCCTTTTTTCTTGTGGCCAACTTTTTAGACATTATTAATTCTCAATTTTAATGAATGGCCCTGCAAATCTTAACCTCAAGAAGTCATGTAAAATGAATTATTACCATGATTAATTATGCTGGGATAAGCCCATAAGAGCAGCCTTTATTTCAGCCACTAATACAATTAATTAAAATTAGTTCCAGTAAACAGTGCAGTGCTCACATAAAACAAAAAGTATTTTTGTTTTTTTTTTCTTTTGCTAAAATGTAAATATCATCATTCACATTAGACCAGTAAAACCATTTACCTCCAGTTTAATCCTAATGAACATTCACTGTATTTGATTATCCATTATTTCTGTTCAACCAGCACCAAATCAAAAGTTTTCAAATACAGATCACTTGTATCCTTTTTATATTCCCATTTAAAGGGGATCATTTCAGCAAAGCAAAGAAGGGATTTTTCATTCAAGTGAAACTAGTATTCCTTGACATTTATTCATCCAAAAATGAATGACCAATTTGGAAGCCCAAGAGTATTTAGAAGACAATGAGAAAAAAACCCTATTGTTAATTTATTTTAAAAAACCCAAAACTCAGGGAATTAATATATAGAAATAAAGTGGATCACTGTGCTCTCATTTATGGATTTGAACATCCCCAATACTTGGAAAAGTGTTGGAATTTAGGAACAACAACTGTGGCAAAAGGAGGGGCACAAATTTCCTTTCTCACAGCTACCATTCCTTGGAGATTTTTTTTTCTCATATTGAAATGAGCTCTGGTTTTGCTGCACTGAAAGATCCTGTGGCCAAAAGCTGAGGTTACATAAATCCGACCTGGAATAAAATGCAATTTTGTAACACTGAGGGAGAAATATTTGACATTATTTATCTTCTTAGGATATCATGGAATCACAGAAGGGTTTGGGTTGGAAGGGAAAACAAAGATTATTTCATTCCAACCCCCCGCCATGGGCAGGGACACCTTCCACCATCCCAGGATGATCCAAGCCCCATCCAATCTGGCCTTGGATGCTTCCAGGGATCCAGGGGCAGCCACAGCTTCTCTGGGAATTCTATCCCAGGGCCTCACCACCCTCACAGCCAACAACTCCTTCCCCATATCCCATCCATCCCTGCCCTCTGGCAGTGGGAAGCCATTCCCTGTGTCCTGTCCCTCCATCCCTTGTCCCAAGTCCCTCTCCAGCTCTCCTGGAGCCCCTTTAGGCCCTGGAAGGAGCTCTGAGCTCTCCCTGGATCCTCCTCCAGGTGAACACCCCCAGCTCTCCCAGCCTGGCTCCAGAGCAGAGGGGCTCCAGCCCCTGGAGCATCTCCATGACCTCCTCTGGATTCATTCCAGCAGCTCCACATTTTCTTTTTTCAGCAGGGATTGACAGCCCAGCAAGTGACAACAGCCATATCCCACAAGGTGGAGGGCTCCAACAGGATATTTGGATAACCTCCATCACCAGGAGGACCATCCTACAGTGCACCCCTTCTCTAACCTCCACTGTGGAGCTGTTCCTGAATTGGCCTGATGGGTGTTGGAGATAGTCCTGCTTCCCATGAGAATTTGGAGTAAAGACCTCCAACACCAATCTCCAGGATCCTACTCCTTGACTCTAATTATGGCCACAAATCACAGCTCATTCTCATAGTTCTCCATTTTAAATCAGATATTTATTTTAGGTGAATCAGACCAGCCTGAACATACCAAGAAACTCTGGCATCTTAATTACCTTCAGCAGAATTTAGGAGTGACTTTACTTGCAAATACACAGTACTGGGAGCTGTCCCAGCTACTGGGATTAGAGCTCTTCATTTTTCACTTGTTGGAATGGTCACTCCATGGTATTGGATCATCCTGTAAATGCCTCTCTCCCTACACATGCAGTGCCCAAGGACAGGCTGGACAGGGCTTGGAGCAGTCTGGGACAGTGGGAGGTGTCCCTGCCCACGGCAGGGGGTGGAATGAGATGAGCTTTAAGATCCATTGTGAGATTCTGGGATTCTGTCATTCTATTCAATGATTTTTTAATATATTTTTAATATTTTTTATTTTTTATTATGATTCCACGTATAAATTTTCATGTATAAATGCAATTCCTGAGTTGGGAAATAAGCCAGGACAAACATGAACCCTCCCCACGAATGGGGTTTAAGTGTGTGAGGGATGGCCCCCCTGTGTTATAGGTCATACAAGAGCTCTCACATGCTCCTTCAGCACCTGGAATGGTTCTAGGATCAGAAATGGATGTGTGCAAATAGTCATAACAAATTATCCTCTCTTATATTTTATCTCTTCCTAAGCCTTCCAGAAGTCCCAACTCCTCTGGCCTGGCCCAGCTGTTATCAGTCACATGAGAGACTCTCCTTTACAAATCTTCAGACTCAAAGATGGGATTAAAAATAAAAATAATACAAAAGAAACCCCACTAACTTGCATTTAGCAAGCTTATAATAAAAATTAAAAGATACTAATAAATACTGTGCTTATAAGCTGGTCTAAATCTATCCAAAATGCCCCGCAGTGAAGTCTTACATCAGTTATTATTGAAACATTAAATGCTTTTCTTCCAGGCTTCCAGCAATCAATTTAACTTTCAGTCATCTTGTCCCCATATGTGCTGCTCCTGTTGATGAAATGGCTATTAATAAAGGAATAGATGGCTATGAATCAAAGCAAGCTCTACTTAATCACATTAATCCAGAGTATGTTAAAGGCTTCAATTTTCTAAATAATTTTGGGCTTAATGCCTCTGAGATGGGCAGACTGCTCTATTGATGCAGCATCTGGTCCAATTTAAGCTGCATTGTGAAGGAGGAATTGTTAGGCCCTTGCAAAATTAAGGAAGACTGACAGTTTTAGGGATGCAACCAAAACTGCTACGGCTGAGACAAAAGATCCTGCAAGATATTGAAAAAGGGCCCGCCACAATTAAAAGGCAGCCCCTGCTCTGCAAATGCAGCTCCAGTGCTCAGTGAATTGTGTATGATTAACTTACTCCTCCTGATGGGATGAGCACTCCACACACTTCACCAGCGCCGTATTTTCCAGTCATTGAACATCCAACAGCTGCTGCTGTGAAATATGTTCACTTACCCATTACATTGGGATACCAATTAGGAAGGAATTATTTCAAAGGGAATGGCACCACCAACACTATCCTTGCAAAAGCAGAAATTTCTGGCTTTGGGAATTTTTTTCCCCCCCGCCGAGTGTATTTTTTTTTTTATTATTATTATTATTTTGGTTCTGTAAATGGAGGAATTTTGCAATGAAATTAGATTTGCCTTGGCTTGTAGCACTGAAACGCTGCTGCATTCAACTCAGATTTTAAAAGAAAGTATTTTAAATACTTCTAGGGGGAATAAAAAACTTCATTGGAGAACTGGTTTAAAATGTTTTCAGAATATTTCTGTAGAAGAATGAGTTTTAAAACCCAATCTTCATAGAAAGTTGTCAGTGAAGGAGACAACATGGTACAGTCCATCTACATTTTAATATTAAAACTAACATTACCTTCTCTATCACATTTTTATTATATTTAATATTAAAATTACAAAAGCTTCGGGGGCAGATATTTTGTCAGTAGCTTGATTAGAAATTAAAAGTAAATCCAACAAAGTGAATTTTCACTCCATATGTAAGGAATGAATGAAGCCTGGAAGTCACATCCTGCAGAGCTGTAAGGATCTGTCTGAAATCTTTAATTTCAATTAAAATAATGTTTAAGTTAAATATACAGAGCAGTTTGGGAGGCAGACATTGTATGCAGTTTGTAATATTAAATATTGCAAAATGTGGACAATTATAAGGTGCCCAAAGAAGATTTTACATTACACACTGGAGCATCTACTTAATCTTACAGGACCTGAGAGGAATCAGAACCTTAAAACAGAGATTAAAATTAAGCAAAATATTCAGATCTATAGTACCTCTTCAGCTGAATAAAATAATTTATATGTATAAATACCAAAATATATCAGCTAAAATTCTCTATGACTCCAGAAGATAAAGCACAACTTCTGAGTTCCCCTTGCTGTGTGTGCTTTCCTCCAACACTCAGTCCCAGAAAAATCCATATATCCATGGATTTCAAAGCTCCTTAGAAGATAAGATAAACTATCTCCATTTTTCATGAGTGAGGACAATGGGATGAAGGTCACCCCAGCCAGCCTTGGAGCCAGGAACGAAAGGGAAGGAGCTGAATCTGCAGGGAACAGCCCAGCTGCCCCTGCTCCTCCTTCCATCCTGCTCCAAAGGGCTGCCAGGCAAATTCCAGCATGGAGCCACTGCTGAGGAACACGAGAGAGGCAGGAGCAGCAAACTGGGGGAAAAAGTTCCCAGCACATCCCCTGAGACACCTGTGCTGCCCTCGGAATGGAATGGGAATGGCTTTGGCTGCAGCCAGGGAGAAGCTCCATTCCCAGCAAGGGTTTCAAAAGGGGGTTTATGGCCAGCAGGGGAGAGGGGGATTCTGCCCCTCTGTCCCCTTCAGGTGAGACCCCACCTGCAGAGCTGCCTCCAGATCTGGGGGCAACAGCAGGAGGAAGTGGAGCTGCTGGAGAGATCCAGAGGAGGCCACAGAGATGCTCCAAGGGCTGGAGCCCCTCTGCCCTAGAGCCAGGCTGGGAGAGCTGGGGGTGTTCATCTGGAGAAGAGAAGGATCCAGGGAGAGCTCAGAGCCCCTTCCAGAGCCTAAAGGGGCTCCAGGAGAGCTGGAGAGGGACTTGGGACAATGGATGGAGGGACAGGACACAGGGAATGGCTTCCCACTGCCAGAGGGCAGGGATAGATGGGATATCGGGAAGGAATTGTTGGCTGTGAGGGTGGTGAGGCCCTGGCACAGGGTGCCCAGAGAAGCTGTGGCTGCCCCTGGATCCGTGAGTGGCCAAGGACAGGCTGGACAGGGCTTGGAGAACCCTGGGATAGTGGCAGGTGTCCCTGCCCATGGCAGGGGGTGGAATGGGATGAGATTTAAGGTCACTTCCAACCCAAACCATTCTGGGATCCCAAAGAGGTTGTGTTGCTGGTGTGACAAGCACAGGGGCAGTTCAGGGATTCCTGGAAGAGGTGAGAAAAGAGGGAGTTATTTTCTGAGAACTCTTTGAAAATGTGTGAAAAGTTGTATCTTCTCTTTATGGAATACACTGGGAGTGGGAGCTGTAATGGATAAGTTGTTCCTCAGACTCTGGGCCTTGCTTGTAATGAAGAGCTGTTAAATAGGCCTGAGTACAAATAAATAACCACTTGTCGTGCCGCTGATTTATAAAGAGCTCATTTCTAGGTGCAATTCTATGGCAACAGCTTTTGTAAGGCACTCTTTGACACTGCAGCAGAGCTCCTGTTTAACAATTCAAATGCAGAAAAGATGGGAATAAAGGAGGCAAAAAGCAACTCAGTGAGATCCCTGCTCGCAGCTCAATTGTTTTGATGAATTCTGCCCTCACACGTTATATGAACATCTCACGTGCAGACAAATCCTGTTTCATGGGAACAATGGGTGTGCATGGAGAAAAGTCTATTATCATATGGAAAATAAAGGAATTAGAGGAGAATCAGAGGCGATAAATAGATGAATATGCAGGGAGACACTTGGCTTTCCACTCAGTTGGTCTGCAGGATTTGCCTTCCATATCTGCTGTGACACTGATTATTCCTGCACTTCGGTGGATCAAAACTGCCTGGCAGAAAAGCAGGAGCAACAAATGCAGTTCTGCTGCAAAGCTGTGCCATTTTTAATTCATTATTTTATTTTCCAGAGCTCCCTGAAATAGTCATCCCTCAAGCAGGCCATAGAAATTATTCTCTTTATTATGCAAAGTTCCATAAATCTCAACTGCTGTATATGAAAGATACTGCTAATCTTTGGAGACTTTGGGTTGGAGAATGTAAATTTTTTGGGAAAGACCGGGAAAAGTATTTTGCTCCTCCTAGTTAATTAGATATAGAACTGTGGGAGCTGGTAGCAAAATATTGCCAAATTTTGGTGTGACAGCCCTTGGTTCAAACACCTGCCCAGGGAGTTTGGAGTCTGGATCCCAAAGGACTCTCAAAATAAGAGACTATTCTGTTGCAAGTCTCCTAACTCCAGGTTTAGGGGAAATGCTCAGGAAGCACATTCCTTACATGTCCTAGTAAAGCCAGGCCACTGCTGAGACACAAGTGTGAGATGATAAAATTATAAAATCAACAGGGTTGGAAAAGCCCCTCAGAGGTCATCAAGTCCAACTGGTCCCCAGCACTGCCAAGGCCACCACTCATCTGTGTCCCCAAGTGCCACATCCACACGGCCTTCAAATCCCTCCAGGGATGGGGACTCCACCACTACCCTTGGCAGCCCCTTTCAATGTTTGACCACCCTTTACATGAAGAATTTTCCCTAATATTTGTCCTGAACCTTCCCTGGCACAGGTTGAGGTTGTTCCCTCTCCTCCTGTCCCTGTTCCCAGCCTAACCCCCCCTGGCTGTCCCCTCCTGTCAGGGAGTTGTGCAGAGCCACAAGGTCCCCCCGAGCCTCCTTTTCTCCAGGCTGAGTCCCTTTCCCAGCTCCCTCAGCAGTTCCTGGTGCTCCAGCCCCTTCCCCAGCTCTGTTCCCTTGCCTGGACACCAGGAGCCAGGTGGGAAGCTTGTTTTCTTCTACTGCTTGGGGCAATCTGGACAGGGAGAAGAAGAAGAGACAGAAAGGAAAGGTCCTGGAATTCATTCCCAGAGTTAACATCTGGGCTGATGCACCTGGCAGCAGCTTCATGCCAGGTACACTGTGGGAAGCCAAATCTCTGCTTTTCCCTGTGCCAGAATCTCATCTTGTTTGCTTCTACTTCCACATTTTGGATTGTTTGGACTATTTGGATATGGATTCCATTTTCGCCTTTGGATTACGTGTTGCTGCACATTCAGGAGAAGAAGGAAGAAAGTCCTTTCTCCATCCAAAATCTGACCTATTTAATGCAAACTGGATCCTACTTTCCTTGTGCTTTCCAGCCTAAATTCAGCTCAGACCAAAGACACCAGATCCCAGCCTATACTTTTCCATTTAATTTTTAGCTTCACCTAAAGACTTCTGACCGGCTCACAAAGGCAGCTGGGACATGAGGGGAGAGCTCATTACACATTGCTCCTGTCTTTGAACACCTCTGAACACCTGCAGAAGGGTTGAACTGGCCCCGAACACAGAGCAACGAGGCAGGAGAGAAAATGAAACCATTTGTTAAAACAAAATAAATGAAGCGGTGAAAAATAATGGTCCCATCTGCACCTACCACTGGTTCAGGGTCAGCTCTGCTGGAGCCAAAAATTCAAAGGAGAAGCATGGAATAGAATCCTGACCACCTCCCCCACCATCACCAGCCCATTCAGATAATAATAATAGCCAAAATGTCAATATTTAGCCCTCTTGCAATGCTTTGTAGCTTCAAAACATTGCAGAAACAGGGCAGGATCAGTGAGAGTGGAACTTCTTTTTCCAAGGTCTGTTTGCTCCTTGGTAGCCACATTTTTATCTTATCCTATTAACAGTCCAAGAGAAATTTCTTCCTGATGTAACACCATTACCATCAGCAGAATTATGCCTAGGATCAGTTTGACCCAATTTATTACTTTTTTAGCAGATGATAAGTGTGCTATAATGGTGTTCCATTTGACTTGGAACAAAGAATTTTCACAGCATTCAGCAGAGGGAATGACATGATTAAGCCTTGTGTCCTTTCCAAATAAAAATCTAAGCCATTATAACACACACACAAAAAAAAAAAAAATCAGTAAATGAGAAAAAAAAAAAAAAGAATAAAGGAGAAAAATAAGTAAACAATGTGTAATTATGAGAGTCAATGATAATTCAAACTTTCAGTTTAGCCCATGGTACCTGTAACCTCTCAGGATGAATAAAGGAAATTTATGGCCAGGATAAATCAGGATCTCCTTAATCCCAGGTCATGGATCACCTTTTTGCTTCCTACAACACACTGACAGGAGGGTGCAGGAAGGTGGTGTCAGACTCTTCTGGATGAGACAAAACAGCCTCAAGCTGCCTCAGGGAGGTTTAGGTTGGATATTAGGAACAACTTCTTTATGGAAAGGGTTATCACACACTGGCTGAGGCTGCCCAGGGGTGGAGTGACCATCCCTGGAAGTGTCCAAACAACTTGGGGACAGGGTTTGGTGGTGGTGCTGGTTGATGGTTGGACTTGATGATCTCAGACTTTTTTCCAAACTTTCCAGCTTTTCCAGCTTTACTGATTCCATGAATGGAGCCCATGAAGTACCAGCAACAGGAATGCAGCTCTGTTTTTCATGGCTCACAAGATCCCTGAGAGGAAGGACCAATTCCATCTGTATCATGCTCCAGTGAAACCCCAGTAACAGCCTGGGAACCCAAGGACAGCAGAATTAAAGCTGTTTTCCATTCCCTTCCTCTCTACTCCAACCCAGGCAGTGACATTTCTGTACACACTGAGATCATGGCTTTTCATATTAATTATAATTCTCCTAAGCCTTGATTTCTCCAACTGTCTGCACAATTTGCTGTCTTTTCTCTCAGTCTAACACAACACTTTGGGAGTAAAGGACTTTCTTTTTTTCCTCTGCTTTCCCCACCAAGGTCCCAGTCCACGCCAAGTCCAGCATTCAGAATATTAAACCCACTTTTTTAGCATTTTTGTTCTGCTGCTGCACCCTCTTTGCAGAAAGCAAAGCTTTCCTAGATTTTATGGAAATGTGACATTAGGAGAGAATCACTCGAAGGCATTTCAGCTACAATTAACATTCTTCACTCCTCAGAAAGAAAATAAAAACAGCTTCTAATTGAATTGCTTGACTGAGTAAACACTGGATTAAACTGAGAGGGGAAGGAGCCGAGAAAAAACTGCAGTTGGAAAAATGCTGGGATTTGGGTTTGTTTTCCCAGGAACATTTGATGTGTGTGGATACACTGTGGGCACGTGTGGGAACACAGACACTGCCACTGCCACCATGCTTTTCTGGGCTCAGTAACAGCCACAGAAATGTCTCCAGGCAGAGAAACCTCATGATTCCTTCTTTATTCTTCCCAGACAGAGCATTCCTCGGATCCTTGGATTTAAAACGGGTGGTTGGGAATGTCAGTACAGACAACACGACTCAGAAGGATTGAAAACAAGAGCAGGGAAGTGCAAAGAGTGCACTGAGCTTCTCAGAGCAAAATATTCCTTGCTAAATACAAGTCTAGGAGGAGTCCTGGCTATGCAGAATCATGGAATTGGAATGGTTTGGGTTGCAAGAGACCTTAAAAATCCCACCCCCTACCATGGCTATGGACACCTTTCCCCACCCCAGGTTGCTCCAAGCCCTGTCCAGCCTGGCCTTGGATGCTGCCAAGGATCCAGGGGCAGCCACAGCTTCTCTGGAAACTCCATCCCAGCTGCTCAACACTCTCACAGGCAAGAATATCTTCCCAGTATCCCATCTAAAGCTCCTCTGTCACTGTAAACCCATTCCCCCTTGTCCTGTCCCTCCAGGCTCCTGTAAAAATTCCCTCTCCATCTTTCTTGTAGGCTCCCTTCAGGTACTTCTGTGTATTCCTTTTGATTTTAACTAAGAAGCTGCTTCAGAAGCCAAACAGGAAAATCCTTTAGCTGATTTTTATGAGCTCCAACAGGGTTCCATCCAAGGCAGGAAGCTTCTCCTCCTTTGGAAGGACAAATTTAAGGTCAGCCTGGAGATGTGGACAAAGTGACCAGCCTGAGGTGACCTCATCCACATAGAAATCAGGTTTGCTCTGAGTGCTGCAGGAACCAGATCACCTTAAGGTCCCTCCCTAATCACAGTTTTGTAGACAGTAAGTGGCTTTGTAGCTTATTTTTACTTTACAAGTGTCTCCAGAGCAAAAACAAGAAGTACTTCAAGTACAAGGAGTACAAGAAGTACAAGAAATACAAAAAGCAAGGGACCCCACTGGCTGCTATAACAACAGTGAGCTTGTTGATAACATCATTTTCACCAACTCACCAAACTGTTCTAGTGTTGGTGGCCACAGTTCACATCAAAATTTTAATCCTGAGTAGATGAATAACAGCAACTATTTGATCTATTGGGTAACAAAAAACACGTCCTGGCAGCAGCCTTGTGCATAAGTGGTATTTTCAGACCTCCTGTGGCAGATCTGTCTTTTTTTCCTCCATTACCTTGTTTTTTTCATCACTTCCCAGGTCACCTATTGCTCAGAGCCTTACTGATGGTACAAAGGTACAGCACATCACTATGGAATACTCATAAAGAAGGGAAGACTATCAGTAAAGCAATTTTTTCCTTCCTCTTCAGAATAAATACTTAATTTCCAGACATGTTGATTTGTAGCTGCCAAGAATTAACCTTTAGCAAAATATCCTTTAACAAGTTCTCTTGGAAACTTCCTGCATGGGTTCAGCACTGGAGTTAATGAACCCCCAATTTCCCCTCCGATTCCTGAATGCCAGGAATAAAATTGTATTAAAGAGGTGGATAAACAAATTAATACGGAAAAGGTCATCAGTGATGATTAAAGACTAAATCATTAATACCTGGAAGTTGGGAGGTAAATGAAGACAGAACTTGGTCTGGTTTGGGTGGGAAGGGAGCCTAAAGTTGATCCAGGTCCAAGCCCTGCCATAGGCTGGATGCTGCTCCCTAGCCCAGGTTGTTCCAAGCCCCATTCAGCCCAAGTCATGCTGATTTCTGCTGGAGTAGATTCTTAGATCAGCTGCATCCTTGGTGTGAATCAGCACAGCAGGTAAATTCCAAACAGTACAATATCCTCCCTTTCTTTTATTCCTTTTCTGAGATTCTATATCCAGGGAATTTCCAGAAAAGTGGCTTAAATAAAAAGGGGATTTGTTTCCCGAGTGCAGGGCAAGATAAACCTTTGAGTGACCCAGTTATCCCAGCAATGGCCAAGGTATTCCATTAAACATCCTGGGGTCAGGAGAAGAGTGATCCACCCTCCCTCCTGCCCCTGTTGTAGGAGCAGCCAGGTCCCAGACAGGAAGACACATTTTTTGGAAAGGGTTTTGAAGTCAATGAGCAAAAACCAGCAGGAGCCTCAGCTGTACCTCAATTATCTTTTGTCAGAAGCATTTTGGGTGTCTGGTGGGTTATCCCTGGGGCTCTGCAGGCAAAGATCTCTGCTGCAGTGTTGAAAAGAATTAACTGAGTCCTACAAATCATTTAAGAGGGGGATTGCACCCTATTATTGTGGGGAAGTTGCCCACAGATGGAAATGGTGGAAATTCTACCACTCTGGGTGTTCAAATAAAAATTGGATGAGTCTTTTCCATTGCTTACACCCAGGGCTTCCAACCTGAAAGATACAAAGGGATGGATTCTACTTTGCAATAGGTTTTGATGTTTCATCCAGAAGTTTGCAGGTGCCATCCTAGAGCTTCTCTAATCCCAGCTTCACAATCTGCCCTTTTTTAGTGCACCAAAGCTTCTGAAAGGCTTTTGTCCCTTTAGCCTCTCTGCAAAGAATTCACCTACAATGGATGTGCTCAAATCTTAGCCCACAACAAATCCATGAGGAGATCCAGGAACACTCCTGATCTCTGGCTTTCCCCAAAATCCTTCTCCAAATATCCTTTAGATTGCTGTTGCTGCAGTGCACCACAGCCATGAGGATCCAAAGGTTTTGCCTTTCCTTCCACTGGATCGAGTTCTTGTCTTCTTCATGGACCAAATTCTCCTCACCTGGAGGAAGCTCAGGTAAAAGTGTGAGTGTCTGCAAAGATGAGACAGAGCACAACTTCACTATCAAAATTTACTTATTAAAAGCTGAACTACAACAGCTTGGGCACAGCTGAGCAAATAGAAGTTAAACTCCTATGGTTTGATAATTTCATTATTCATCCAACACCTAGAAACTGAGCAGGTCACCTGCAGAATTATTCAAAACCTTAATCACCTCGGTAACACAAGAGTCAATTTCCAAACTTTTCTATGCCAGCATAGGAAGATGTTCCATAAAACAAGCAAGTCAGAGGGGGTGATGTTTGCACAGAGTAATTGCAGTACTCTCCCAATTTCGGGAAAAATACACCAGACATATCCACACTGACACCACAGCATTTCAGTCCTGTGCCTGAAAGAAAGGAAGATTTCACCTGGGAGAATGAGCAGCAGGAGCAGCAAAAGAACAGGAATGCAACCACAATAAACAAGAAAAGCAGGGAAAATACCAACATGTTCCATCACCTGCTTTAATTCCAGAGTCATGGTCTCCCAAGAGCTGCAGCTTCTCCCTGGTTTCATAGACAGTGGTTTGGGCTGGAGGAGTCCTTAAAATCCATCCCTTTCCACCTCCTCTGCCATGGGAAGTATCCCAGGTTGCTCCAAGCCCCATCCAACCTGGCCTGGAATCCTTCCAGGGATCCAGGGGCAGCCACAGCTTCTCTGGACAAACTGTGCCAGGGCCCCACAGGGAAGGATTTATTCCCAGTATCTACCACCTGTAGTAACCACCAATTCTGGGAGCACAGTTTGAGCACAGAACTGAGTAACTGCCTTTGTAGCTTATTTTTTCTTTACACAGGTCTCCACAGCAAAAAAACCAAAAAGAACAAAAAGTAGGAAACCCCCCCACTGGCCACAACAACAGCACTGAGCTTTTTTATAACACCATTTTCACAGATACAGGGTGTTCTGATGCTTAAAAAGAAGCAGCTCCGTGCTGCATCTTCTGTTTTCAGGCCCAGTGACATGGGGAACATCTCAGCCCAATCCTGCATGGGGTCTCCTGTGAAAATGAAGCTCCTTTGGGAGTTTCCTGTAGGCTCCAGGTCAGAAAATTTTGTCTTTGACTTGCTCTGTAATGGCTCTTTCGACCTCTGGGGCTCCCACATTTTCATCTTATATATATATCTTTAATAAAGCAGGAGACGGGAAAGATGGAAACAACACAGTGGAGTACAATTCAAATAAAGTTGTTAATAATAAATAATATATTTGGTATTTATATTGCTGCTACAACCCAAGCCTGTGATTGTGGGCAATGCTGGGATAAATAGATGAAAGGAGCAGAGGACAGCAGTGAGGCTATTAGGATTTTAAATTTGCTACAAGGCACAATCAGGTATCTAAATAATAAATATCACTTAGGTTTCTTCAAGCCTGAACCAGACAAGGCATTAAGCCTGAGAAGTCAAATTCTGAGATGGAAAAGTGAACTCAGCCTTGATTACAGATGGAGCAGAGCTCCCTCAGCAGAGCTGCTGCTATCCCCTGTGGACAAGGAGCTTTTTGTTCTTCAGGCAATGGCAAATTTATTTACCATTTATTTACCATGAAAAATATATATTTATTTGGCCTTTCATTTTTAAATGACAAATCTACAGACTCCATTTCTGCATCTTCAGTTTTAAGGTGTAATAAAGTTTTCTTGGTCAACTTCTCTGCTGAAAAAAAACATGTCAGTAGAGTCAACTTTGAAAATATGGAGGTAGAGCTGCAGAAGAGCAGGTAAGTGAAATTCAGTGCATCTGTTGGGTTCTTGTTGCCAAGGTTTTATCATTATAGCAGCATCTGCCATCACCTTTCCAAATTATTTTTGAAGTGAAATTGCTACATTCATTTTATTTCATGACTTAGCAATTCAATGGAGGACAAATTATAGTTTCTAGGGTCATATCAAGGTTTAGATGCACATCCAGAAGGATCCTAGGACGATAATCTCATGATTGCAGAGACACAACTTGTTCCAACTGTTCTAGTTAACAAAAATTACAGATTTTCTACAAAATCCTGTTCTTCAATTGCTACAAAAAATACACAAAACAGTAATTCCCACATTTCATGACATTAACTTTGATTGATGCAGTATTTGGTACTTTGGCTGACCTTTCCTTCCTTTCTCACAGGTGAACTGGGGG
>VZRH01003978.1:138356-149504 GCA_013397555.1 Urocynchramus pylzowi | reverse complement strand
CTTTAAATATAATAAAACGTGCTGGGAGAACAAAGAGCAGAGTCCTGGAAACCTCTTGCCAATGCTCAGAGGAGAGGAAGGAGTGGGACAGGATCTTTCCAGGCAGAGGAGCCTCTCGTGCCAGGCTCTGCTCAGAGTCCCTGTGAGCAGTGGCTGTGCCAGCTGCTCCAATGCCACAGGATCCAGCCACAGGCTGCTCCCATACATTGAGGCAGAAAAGGACAGCCAAGAGTACATCCCACTGGCTACCTTGGAGCTTCCTACCCGAGCCAGCATCTCCAGGAGCTGGAGGCACAGCTGCCAGGATCCTGCTTCTTCCCTTGGCCAGCACTTGGCCCAGATTTTGAATATGATTGACTTTGTTCCCTCTATAAAATCTGGAGAAGGAAATTCTCAGCTGCTTCGACCTGAAATTATTTTTTTTTGTTTTTCTTTTTTGTTTCCCCCTTCCTGTCCCTCCCCAGTTGGAAGGAATAAATTGAGCCTCGGCAAGTTTCATCCCTATAGAATAATGCTCATTCCATACATTTCAGCCAAATGCCGAGTGTGATTGGCATTTTCCTCCTTAAAAAACTGTGGAGAGCAGTTGGTACAGCTGATTGATTGAAGACAGTCCAAGTACTGATATTTCTGAGCACGGAGCCAAAGGGATATTGATGCTCTGTGCTCTGAAATCGTGGCAACCATTAATTCTTAGAACTCCTCAGGCTGAAGAGGAGACCTTGGCTTCACCAAGGAAGGTCAGGATGAGACCTTGGTGAGCAACATTGTGCTCCCTCCCCAAAAAACTTGGGAAAGTAGGTGGCAAGGAAGCTGTGATGGGAACCTGCAGATCTCTGGAGGATCTGCTGGAGAGAGACCACAGGAATCCACAGAGCTGCTCCAAGGGCTGGAGCACCTCTGCTCTGGAGCCAGGCTGGGAGAGCTGGGGGTGTTCACCTGGAGAAGAGAAGGATCCAGGGAAACCTCAGAGCCCCTTCCAGGGCCTAAAGGGGCTCCAGGAGAGCTGGAGAGGGACTTGGGATAAGGGATGGAGGGACAGAACACAGGGAATGGCTTCCCACTGCCAGAGGGCAGGGATGGATGGGATATTGGGAAGGACTCCTGGCATAGGCACAGGGTGCCCAGAGAAGCTGTGGCTGCTTCTGGATCCCTGGAAGTGTCCAAGGCTGGACAGGGCTTGGAGCACCCTGGGACAGTACAAGGTGTCTCTGCCCATGGCAGGGGGTGGAACTGGATGAGCTCTAAGGTCCCTTCCCACCCAAACTATTCTGTGAGTCCATGATCTTCCTGTTTGGCTAATCAGATGAAAATGTCCTGGGAACCCAGAAGAACATCCAGCATGTCCAGTTGACACACAGTGGATGTTCACCTGGCTACAATAATTTTTCTTGACTTTGTATAACTCCATAGCACCAATAACACCATAGCACCAGATTCCCAAAAGATTAACTTTTGTTCTCTAGAGGGAAATACTCCTGTCAGTCCCTTTGGCTCCACTCTGATTGTGGACACAAACCCAAGAGCAAACTGGATCTCAAGTCCCTTGGGAAGTGAGCAGATACAGCTTTGTTGAACACTTTGATGCTGTCTGTGCACTTACACAACTCTTATTAAGGCCTTGAAAATCTAAAATTATCAAAGCCATGTCCTCAAGATAAAAATACAGCATGAAACTACCCCAGAGCCTTTGTTCTGAATTTTGTTAAGGTCTTGTCGAGGATCTGGAAACAATTCCAGAGTCAGATTGAAATGCACTCTCATCTTTTGTACAGCACTGAGATACGTAGGGTGCTTTGGAAGCCATCTGGATCCATACAGGATTAATGTTATCAATCAGGATTTAAAACAAAATTGTACCACTGATACCCTAAGGAGTTTAACTTCCAACAGCCCCTGAATATCTGAGCAATCACAGAATATTTGAGATCACTGGGAAACAATCAGCTAAGAAATTGTTGGGAGGAATAGGGGGGGGAAAAATGGTGAAACAGAACAAGTTGAGCTGAAAGAAATAAAACTGCTGATGACAGATGGCATTAAGAGGATGATCTTCCTCGATGAGCGTTGGCTCTAATGCTCCAACAGGGTTGATAAATATGTTGAACAGCTTGCCTGGGGCAAGTCAAACAAAGCCCTGGGCAAGAAATTTAAAATGCAGTTTGCCTAACAGAGCAACTAAAGAGGAATTTCTTGGCTCACCGTTTTGCCAAGATGTGTTCTGTTCACACTGCATGAATTCCCAAAGAAACTGTTGGGTTTGCTTCTTTTTTTTTTTTTTTCCATAGGAGAAGCAGAAGCCTCATGTTCATTCAAATTAACAAATGCCCAGGAAATTGGTTCCTGCCTGTGGCTGCTGACGTTGGACGCGGGCGTGGGCACGTGTTTGTATACGGATGGATGTTTGGATAAAAGCTGCACAACAGATTATTGCAAAAGGAAAAGCAGATTATCATCAGAGGGAAGGAATATTTTACTGTCAAGAGAAAAACTGCCATGTTTTCAGCATGGGAAATGTGTCAGAAGGATGACTTTGGAAAAAAACCCTTGAAGACAACAGCACTCAAACTGGGAAAAGCAATGGGGAGATACAGAAAACGACTTCAAAATGTGTTTATCAAACCCATCCTAAAGCATGTTACAAGTTATAAATAATACAAACTCAACAGCATTCAAACAAAGCTGAAGCCAATATCCAGAATGTTAATAAGGCACAAAGCACAGTTGCTCTGAACTTCCCAGGCAGAACACAAGAGGTTTCACATATTCCTATTTCAATGCAATTTTGAGCTTAACCAGCAGAGAGCAGGGACAGACCCAAGTCAGTGAATCCCAGCACTTTCCAGGGTGGCCTTATTCACTGCCTCCATATCCCTTCCCACCCAAAAAGCAGGAATATTCAAACCATTTTTGTCCTGAAAAGCCAGAGAGCTGCTTTCTGGTGACTCCACACAATAAAATTCCATCGTCAAAATTCTCTGTTGAAAACTTATCTCTAATTCCCAGAAACTGGAAGATACAGCCCAGCCAAAAAATCACTTCTGGTGACCTGAAAGGTTCTCATCCCACACTGGAAGGAGAATATGGAAAAGCAGCAGAGGCAAACTGTGTGACCTTTGAGATCTGGCCCAGAATGTCCCTGTGCCTATGACATTTCCCCAAACCTTACAGAGCCAGAAGAACAATGGTGCACCTCAACTTTCACCCATGAGCAGCACCTGGACCCTCCAGAAGTTCACTGTGGATCTGAATAATCAGAATCTCAATAATCCACTTTTCAGGGAGAGAAGGAGAAATTGTGAGAGTGAAGAAAGCCAAGGGTTTTGTCAGTTCTTCCCTCACTTCTTCCTTAATTTTAGGATACAGACTTTGTTTATAATCACTTCAAATAATCAAGACTCATACAAATTATAATATATTAAATATTGTTTAAATACTCCACAACTGAGGTATGAGTGGTACCAAAACAAAACAAAGAATCCTTTTCAGAAAAATACCGAAGGATCCCAATTACAAGATTTGTTAAAAATCTCTCTTTCATGCCTTGCCTGTGACTTTCCAAGGTTGGACTCGATGATCTGAGAGGTCTTTTCCAACCTTATTGATTCTCTGATTTTGTGTCTGTTGACTAAGACAAACACCACTTGATAAAACTGTACTTTCAAACTTTTTCCTTCCCATATTTTGCTTGGTTTGCACTCTTCGGTAAAACCTGGGATGAATCAAGGGAATGGTCATGGCCCCAAGGTTGCCAGAGCTCCAGGAGTGTTTGGACAATCCTCTCAGGTGGGATTGTTGGGGTAGCCTGTGCCAGGTCATGAGTTCAGTCAGTGATCCTAGTGGGTCTCTTCCAACTCAGGATATTTCATGATTCTCTGAAGATCAAGCATGAGAGAATAGGAATCATGTCTAACAATAAATAGAGAATTCATCCAAAAAACAGTTCAGGGTCTTAGTCCTGAAGGTTTCCATCCTAAAAAATGTATTTGGTCTTTGATCATGGGAACATCACAGACCCCAGAATGGTTTGGGTTGGAAAGGACCTTAAAGCTGATCTCATTCCACCCCTCTTCCACTAGACCAGGTCAAGATCCAGTCTAGTCCACAGATTAGATCAAGTTTCATTCATGAAAATTAACTAAAATCTGTCTACTTGGCTTTGTATAAATCATCAATCCAATTATATTTAGACAGGTGAAGCACTGGGAAAAACAAGATGAGCAGGAGGCTTGGGGAATTCAAAGCTGAACTCAGACTCTAAAAGGTTTTCTCTCTGAAGCTGATTTCCACCATTAGTGGTGTTGCTATTTTCAAACCCACAGCACATAAAGCCTTTCCCACAGATTTGAATTCCACTGTGCTGGGTTCTGGGTAGAAATGCAGAACAAAAGAGCAACATCCCCAAAAGTTGACTTTTTCTATTTACAGGGTCATTGATATTCCTATGTTCCATAAACATCAAAGAGAACTGTCACAAACTGTAAAATTCAGGAAGGGGAAACCAATAAACACCTGTTTCCTTTCATGTTTGGGGATTTGGGAATGCATTCTGATTGAATGTTTGTGGCTGGGATCAACAGGCAGCATTTTCCATGAACAACTGACTGACATCCAAAGCAATATTGCACCACAAATGGATCTGACCTGCAGGAAAGAAGAGCTATTCACAAAGCAGGAACAATCAGTCCTTAAGTGCAAAGTGTTGGGATTAAAATTGCTTCTGTTTCATGTCTAATCCATTAAAGAGTCATCTTGAGGAGTCCTGTAGACACCTGGTGTTTCTTGGCCACAAATATGATGCCTGAAGTGTCCCAAGGACACAGAAAAAAAAAAAAAAGTCAAAGTTTAAGGTCAAAAAGCTGATTCCTTGAACTATTTGTTTACTCCTTCTAATTTCTCTTACCAAATAAATTATTTGAGCAATGAAAATGTGATGAATAAAAGAATCAGACATTCTTAGCACAGCCCTGAATTGCCCAAAAATGGAATCAAACCTTATCATAGAACTGTTTGGGTTGGAAGGAACCTTAAAGCTCATCCAGTTCCATGCCCTGCCACGGGCAGGACACCTTTCACTATCCCAGGCTGTTCCAAGCCCCATCCAGCCTGGCCTTGGACACTTCCAGGGATCCAGGGGCTGCCACAGCTTCTCTGGCAAACCTGTGCCAGGGCCTCCTCACCCTCACAGGGAAGGATTCCTTGCCAATATCCAATTTAAATCTGTTCTTTGTCAGTTTGGAGCCATTCCCTCTCGTCCTCTTACTCCAGGTCTTATTCCAAAATCCCTCCCCAGCTCTCTTGCCGATTCCCTTCAGGTACTGAGAGGGGCAACTATGTCACCCTAAAGCATCTCTTCTCCAGGCTGAACAATCCCAATTCTCTCAGCCTTTCCCCCAGCAGAGCTGCTCTATCCCTCTGATCATCCTAGTGCTTGCCCTGGTCTCTCTCCAGCAGCTCCATGCCTCTCTGATGGTGGAGCCCAGGGCTGGAGGCAGCTCTGCAGGTGGGAATCTCGCCTGAGGGGGGGCAAAGGGGCAGGATCCCCTCCTCCCCTGAGGTTTCTGGGCTCAGTCATGTCCAGCTCTCGCCCACCAGGACCCCCAAGTCCTTCTCCCAGGCCTGTTCCATCCCTTTATCCCCAGCCTGGATTGATCGTGGGGGCTGCCCCAACCCAGGTGCAGCACCTTAATCTGAATGAGCACAGCAGAAAGCCCACAGATTCAGGTACTAATCATGCCTCCACCTGGTCACCCTCCTCTGTGCTTTCAAGAAGAGAACAGTTTCTTAATATGTTTCAAAAGTCTGTCAGGGATAAAAAGAACCACTGCTACAATAATGTGGTGAGCAGATTGAGATAGAGCTACACGGTCCTATCATCAAGCTGATTATTTGCTTCATTGCAAAGCATCACATCTTTAGTTCAGCCATTGATTTGAGGCTTTCAAATCATTTTGTGATCTTCCTTCACTCTGAGCATTCCAGCGTTTGGCAGAGATTCATTTTAGATCATCCCCGGTCATTTGCCACACTTTAGTGCTCCACTACTCAAGTAGAACTTGATATACACAGAAAATAAGAGATGTCATCAGGGCTGTGTAATCCATTTCATATAAATCCATCTCTGCAATAACACCGAAGCCTTACCCTTGTCTTGTGAAAATCTCTCTAATCTCCCAAGCCACCTTGGGGAGCTTGAGATAGAGAGAAGCAAAACAAAATATATTCTACTCTTATAAAAGCAAAGAGACACGTTTTGTTACCAGCAAAATAGGAATCACTTCTAGGGCCTTGCTGCAGAAAATAATAACTTGTTTACAAGGTTTGTTTACTGCAAGGAATAGAAAAATTGACTTTTCTTTCCTTTTTTTTTCTGATGACTATTGCTGAGTTAAATGAACTGCCATAGCCATATTCAGCAAAAGTAATCTCATATTCCTTATTATATTTGTAGCCTTAGATTTCAAACAACAACAGAAAGCTGTAGGCACCCTGACAATTATTTAAACCTACAATCTGTAATTGCTCAGGAGCAAAAAAATAATTACATTCATATAACACGCAATTCAACAAGCAGCCCTTTCGTCCTCCTTTCCCCTTAACCCTTTTCCAAACCAATAAATGCCTTCCAAGAGCACCTAGATCATTCAAACGGATCTATTTTGAATCATAGCTGTCCTTAATGGAAATATGGAAGTTCCAAGAGTTATTTTCTCATCTGTTGCAAGGCAATGCAATGACGGTGAATTCTTACTTGCAAAAGAGAATAACTCTTCCTACCCATCTCCAAAAAAAAAAAAAATAAAAACCCCAAAAGATAATTACTCAAGAAAATACCAGAGTAGATTGTTAGAGAAAAACTAATTTATATCCAGAGGGGCAGACAGAGGCCAAATATCAATGTGGTTAGTCATTTACCCATCTGTGCAGCACAATCATTCCCAAGAAACCTGGACTGGCAGCGCTGGAAATAAAGGAACTATAAAAAACACTGAGGCAGAGAGGCACCAATGGCTCGGCAAAGGAATTGTCATCACTCACAGCAAAGGCCACGACCTGCAGCTCTCCAGATCCATGGCTTCCTTAGACATCCCAAAAAAGCAAATTAAAATTTCTTTATCTACCCCAGGGATAAACCCCATCCCATTGGGTGAGTCTGAGGGTCTCAGACTTTAACATTTAAACCCCTGCACTTGTCCTCTCTTGGCTTGTCAGGAAAATTCCACAGAATCACCCAAGTGAATCCCATCCTGCTGTCAGGGATTGTCTGGAGCCTTGGGATGTCTTCAGCTGGTGCAAATTCAGAGACTGAGGGCGCATGAGGGACAGACACAGTGACAACAATATTCCTTACCACACTTTCCATCCCAGAAGAATAAAAAAACTGGATGACCATTAGACAAACGAGGCTCCATGTCACCAGGAGGACACCCTGCCCTCTCTCCATCCCTGTCTGTAGATGCCATCCCTAATTCCAAACACATTCCAGCATTTCACTCCAGCTCCATCCCCTCAACTCAAGCACATGTCTGCTTCTGCATAATTCATTACATGACTCTCAATAATTTTCAGTCAAGGTTCAAGCAGGAATATGTCACACCAGGATTAGATTATTTATGAGCATAATGTTGGATTTAAGCCAATGACACACCAATAAATTTTATCTCCAAGCCCGACATATCTCATGCTGTTTTCCCTGGCTCACAAACAAATAACTACGCCTGTCTCAGAATTACTCACATTGAACCTAAATCAGATTTTTTTTTTTTTTGTAGTTAGCTCTTATGTTGCTTGAAAAACTGATCATGTTGTTTCATTCTTCAAAGAGGGTGAAGTGTGGTTTTGCCTTCATCTCCCAAGTGTGTCCTGCACAGAGAACAAAGTCAGGTATTCCAGAATAAAAAAATCTGGAATAAAGTGCTGTTTGAGCCTCTTAAAGGCTCAAAGTTTTTATTCTTTTCTAAAGACAAAATACTTGTGTCACCCAGGAAAATCACAGCCTGTACCAGCCAGCATTAATTGCCATTGAAAATAATCTAATATGAGCACTACCCAAAATAAAAGAATAAATAATGTACCATTAATACATAAATACACATTATATAAAAATGTTTATTAATATAAATGTTGTTACATAAATATGTACTGGGACATAAAGGATTCTCGGAGCAATTCTAGGAGCAATTCTTTCCATCCAACCTCATGCAAACTTGGAACACCTGCACTCAAATCTCCACTATTTGTGTTCACATGTGACAAAAGGTGCCCAAGCTCCCATGACAGCCACTGGAGATCCAGTTCCAATGGAATGAGATGACCTTTAAGGTCCCTTGCAACCCAAACTATTCTGGAATTCTGGGATTCTATTCCAATTGAGCCCTCCACATTTCAGGAGTATTTCTGAGCCAATATTTTAAAAGTTGGTGAAGGTTTTTGTATCTTTGATCTATCTAATGATATATTTTTTCAATAACTTCATCAGGTGAGAAAAAACCCTGAAAATCAGGAAAATCACTCTAAATTCTCCCAAACTCAATAACCCAATAGTAAGTAATCCATATTTTTTAATATAGAACCCTCTTTGCTCAGTCTCACATGC
Source organism: Urocynchramus pylzowi (assembly GCA_013397555.1). Taxonomy (NCBI): domain Eukaryota; kingdom Metazoa; phylum Chordata; class Aves; order Passeriformes; family Fringillidae; genus Urocynchramus; species Urocynchramus pylzowi. Next base: position 140,908 of record VZRH01003978.1, on the reverse strand, counting down.
CCAGATCTAAAATTCCCAGGCTGTGCCAGCAGCCTTGTGAAGATAAATCCATTAGGATCTGCTGACAACACTTTGTGGATGTCACAATATATCTAAAATTATCAAAACAGCACCATTTTCCCCCTCCAAAAACCCTCTTACATATATTTTTTTTTTTCCATGGCTGAACAGAATAAATCATCAGCACTCTGTGTGTTTCATTCCATGTCACCACTCTCTGTGCTTTATTAGCAGGAATCCAAGGACAAATCCAAAGGTAAATGTGCCCATCCCAGCACATAAACACACACACACAAATATATCTCCTGCAAAGCAGCATCAATCTGATCAGGACAGCCTCCAGTCATTAACAGGATAATTTATTTCTATTTCCAACTTAAACCAACTCAGAATGATGCCAAGCATATGTTCCTCCTGCTCATTGATATACTCCTATTTATCACAGGCAAGGAAGTACTTCTCTGCAAGGTTCTTTCAATTGCTCAAGGCTCTCGTGCTGTCTTTTTGCATGGGAAATAAAAAAAATTGATAAAATAAATTAATAAAAAAACCTAAATAAGTAAAATATTACTGAATTTTAAAAATTAATATTTAGATAAATAAGAAAATAATGATCTTCTTCAAGACAATTCCTGCTGTTGGAGATCACCAAGCCCTATCCCAGAAGTCATGGAAATTAACTGTATCTCTTCTACTCTTTTCTGTGACAATACCCCCAAAACATAATTAAAAGGTTGTTTTAAGGTGAATGGTGCTGATTAAAAAGCTGCAGTCTGACTTTTAAAAACCCCCAGATTTTCCCTAATGTGCAATAGCCACTCCAAGCAGAAACCCACACAAAGCTGAATTCATCATTACCTCAAGAAACCTAAATTAACATAAAAAACTCCCTGATGGAGAAGCACAGAGATTGTGTTTGAAGGCCACATTACTTTAGTTTTCTGAAGGAAAAAGAGATGTGGCTCCTTTGAAAGCAAAGGATGTTTTGAAGGGTTGTATTCATCAAGGACATCTTTCACTTTGTGTTAGGGATATTTTATTGTCCCTTATTAGTGTTTATAAATGTCAGGAAATGTCTTTGGTGAGGACTAAGCAGAGCTGTAGCATTTTGTTTTTATCAGGGTCTCCTTGCCCAGTGCCTTGCCCATTTACATTCCCACAAAGCTGATGCACAATTCCATCAAATCAGAGCAGCAGCATTTAAAGCTCAATGCCCAGCATATTCCACAGGACAAGAGAAACTGAGTATTGAGATTTTTATTTCAAAAGATCCCAGACTTATGGTTTTTTTCTGTGTTTATCACCTTTTTTTACAACAGGTTTAGGGGTAAATTTTCAGTTCAGGGCATTTCTGCTTAGGCTTTAAAATCCAAACAGAGAACATTCCCTGGCAATGACTTTAAAAAAAAAAAACCCTAGAGGTTTGACCAGCAAGCTAGAAGATCTCACTTCAGGCAAGGTTGTGAGGAAGAAGATGATCTGAGGAGAAGGATTTGGGGATGGTGGTGAAGGAAAAGCTGGACACACCCTGGCCATGAGTACTTGGAGCTCAGAACCCCCCATGTCCTGGGCTGATCCCTCAGTGTGGGCAGCAGGAGGGGGGGATTCTGCCCCTCTGCCCTGCTCAGGTGAGACCCCACCTGCAGAGCTGCCTCCAGCCCTGGTACCCAATATCAAGAGGATGTGGAGCTGCTGGAGAGAGTCCAGAGGAATCCACAGAGATGCTCCAAGNTAGTGGAAGGTGTCCTTGCCCATGGCAGGGGGTGGGACTGAATGAGCTTTAAGGTCCCATCCCACCCAAACCATTCCATGATTCCATGTTTAGGCAGTGGCTGCAATAATGATGAACCAGGACCACACAGCAGAGGTTGGGAACTGGGCTGAGTTTCAGTCCTCTGGAAGAGGCAAAAAAGTCAAAATCAGTGTCTGGAAGAGAGGAAAAAGGAAAATGGGAACTAAGGGTAGTTTTTTGGTTTTTTGTTTGTTTTTTTTTTTTTAAGCCCACTGGAAAGGTAAGAATAGATACCCAACTTGGTTTAGGGACAGAGCAGCCTCCCTTCAGGCCATTCCTTTTTGTTATGCCCTGACTTCCCAGGCTTTTTCTCTTATTCCAGAACTGCAGAAATGCTGTATCCATTTTCCCATCACTATAAAACAGGAAAAAAACAGGACAGAATTAATTCCTGAAAACAGGACAGCATTAATGCCTCAGAACTCTGCAAAGCCAGACAGTTAATAGACTTCCTTCTCTTTTCCATGTGCTGAAAGAGAATTAACATGAGAGACATGAACCCCTTCTGCAATACATTCCCTCTGGCTCTCAGTTCCTTCTCAATGTGATCCTTGCACCATGTGATGATATTGCTGTGGATGTTTCTCCTCCATTTGGGTCAGAGCAAACACGTCTGTTTCAACATCATCAAGTCTTACATTTTCCTCAAACAGAGATGAAACATCTTCTGATGTGTAGCATTGTTTTAAGTTTTCTTCTTTTTCTTTGAGAAAAATTGCTTGTTCTATTTTTACTGTCTACAAAAAAAAAAAAAAAAAAA
>VZRH01003978.1:20644-138331 GCA_013397555.1 Urocynchramus pylzowi | reverse complement strand
AAAAAAAAAAAAAGAAAGAAAGAAAGAAAAAAAAAAAGGTGTTTCTCTTGAGGGCCAAACTTTGTTCCCTGTGATTTTCTTTTCCTGGTGAAAAATAGTCATTGAAAACTCAGCTGGACCAAAAGACTTCCTAACACTGGTTCTTCTCTGACACAGCCACCAGCAGCTGCTCCAGGGGGGACGAAAAGAAACCCTGTATGGATTTATCTATTCTTGAACCCATCATCCCACTTCCAAGGGAAATAATTTTCTTTTAGCTGAGAAGTTGCCTTAATGAGGCCTTTTTCCACAGAAACAGAATGGTTTGGGTTGGAGGGACATTAAAGCTCATCCTGTTCCACTCCCTGTCATGGGCAGGGATAAATTCCACTACCCCAGGTTGCTCCAAGTCCTGTCCAAGTTTTATGGGAAGGATCTGAAGCCCCCAAGAGCAGGGTGTGTTGGAGGAGCTCAGTTTTCCAAGGGCCCCAAGGAACAGGCTGAGACCTTGCTGGATAATCCTGGTGGACCCTGGTTTGATTTTTAAATAACCTTTGGAAGCAGTGGGAATGCAATTGTGACAGGACACAGTAACTCAGGCAAAGCACAACAATAACACAGCTCCATGGAATTACTGGAATGTGCTGCTGTCTAATAAGTGCAGAGCAGAAGGTGACCAGGCCTGGATCCATCTGCCAGCTCCAAAATATCCATAATTAGACCTTATCAGTTCCTTAACATCCTATTTCTGTCTGCACTTTGTTTACATCAAAAAACCAATTATCCCATTACAAGCCAGTCTATGTCAAGCAAATACAGCTCAATGTGATCCTACATTTTAAAAGTGTTGTAATTACAAACCTGAGCTATTGCCAGATTTCACTGGAGGTAAATAAGAGCCCTTCTATGCACACTCCATGTGCACAATGCTTCCTCTTGGAGAAATCAGGTGACATAGAAATTTTATGGAATACAGAGGTGCTCTGGGATAAACTGGAGTCCTGCACCAGCAGCAGTTGATAAGGAAAAGAAGTGCTTAAAATTCAACAGAAACATGATCAGAAACATTTCTGAGCATAATTTGCCTGCCCATGGCAGGGGGTTGCAACGAGATCTTTAAGGTCCCTTCCAGCCCAAACCATTCCATGATGTTATGATAATACAGAAGTGCATTTAAATGTGTTTAAAATTTGCAAGAGTTGCAATGGTGCTGAAGAAAAGACAAATTTCTTGAAGTCATTAATGCTCTGCAGCTTTCAGGCATTTCGGATTTTTTTACCCTTGGTAAATAAGTTGAATTTGGACCCTAAACTGCTTATTTTCAAAATATTATCACACACACCCCCCAAATATATATTTGGACTTTGAGTTTTGATTAAGTTTGGGGTCAAAATCAGTCTCTTAAGACAAAGTACTTTTAACTGAATATATCCATGGCCATAAAACTTCCAAGAAAACTTTCTGGACAGGCATTTATTGAAGGGCTCCTACGTTAATATTCATAACACAAACATGTAACATCAAGTTTCTCTTGTTCCATGGAAACACAGAACCCCAGAATGGTTTGGGTTGGAAGGGACCTTGAAGACCACCCAGTTCCAACCCCTGACACTGTCTCAGGTAGTTCCAAGCCCCATCCAGCCTGGTCTTGAACACCTCCAGGGATGGGGAGTCCACAACTTCTCTGGGTAGCAGTCACAGAATTTGGGAATAGGCTTCAGGGGATTTCTGACACAGCATTCCAGTGCCTCCAGTCAGGCTGTGCCTGTGCACATTGTGCTCCCTTAGTGCTTCAGTCTTAGCTGGGAGCTGTATTATGAGGTCACAGGATGGGGAGCATTAAAATATTTCCATTAAAGAATCACTCTCACCCTCGAAACGTGGCTTTTTTTCCCCACTGCAGAAACAAGGACACATTTCTTTATCCCAATGAACAATAGGTGCACCTTCAGCAGCTGGGTGATGCTGAACAGACAACAGGAGAGTCTCAAGATAATTTAAATAATCCTTTGAAATCTGTGAGGTTCTGCTATAGATGGGAAAGCTGCAGGAACAATTCCCTGAGTACATTCACCCTGTCCCTTGATCCAAACAAGCAGTCACACTATCAAATAAATAATGTACCATTAGGAAGAGCATCTTGAGGAGGTTTTGCAGGAGAGGGAGCTGTGGAATGAAATCCAATTGCATTCCGCAGCAGGTGGAAGGCTCAGTGTTTACAACCCTGCATTATATTTTATTCTGCTGGTTTATTGGTGCATCTAAAACCATCCAAGCAAGAGGAAAATTCTGCAAATTGGCTGCCTCTACACAACCAACTTTTGGGTTTTGCAGATCTTTTTAAGCAATCACAGGACGGGTCAGGTTGGAAGGGAGCACAGTGGGGTCATCTGGTCCAACTCCCTGCTCCAGCAGGGTCATCCCAGAGCACAGGGCACAGGAGTGTGTCCAGGTGGGTCTGGAATAACCCCAGTGAGGGAGACTGGACTAACCCCAGTGAGGAACAATCCACACACCCTCCAGGCAGGAAGAAGGATCTCTTCTAACTACTGCTCATCCCTGTGTATCCCAAGGATAAAAGGATCTTTCTGGAAGAGGGGTGTGAAAATCTTCTCTTGGTGAGGTGGAATCAGAAACTCAACTGGCTCAGGCTCTCTCTTGAATTTACAGAGTCCCAAAATACAAAGAACTTGATGTTAACAGGATCACACATGGATAGGATGAGTAATAATCCCAGGACAGGAATTCCTAACTGATCATTTTCTTCTTCTAGTGCTCGTTTTAGAATCAGAGAATCATGGAATGGTTCAATTTGGAAGGGGCCTTAAAGCTCATCCAGTTCCATGGGCAGGGACACCTTCCACTACTCCAGGTTGCTCCAAGCCCCATCCAACCTGGCCTTTTACTCCCATTCACATGGGCTGGAGGGAGGAAAATGAACTGCAGCTCCCTTGTCCCATCCTACCCCTCAGACTGAGATGCCAACACCAACAAATGCCAGGGATTATCATCAGAGTCGTGTTTGTGCACTATTCCAGTGCAGGTCTAATAGCAAAAATCAGGATGTGGAGGTTTTCTGTTCCTTCACAGCACAGATGGCACCAGCCTGAGCTTTCACCACTTAAGCCCAACACTTGCAATCACAGCCTTGTGGAAAATCTAGGGCAATTGAAAAAGAATGGAAGTTCCCAGGCTTGATAGGAATGTTACAGAGTTCCTCAGGAATGCTTCAAAGTGTGCAGTTTAATAAGATTTTGCACTTTTCCAATTAAATTCTGTTGCTTTCTGTGATTCTTTATGAATTGTGGACAGCAATAGAACCAACACCCATCACAAACACTGGAAATCTGAGCTGATCATGACACAGAAAATTTTAAAAAAACCAAAAGGAGCTTATTTTTTTAAAAAAATATATATAAACAGCACGGACTGCATCAATATCAGACTGTACCAGAACCCTCTGACCCTACCTGCTGTAAGAAATTCAAAGAAGAATCTCTAAATCCATCTCAGCCTTGGAACTTAAAAGGTTAAAAGCATTTTCCTTTTGCTCCGAAAGAAAATTATGAAACAATCACTCATTCCACCACTCCAATAATTTGTTTATGTTCCCAAAATCCACAGAGAAGGAGACACTGACAGAAAGGCAACAACTGGATTGGAGGAACTCTGAAGAGAAGTTGAATAAATCATGTTGGAAACTGAAGGGTGGCACCCACAAACCATTTTTCCTCTTCAGCCATGAAACTACACCAACATTAATTCCACAGGAAAGATGACACTCACCAAGATTTTTTGCCATCATCAATTTAAAAGCTCATTTTTGGAGTATTAAATTAATGTGTATCAAGGAGTGATTTAATATTTACTTCAGCATCACAGACAGAGAAACATTTAACAGAATATAATACATTTCCTAAGGCACTTTGGGCCATCCTGCACACGTTAGTAGAGAAATACATCCTTTGTAAACAACTCAGTTGTATCAAAACTGCATTAGGAAATTTTTCATTCTCTGTAACAATAAATTTTAATAATAATTGCCATAGAAATCCAATTTTTTTCTTCCCAGTAAATCCCAAAGGCTTGCCTTAAGGACTAACATCAGCACATCCCAAAAAGAGAGCTCTGGCAATTCCCAGATTTGGGTAAAGTCCAGATCTTGGTTGGAAAACAGTGCTTTTGATCCATTTTAGGATGTTTATTACTTCCAGAAGTAATTAATTTCTGTGGAGAAACACCTTTTCAAGTCTTCAAAACGGGCTCAAAGAATGACATTTTCACAGGAAATAGACAGATACAGAGAAATCAAACTTCTCTTTTCCAGCTGGCCCCTTCTCCAGCTCTGATGATTCCCAACAGGAATTCCACAAGACTATTCACAAGGACTATTCACAAGGTCAGGCAGAAACCAGCAGGTTTTGTTACCTAGTAAATGGTAACAACCCTCCAAGTCCAGGAGATCCCAAACAGATGGAGCTCCTTGCATGGTTTAAAGTGTGGAGAACCATGGATCATCTTCAGAATTTTGTTTAAACTAATGAATGATCTTAGACAAATTATCATACATAAAAAAGCTGTTATTTTGGAATTTTTACAGAACAAAATACAGGATTTACATTTTCTGTTTGTATAACTAAGAAAAAACATTTTTAGTGTATTTCTTTATATGGAAATGACATATAAAGGACACCTCCAAAATGCCCAGTGGCTTTAGCTGGTGTCAGAGATTGGAAAATGGCAGGAGCAGCCCAGGTTCTGAAACTCAAAGGAGTCAGGCTGAAATTAAGAAATTTGGAATGCTCCAACACCACAGAGTTTTGAGCTTTTATTTTCAAACTGATGCCTTACCAAACAGAGCCATCTGTGTTCCCTCTGGGAAAGGTTCAACCATTCTGTTCCCATTGACATGATGTTTATCTAGAAGGGAAAAAAAAAAACAAGTTAAAATGTGATAGAGTATTTGCTTTGCATAAAATCAATTGTTTATTTCTCACAGATCCATTGGAACCTGAAAAATTCCTATGGGCAGGGACAACTTCCACTATCCCAGGGTGCTCCAAACCTTGTCCAGCCTGGCCTTGGACACTTCCAGGGATCCAGAGGCAGCCACAGCTTCTCTGGGCATCCTGTGCCAGAGCCTCCCCACCCTCACAAGGAACAATTCTTTCCCAATATCCCACCCAAGCCTGCCCTCTTGTAGTTCAAAACCTTTTCACTGCCATCCCCACATTCATTTTTTTGCTGCTAAGGCACATTTTAAACAACGGCGGCAAGAAATGCAACTGCCTGAATTCAAAATACAACTTTCTGTTCACAAAATATTTCCCAGGGAGAAAATCAAGATATTTTCTCAATGCATGCTTAATTTTAATTCCTTTAGTCCTGATGCTGCTGAGGAATAAACCAGGTCAGATAAGGAATGTGGGCTCACTTGTGAATTCTCTGGAAACAATATTTCTCATTAGCAGGGAGGCACATTCCTAATCCCAGCTGGCATCCAACATTTACAAAAAGTCAGTGAGAAGGGAAAATCAGGGTTATCTGCAAGTGGAGCAAGAGGTGACACAAGTCAATTGGTGGCATTTAGGAAAATTGATTGTCCTGTGCCTCAGGAGAGAGGCTTTGGGAAGAAAATGGTTGGGAAGCTCCAGAGTGGGAGTAACATGACCAAGGTTTCAACCTCGTTAGCTGTAGCTGGTATTCCCAACATGATCTACAGCCACGGGAGAGGAGTGAACAGTCAGAAAAATTATGGAACATCTTGTAAGATCAAATAAACTAACCCTGCCCTCGCCCTGATAGCTGCCTTCATTTACAGAGTGAGTGACATCCATGATGTATGAAGCAGTTATCATTTCAAATGGCCAGGCTTTCAATATATTAAAATTAAAATTAAACTTTCAGAGGTGAGATGGGCTTGAATGAAAGTAATATTTTCAGAGTTCCCAAGTTGTCTCCCAATGTCTTCATACTTTAATTTCTAAGATTTCAGCCAGATAAAATGATTCATTTTCTTGTCATTCATACTTTGGCTCACTATTTTTCCCAGCATTTCCTGCACAGATGCATTAAATAGTACAAAAAAACCAAAAAAAAAAAAAAACCAAAATTAAAAGGGCCTTAACAAAATACACATTGAACCTTAGGAAGAAAGTAACAACACCTAAATAACAATGTATAAGTAACAACAACTCTCTCCAAGGAGAACTAAAGAATGCCCCAGTTTGGGGTTTTTTACTGAACAGTTTTCCATGTGAAAATATTTTAATTCTCACCAACAAATTGGATTGACTAACTCCAGAAAATCAGGAATAGTTTGGCCCCATGGAATTGGAAGAAAAATTGGATATCTCTGTAGCTTGCCAAGAGAAAGAATAAATTACTTTTCCAAGCTCATTGTCATTCCAGAGACAAAGGATTGCAGTAAGTAGGATAAAACCTGGTGTTACAGAGCCATGGAGAGATTTCCAATAAGCACTGGTCTGGCTGTGAGTTCACTGCAGCTTCCTGGGGCTGAAAACAGCACATTTCACTCAAATACTGTCAATTTATGGAGTTAATCCTTAATGGGTGCAGAAAAGCTGAATTAGAAGGACATGAATCATCAAATCCCAGAATGGTTTGGTTGGAAGGGACCTTAAAGTTCATCCAGTCCCACCCCCTTCAATGGATAGGGACACCTTCCACTATCCCAGGCTGCTCCAAGCCCTATCCAGGCTAGCCTGGAATCCTTCCAGGGATGTCTCTGTATCATTTTTTACCTCCTTGATACTCAGGGTTCCCAACTAAAGCTAAGGAATAGATTTTTACTTTTATTTCATTGATATTCATGCAGTCAGAATTTTCACGAACATAAATTCATGAACAACAACCTCTCAAAACTTCCAAATGCTGCTCCAACATCAACTGCCAAAACTAAATTTTCCAAACTAAGACAGAGACATTCCTGAGACACACTGTGCTACCTGCTGAAAAGAACCAGTAGGAGCTGAAAGCAACACAGATCCTGGAGGACTTGACATTCAATTTCAGCTTCAGGCAAAGTCTGCTTCAGACAGGTGCAGTGCCTGCCCTGTGCTCCTTAGAATGTCTTGATTTTAACAGAAATAATCCTTCACAGATCCAAAATATAAGGAAAGATAATCAAAAGTTGCTAAACAGATCCTCAATATTTCTTAGGCATTACCCAGTTTTTGCACCTGTCACTGGATAATTTCTAACTTGGTCCCACAACAGCCTTTGGCTAAAGAGTCACTGACTGCAGGTGAAGTTCTGTCCACACATGGANTCCCTCCATCCCTTGTCCCAAGTCCCTCTCCAGCTCTCCTGGAGCCCCTTTAGGCTCTGGAAGGGGCTCTGAGCTCTCCCTGGATCCTTCTCTTCCCCAGGGGAACACCCCCAGCTCTCCCAGCCTGGCTCCAGAGCAGGGGGGCTCCAGCCCTTGGAGCAGCTCCATGGCCTCCTCTGGATCTCTCCAGCAGCTCCACATCCTCCTGCTGCTGGATCCCAGGGCTGGAGGCAGCTCTGCAGGTGGGGCCTCACGAGGCCGAGCAGAACCATCTCCCTCCCTGCTGCCCTCACCATGAGTCTGTACCACTAAACCACTCAAACAGACAAGTCTTATCTTATCTTAGAGTTAATTAGCCCTGCTGAAATCATGTTTGATCCTATCCCAGCAATTTATCAGCGTGGACAATCGAGTTCCAATGCCCAGACCTGTTCTCTGGCACATTTTAATTTGTTAGGATACATTTTATTTATCCTCCCTGTTCCATGTCTATCACACCAATGATAGACAAATTTAAGAATGAAATATGTTCAAATGGGAAAGTTCTGTAAAAAATATTTCCTTTCAAACTAGCCTGACTTAGGTTCCAACCAGACTTGCAAGTCCAGGGAAATGTAAAGAACTCAGGGTTAAAACACCCCCAATCATTTAATGAACATTGCTTCTCTTTTTGTATCCAAATGAAGATGCTTAAAACAAGTTTGGCTTTCAGAGAATGCTGATCCAGCAGTGAATGAAAATCAGGAATTTTCTGGTCTTAAAATATTCAATCTCTAGCAATCATAGCAAAGATTTGAGAACATTTAAATTCTATTAACAAGAGATTCATATGTTCTTCATATTTGCCTTTTGATTTTTTTTTTTTAAGCCATTAGGGAATATTTAGATTACATATCCAAACTTGTTTTATCAGAGCAGCCAGAAAGTTATTATTTTTAAATGAAAACTGAGATTCTCGCATAATCAAATTAATCCAGGAGTAGGGGTCATATTTATACGCAAGGACTGTTAATTTTCCATGGTAAGTACAGCCAAGAATTGAATTGAAAATAGCTGATTAACCAATTACCAGGAGCCTCCTCCATCTCCTAAAGCACAGTCACGATGGGAACGGGGGACAGGAGTGGGGAAAGGGAAAAGCAGGGATGGGAACATCCCAAAGCAAATCAGCTGCTACTTGAAGGACTCCTTTCCCCTTTCTTTTTTGCCTTTTCTTACATTTTTCCTACATTTCCCATCACACCACCATGGTGGAGGATTTGGGCTACTGAGGGGTTGGGAATCTGGGAGAAAAAACAGATCAGGGAACATAAGAATTTTCTTAAGCAGTTATAAAAGGATCTCACAGGTTATTATTTCCAAAAGTGGAATATAAGACATAATATAACTTAATTATATTTCATTCACCTGCTTTAGAAAACAGGGATCTGACCTTGGCTTGTGCTTGTGCCTGAGTAAATGAACTGATTCTAGGAACTTCTGGGCTCCAGAATTTCTCTTCACTTTTCACTTGTGAAAGCCACAACTGGCTAGTCATTCATTTATAGGCCTAAGTACCTTCAAGCCTGATTTTTTTAAACCTAAGGATGTTTATTTTTTTTTTCCACTGTTTCCTATCCCAAGAGATATTTCCCTAAAGGAAGGGTTTGGCTCTCTAAAAAGATACCTGATATGTGTGCCAAGAGGAGTCACACATGTTTCATGTACCAAATTATGCCAAAAATGAGGATTTAGTAAATTGTGCAAGGATGGGATTGTTCCAAATCTTCACTAATTCAAACAGAGAGGGAAATAATTCACTTTATTTATATCCATCCCTTCTCCCAAGTTCTCCTGGACACAAGAAAATGCTTTTGGGATGGTCTGCAAAGGACAGAGGGAAAGTTTGGCTGTTAAAGAGAAAGATTGTAGAAAGTGGCTCTGAAGGAATAGGAATAACTTGCTAAAATGCTCCCTTTTCCAACCTAAACTAAGACCCCTCATTTTTCCTTGTTCCTGACGGTGGAATTCAGATTTCAAATTCAAGGATTTCAAAAATTACTCAATGGAAAAATAAAATCAGGAAATCAGAGATTCACTGGGGCTCTTGGAGGACTAAAGAGAGGCACACAAGGGAGAGGGCTGCTCTCCTTGAGTGGGATGAGATTTTTAATTTATGGCAGAATTTCATCCATAAATCCTTCCTAGCTGGTGATGAAACAGAAGCTCTTCTTTCTTTTCAGGTCTAGTTCAACGAGCAGAACTGTCAGTTCTAAAAGCTCCTGTGCAATAAGAAAACCTCCTGTCATCTCAGATGAACTCTCAAGTGTTACAGTTCAAATCCCTTTGTCTCCCAAAGGATATTTTCAGCACAGAGACATCGATCCCCAGTCCTGGTCATTTATGTCTCCACCTCTGATGAGTCTTTTGGATCCTCAGCATTGGCAGAGATGGTGGACAGGATGTGCTGGGTTTCTTTCACCTCTTACTTCTCCAGTTCCATCCTCCACCAGGAGAGATCAGCTGTCAGCTCAGGACCAATTAAAAGGAGAGGTGGCTATGTCACAGCAATTCAACAATGTAAACTTTGAATTATTTGAATTACTGGACCCACAAGTCTTTGTAGTATTGTGGTGCTGTCCTCACATGAGGGATCCTAGCTATTATTAAAAAAACCCTGATATAACTCAAGGGAATGTAATAATCACAAATGTTGTAAAAAATACGTAAGTTTATTTATCAAAACAGCTCAGGAAAGGAAGATTAGCAGCTGAAACCAGTTTGGAAATGTATTCTGGAGATGATGTCCCACAATGTGACATGCTGTGCTCTCTGCATCCAGGCCATTAAACAGACTGGGACACAGGAACTGACGGATGGCACGGAATGTGATGTGTCCTAGCACAGAGTGTCAGCTCAGCCTCCAAAACACACAGGCTCCTCAAAAAACAGAGGTGCAGCTCAATGAACAAAGGCCAGAGATCACACAATGGGTTTGTTCTGCAGCTCCTTCCAGGAAATGGACCAGGAGTGACAGAGAAATGAGGGTTTGGAATGAAAACTAATAAATTTCTTAAAGAGGGTGGTGGAGGTGCAGAGGAGGAGAAATAGTTATTGTGAAATTCCCAATCCCCTGGGGTAGAGGTGCTGGGGACTGGGGGAGTGCATTCATGGCAGCTGGCAGAGAGAAGCCAGGGTGTGGGAGTAAAATATGAAGATCAGGGATCTATTTGGGGTATAAATAAAGGAAAGTATCCTGGAAAGCACAGTAACACTTCCTGCTGTTGAGGAGACAAGGCCACAAACCATGGAGTGGCTGAGGGAGCTGGGAAAGGGGCTCAGCCTGGAGAAAAAGAGGCTCAGGAGGGACCTTCTGGCTCTGCACAACTCCCTGACAGGAGGGGACAGCCAGGGGGGTCAGGCTCTGCTCTCTGGGAACAGGGACAGGATGAGAGGAAATGGCCTCAAATTGCACCAGGGGAGGTTTAGGTTGGATATTGGGAATGATTCCTTCCTGGAAAAGGGCTGTACATCCCTGGCACAGCTGCCCAGGACAGTGTTGGAGTCACCCTCCCTGGAGGGATTTAAAAGCCCCATGGATGTGGCACTTGGGGACATGGATCAGTGGTGGCCTTGGCAGTCAGGAATGGTTGGGCTCAGTAATCTCTGAGGGCTTTTCCAACCCAAACAATTCTGAGATTGTGAGATTATGTGACCCGTCACAGCCTGATTGTGACCACACATTCTGCTTGATCTGCTCTCTGACTCTGCAGGTGTTGAATTTTGGAGGTTTGGGGTGCAAAAATTAAGGGTAAATTAAATATTCTTAAACTTGGACCCTTGCACTTGGCTTTCATCTTCTGCACTGGATATCTACATCTGAGTATTCAGCCTTGAATCCTGCTGTACTCTGGAAAGAACAAAACACTTGTGTGGTGATTCATTTGACATACTGTTTTCTTCAGGATAAAACAAATCATACTTAAAAATGTCACTTTCTGAGCACTGATTATAAGGAAAGTAGTGACAAACTTGGATTAATTCCACCTATAGCCCTGCAGTGATATCACAGAGAATCAGGATATGTTCAGGGGAAGGATTAGATGTACCTGTGTGTACACAAATATTTATTAAAATATTGCCTCGACACCAATGGAGATTATGTGTTATGAAGCAGAACAAACATTAACAGTAAAATACGTGATCAAAATAGCAAAGGAAACAATGGCAGAGGAAAGTAATGACACCAACCAAAAGGAATCTAAGATTGTGTAAGAATCCTGTCTAGAAGGGCTGCCAGATCAGAAAGATAACATAGACAGATATATGAGATACACAAAGTAATCAGCTGTTCTGGTATTTTTGAGACTATGACATCATTTCATTTCCCAAAAACCTAGTTCATGGAGTTCTGCCATAATGTAATGAGCAGTTCTCATTTTTAAAACTTATTCTTTTTAACCTCCCAGAGAAGCTGTGGCTGCCCCATCCTGGAAGTGCCCAAGGCCAGGTTGGATGGGGTAACACAAAAGAAAATAACAAAAATACAGACACCTTCCACTATCCCAGGTTGCTCCAAGCCCTTCCAGCCTGGCCTTGGACATTTTCAGGGATGGGAAGTCTTCAACTCCCTAAAATTTAAAATTGAAAAGAAGATAGAAGAACCTTAAAGCTGAAGCAGAGCCTGGCATTGAGTTATCCACCTACCACAGACTATCCAGGCCATCTCTGCCATTCCTGCTTTTCATGGAGCCTCTTATTAGCACAGGAACTGAATGAAGACAATAAAATACAACAGGATTTACTTCATAATTACAGACAACACCTCTCAAAACCCCACTTGAAACCCTTATATTAACCAGCTTGGGTAAGAATGACATCAGACAGGCTGGAAAACCAAGAGATCCAAACAAAGGATGGTGATAAACAGAGCGTAGGGGAGCGGGAGGAGGTGTCCAGTGGGGTGTGGCGAGCAGGGTTGTTAAGCCTGGGTTTATTTAGCAGCTTTATTAATGATCCTAACTAAGGGGTGAAAAGCACATGAATAAAACATGCCCTGGATGCTCATCTGGAACATGGTATGTACACCGTGAAAAATGGGAAACAGCACAAAGCTCTGGGGAGGAATTCCAGAATGGAGCATGGAGAGAGGCAAAGCAGCTCCAGGATCACTCTGTTCTCCTGTTATGGAATATGAGTTTGCATCCCATAATTCTTGAGGAAAAATCTGTCTACAAAGGGCAGGAACCACCTGAGGGAAGGCCTGAAGATTCATGGGAGAAATAAACTTTTATAAACTCTGGAAAGCCACGGGCTGGGGTCTGATCTCTGCTGGTCAGTGAATTCCTGGCACTGCTCAATTCAACATCTCCTCACTTGGGAATCAGCACCAGAAATGCCAAATACTAGGGAAGCCTCTGCAATGCAAAACAATACAGACCTAAAAAAATCCCCTCCCAACTGCTTTTAATCACATTATTTATTTACAATTTCCTTTTACAGGTTAATATTTACATAAATAACATCCTAAGTGTGACTTTGGATTTAGACTGCTCCCTTTTTGAGGGCTCACCCTGAGAGCATTTAAGCCTCGTGGTACGTAACACCAATGAGTTGGTATTAAACTTTATGTCCATGGCTTTTCAAAATGAGACTCAAGACAATTTCTGCTGGACATTCACATCCATGTTCAAAGTGGGAAAAGCCCTTTGAAATTCGTGGCTGGCCGTGAATTTGTAGACAAAGTCCAGAGCTGTGCTGTTTCAAATCTTTCATTACATATATGGAGATTGGAACTGGACCATCTTCAAAGTCCTTTCCAAACCAAACCATTCTAGGACTCTACAATTCTATGATATTAAAACTTTACAACATCCCAGAAAGGTACTTTTGGGCAGATTATACCAATAAGACAATGACAGGTTAAAGACACTCACAACATCATTGGTAAAACACGTCTTGATTCATAAGGCCCTTATTCCAAAGGGTTTGTCCAACTCCCTCTCCAGCTACTTGGGAAAATGTGTTTACTGGGCTAATAAAACCCAGTGGAGGGAATTCAAGAGTCACTCTCTATTAATGAGTTAACATCACTCAGTCACCTACAATTTAATTTTTCTGAGGCCCTGAGATTTTAATTTGGGTAATACTTCTATTAATTACAATGTCTAATAACAATGTCAACTTCAGACATCTGTTAAAAACTTGTAATGTTAATTTATTGGAAAATCTCCAGCAGTGCTCAATTAAAATGTTCCCCAGTTAAGTCAATGCATATGATTTGTCATGAAAAGCAAAATGGGATACAGTTAATAAAAATAACAGCCAATTCAAAACAATAAGTTTTGAGTTGCAGATTGACCAAATTCAAGACGCAAAACTTTTTATTAGGTGGCAGAACAAGAATTTTTGGAATCGGGAGATTCTCACACTGGCTTGGGAGCCTTGCTCTAAATTAGCACCTACAGGAAATATTTAATGGAATCATGGAATGGTTTGGGTTGGAAGGGACCTTACAGTTCATCCTCTTCCACCTCCTGCCATGGGCAGGGACACCTTCCACGATCCTGCTGCTCCAAGCCCCATCCAACCTGGCCTTGGACACTTCCAGGGATCCAGGGGCAGCCACAACTTCTCTGGGAAGCCTCTGCAAGCGCCTCCCCATCCTCACAGGGAGGAATCCCTTCCCAATATCCCATCCATCCCTGCCCTCTGGCAGTGGGAAGCCCTTCTCCATGCCCTTGTAAACATTCCATCTCCATCTTTCTTTTAGTCTCCCTCCAAGTACTGGAAGGGGCCACAACTAGGTCACTCCGAAGCTTCTCTTTTCCAGGCTGAACTATCCCAATTCCCTCAACCTTTTTTTCTGCTGAACATTGCAGAAAATATGTATTAACCTTCCCTTATCAGATTTTTCCTGCTGCAGTTTCAGTTTTCTATCACAAGACATTTTTCTTGTTCTTTAAAATATTTCGACTCACTGAGGCCTGTATTTGCCAGGGTGGGTCTTGCCATTTTTAAATAATTCCTGAACTCTGTAGCAGAATTAAACTGAGATGTGAAACACCCAGTGCTTTCCATCAGAACACTGCCATCCCATTATCATCCCCATGCCTCCCCACACATCCCCACCGCTCCATCCACCCGGATTTAAGAATCCACAAATCCACGGCAGCGACGCCCAGCCCCGTTTCAGCGACACATCCCAATTCCCACCGTCCCTTAAAGCCCTGCTGCTGTTCCCTTTGCCTCATGGAGCCGTTGGGAGCAGCGTGTGGCTGGTGATAGAGTATCTCCCTTGCACACATTCCCACTTCATGGCAGATTATCTGCCTGGAGGTTGCACCAGGCTCCCGTCAGCTGTCACTCCGTGGATGAGCGCGAACGCTCCAGTGCCTCGTGCCCCCTGGCCCTGCTGACAGTGATAAATGACCAGCCCCAAGGCTCAGCTGAGCCTCCCAATCTGCTCCAGCCTTTTTCCTGGTGATTACCCCCCTCGGCACAGCGAAGGGAAACCGGGAAAGCCAAGTTGGGCTTTGTTGAGAAAAAGGGAATTGTGATTTTACTGCCTGAAGAAGCTCAGAAGCCGATGGCAAAATGAAGGTGAGAACAGTGTTACCAAGCACTGGTTTGGGTTTGTGCAGCCACGTTTGGTCACACAGATGATCTTTAAGGTCCCTTCCAACCCAAACCATTCTATAATTCCACGATTTCATGAAGATTCCAGAGCCTTTCCCCGTGTCCAGCAGAGCCAATGTATGTACAAGGCCCGTGCTGCCTGGCCTGGGGGAGAATTGGCCAAATGAACACAACATTTGTTAAAGAAATAATTCATGTAGCACCTAGTTTCACTTTAATTTTCCAGGAATCCAGTAGCCAATGAATTTAACTCCTTTGAGAAAGAAAACAACCTCATCAAGCCTGGTAAGGGCTGACTGTGTTATGATATGGAGTGGATGGGGAAGGGATTCTAATAAAAACATTTCTGAAGTGAAATGGGAAGTAATTACTCCAATTCTTGCCATAAAAAATTGTGATGACTTCATCATGAGCAGCTGACACAGTTTAAGGCTGATATTCTATTTCTCAGTGATGATAATTGCAAAATAAATATATCACAAGCAACAAATTTTTCACTTTTACCTTAAGCCAAATAAATCACTACAAAATTTAAGGTTCAAACTCTGTTTCTTTACTGAAGATGTGACCATCAAAAACTAGACCAGCCACCACCCACTACAAAACTGCATCTACAGGATCCATCCTGAAGGGATGGCTCACAGTAAAGTCCCAGCTCCCTTCCCAAGTGTATGAGTGATTTAGGATGAGATGCAAAAGAGGGTTTGAGATGAAGGAGGATGAGTTTGGCTGCTCAGCAAACCTCAGTAAGTGACACAAGTTCCCAGAGGGAGCCAGGGTTTGGCACTAAACCACAGAATCATGGAATTGGATCCACAGAATATCCTGAGTGGGAAAGGATTATGAATTCCAGCTCCTGGCCCTGCCCAGGACACCCCAACAATCCCACCCTGTGCCTGGGAATGTTGCCCAAACGCTCCTTGAGCTCTGCCAGCCTTGGAGCCATGAGCAGAGAGCAATTCAGACAAAATCAGGTTTCAGCTTTGAACTTCCTTCTGAACAAGGTTTTCTCCCACTCTCTGTGTCTCCATTGGCTGTGGAAAAAGAAGCATGGGAGATTTTAGCTCCCTCATGCTAAAATTAGCTTCTTTACGCTCATTTCTATGAATAGCCCCACAAATCTGAGCGGATTTCAGCTGAAAATGAGAACTTATTCTGAAAATCATCAAAATTAACATTTCAACCTGCTATGGCAAGAGAGATAAACAAATAAAGCATGGAGTGTTGTAGGCTGGAAATTCTAAACATGATTCATCTCATCCTAAAGCCATCAGCTAAAATATTCCAATCATTCCTTGAGGACATTTATCCTGTTGTGATGTGATGCAGCCAGGGGTGACTGGCCTGGGGTGAGATTGGCCAAATGAATTCAACATTTTTTATTATTTGTAAAGAAGTGATTCGTCATCGCCAATGCAGCACCTAATTTCATTTCAATTTTCCAGGGAAGCCTGTATTTCCAATGAATTTTACTCCTCTGAGGAAGAAAACAACCCCATCAAGCCCAGTAAGGGCTGACTGTGTAATTATGTGTTAATTGAACCTCAAAATTTATTATTTTAGTATACAAAGTTCCATAAGTAACAGTGAATCCACTTTCCTTACATAACAGAAATCCAACCTTTCTCTCAATCAATAAAGTACTTGTACCCAAATCCACAGCCCATTACTTTTTTCCTAAAAGTTTCCTCCTTTTATTAAAAATAAAGGTCTAATTAATAAAGTGCCTTGTTTAGAAGTTTCACATTCTTCCCCATTCTTTTTTTGCTCTGAACAATCGTAATAACAGAATTTAAATCTCCAGATCTGTCATACACTGAAATTACAGATAAACTGAACTAATGCTTGTGGTTGCATGCCAGCCAAAGCAGATTTTTGGGACACAAAAGAGATGTAGGGATTTTTAAGAGTTTTTTCCTTCCTAAAATGACAAAACTAATGATGGTTTTAGTCCTTTAATGTGTCTTGATTTACCAGAAATAAACATAACAAAGTGCCCCGGGTTTTTAAAGTCTATTTAACAGAAAACCACAACAGTTCTACAATACTTTTACCCTTCTGTTGCTGAAACAGTGTCACAAATGTGACTCCAATTTTGCACTGATTTCTCTTGCCTCAGCTGCAGCTTCTGGTGCTAGAGAATCAAGGACGCTTTTCCACAACGATTCAACAGCTCCCATTGAACTGATGGCAGCTTTTCCTGAGAGCTCAGCACTTAATATTGTATGATCTTTCCAAAAACTGGCTCCTGGGTATTATTTCAACTGGTATTCAAGGAAAATAATTGGATTTTAGCAGGGTTGGTGCACATTTAACCACATAACCAAGAGAACCTTCCTCGTGATGAGATTGAAGTTTCTTTCTAAGCTACAACTTCTCACAAATTATCCACGTGCCAAATTTTATGGCAAGGAATTCACAGAAAGATCTGAGCCTGGAAGTTGTGGTTCTGAATTTGTGCTATTTTTGAATTTAAACTCATTTTGGAAAGAGGAGGTATCTTTATCTTTGTACAAATGGAGATGGAATAGGGTTGAGCTGCTGCCAAAATCCAGACAGCAAATTTTGCCTGCTCCTGACTATCAAAGATTATGGGGTGATGCCCACAGAAGAAAGGCTCTAAATGACATTAGCAGAGCTCAAAAATATCAAGTTAATTGGTGAAAAAAAAAAACCCTATAATTAAGTTTCTCTGACCTTCTCACATTAAAACATTTCCAGTAACAATAATTATGTTTTTCTCAACACTTTATAGTACCTCTCAAAGTAAGATAATGTTTATTGTTCTAGATCCATAAAACACTCCAAACCCAATTTAACAAGCAGTGAGGGAATAATGAAAATATAATTGCTGTCTTTATTAAGTTACTGCTGAACTTTCCCTGGTATTTTAAAATTGGCAACCAAAATTGTACATTCGATATAAATATATAGAGAGGGATGGTTTGGTTTTTTTTTTTTTTGATTTATGAGGTAGGGTAATATAAGTTAAAAAACAGTTTTGAGTCAGAAATTACAAGGGATCTTAAAGCTCATCCCATTCCACCCTTGCCATGGGCAGGGGCACCTTCCCCTATCCCAGGTTGCTCCAAGCCACTCCAATTCTTTGCTTACTTGAAGGCAAAGTTTCTCTTCCAAATGAAAAAAAGTATTCAATTCTCTTTGAGGAAAACCACTTCAAATTTTATTTACTGCAGCTGTGGGATTCTGGAAGCCTTTATTGTGAAGGGTTAGAATCGCACCATAAAAATGGGAACTTGAGGAGAATGACAGGCTCTTTGTTTATGAAATAATCAGGTTGAGCTTTTTGTGACAGTGATGTTCAAAAACATATTTCATATTTCAGGAAAAGACCACAGAAACAGAGTCTCCAAACCAAGCTCTACAGCAAAACACAAAGCATCCTTCTAATCTTCCCTATTTTTCTGAATCCTTGCAATCTCAAGCTTCTTTCTGAGCTCAGGGTCATGTCTCCATTAATGTTCTCCATTATCCTGCAGAGTGGAGCACCACGTTCCCAACTTGATGTGTCAGTTAAATCAAATAATTATTGTTATTATTGTTATTTTATTTAACAATGCAGTGGCAGAACTTTTATTAAAGGACTTTTAAAGAATGAGAAAACTACTTTGGGGAATAATAAAGGAAGCCAGGTCTACGCCTGCAATGATACTTGAAAGTTCAAAGACTGGAAGAAAAAGCAGAACATCATATTTATCTGAAGAAAAAAAAAAAAGAAAATTTAAAATACTAGTGGTCACTTTATACAGGTTTTGTTCCCTTAAACCTCCCCAAAATTGGCAGGTAAAAAGATTTAAAAATATCTCAGACCAAAACACCTGGAATTACAAAACAACTTAGAACAACATCATTCATATAATTAATTTTAAACCTTCCTATACCACTATTTTAATTTCTTTCACACAAAAAAATAGATATATAAATTGAGACACTTGTCTTTTAGACTCTAAGTTTTCTGCATTAAACACAGATTTTCATTATTCCTGATCTAATAAGTCCTATTCTCATCTGGGCTATCAGCAACTCAATAAGTAATTACCATCCACCTTGGGCTGTTCCAGTCCATTAGACCAGTGCTGATGACTCAGTGGAGGCACAAAATGAGGAGCACGGGGGCTGACAAAGGCAAAGAAAATAAGGAGACGAAATGCTGCAGCTGGAACTCCTCCCCATGGCTGGGTTTACTGAGAAACACTCAAATAAAATAACATAAAATTGATATGATTGAATGTAGACCAAATTTGTAAGGCATTGCACAGATAAATATAAAAGCTGTCCTCCCTGATGAGGGATGTGAGGGCAGGAATTTATTCCTGATGTAAGCATAAGGAATTTATTCCTGCCTGAGACACTACTGGAAGCAAATGGCTCAGATTCATCTCCACACAGCACAGGCTCTGCTGCCCCCCCTGAAAACCAGGAGTTATTCCATGGAGTCAAAGAGGTTTGGAAGTTAAATTAACTCTGATCCTTTTCTCACCCAGGACAATTATTGTGGCCTTCAGCACCTGAATGGAGACAGCAAAAAAAAGATGGAGAGGGAATTTTTACAAGAGCCTGGAGTGACAGGACAAGGGGGAATGGCTTCAAACTGAAAGAGAGTAGGATTAGATGGGATATTGGGAAGGAATTCCTCTCTGTGAGGGTGGTGAGGCCCTGGCACTGTGGCTGCCCCATCCCTGGAAGTGTCCAAGGCCAAGCTGGATAGGGCTTGGAGCAACCACAGAATCACAACATTTTTGAGGTTAGAAAAGCCCTCTAAGATCATTGAGTCCAAACACTATTGCAGCATTGCCAAGGCCATCACTAAGCCTACAGAATCACAGAAGTACAGAATCATTTTGTTGAAAAAGGCCTCTGAGATTATCAAGTCCAAATCATCCACAGGCATCACCCCAAAAATTGCTGGTTTTTTCACTATTTGTTGATCAAGGGAATATATACGAAAGCAGAGGATGATCACTTAAAATCCTGATAGGCAAAAGAAGGAGCAGGAAGCTGGATTTCTCCACTGAGAGCACTCACGTCCCAAAACTCTTGGGTAAAATTCAGCTTTTTCTTGCTTTGTGTCCCAAATTGATACACTTGGGTTTAAATCCATGTCCCCAAGGGCCACATCCACACAACTCTTAAATCCCCCCAGGGATGAGGACTCCACCTCTGCCCTGGGCAGCTGAACACTTTCCATGAAGAAATTGTTGCCAATATCCAACCTAAACCTCCCCTGAGAAACTTGAGGCTGTTTCCTCTTGCCAGAAATTGAGAGGGAAGGTTCCAGGTGGATGTAGGGGGGATTTGAGGATGAAGCCCTGGAACACTTTGTACAGAGAGATTGTCTGACCCTGCTTTGACCTGAGACCTCCTGAGGTCCCTCCAGCCTGAGTCAGTCGTGTTCCTACCAGATGATCTGTCCTTCTGAAAAGAGAAATTTCAGGAGATGATTGAGGGGCCACCTCTGTCAGGACAAACAGATTTATAGGCAATACCAAGTGTCCAAATAAAACCACTTGGCAATGAACTTCACACCGAGTTTTCAATCCCAGCTCTTAAATTAAAGATTGCCTGACACAGCCTGTCCAGGGCTTGTGACTCACGGATTTGTTCCTCGCTGGTGTTTATACAAATGAATTAAAATTACATAACTGTCAACAAAACCTTTACAGAAGATTGAGACGGTTCTGCTGACCACGGTAACAGCACAAAAACCACTTCTAGATAAGTGCCCACAGTTAAAGGACATTGAAATAGATATGTAGAGTTCCCAAATGCAGGAAAAAATATGGCCTGGTTTGTGTGAAGGCTGTTTGTCATTATACAGATAATTTTACATTTGATTTCTCTACTCAGGATGGCTCGTTAGTTTAAATAAAACGAATGCTCAACATTCATTTTATTGAACTCTGTCTCATCAAATCAAAATCAGAGTTAGAGCAAAAATGCTTTCACTGTAATTGTATTTTTCTGGAACTTTCAAATTCAACCTCAAGTTCACAACAGCAGTTAAAGACAGGGTATTTTTAATATCAATATTTCTAACAGATTCCTTTCATCAAAACAATCCTTTGGCCACTTGGCCACCTCTGTTATATCCTCAATTTACAGACAGAAACCCAGAGAATTTTACAGGATCAGTCACAGCCACTTTACAGCCTTGCAGATGACACGCACTAGAAAATTTTTAATGAGCTGATCTGTAAGGAAAAATGTCTTTATTAAGATGTGTTGTTCCTCTCTCAGTGGCTAAATGATTGTTTCCAGAAGCAATAATCAGCTACTGATATGAAAGCACCCAGTTAATTAGCGAAGGGTTGTACTATTCGAGGAAGCTGCATTATTCAGTCAACCATAGGAAACAGTTTTATTTTACAATATTATTAAATGCAGCTTTTGAAATTGTTTAGCTGGTAATGCAATTTTTGAAACACAATTTTCACGAGAAAAATATCTCTGTTGGTTAATAACTGCAAAAGAAAACACACAGAGTCAGGCAGCCCCGTTGTTGTGCAACAGGATTATTTCCTTTTATTGCTTTTCATCTTTTAATTATTGTAGTAGAGATTACAATAATCTCTAATAAACAATTATATAAAGTTCTTGGACAGTGAATTGAGAATCAAAATGTAATTAAATTGCTTTCCTTGTTGTATTTCATGCAGAAAGTGGTGGATAAAGTCTTTCATATCTGACTTTTTGGAACTCCAGCAAATCACTAAAATATTATCTTAGATGTCAAAGTTCGGGAATGAAACTTGGTTCAATTACATAGAGAAGAGTTTTCACAAAAAGACAAGGGACTGCTTTGTCTGTTTCCTCAAAAAAATAAATCCAGATCAACTGAACAGCAGGAAAAGAAGATCTGTAAACTTAAACTATGACATTTATCCAGTCATAGAATCACAGAATGGTTTGGGCTGGAAGGGACCTTAAATCTCATCCTGTTCCACCCCCTGCCATGGGCAGGGACATCTTCCACTATCCCAGGTTGCTCCAAGCCCTGCCCAACCTGGCCTTTCAGGGACCCAGGGGCAGCCACAGCTTCCCTGGGAAAACCATTCCAGCATCTCTGATGGAAGGTTCTGGACTGGAGCTCACCAGTAGTAAATGAACTCTGTAAGGAGAGATGTGAAGGCACAAAAATAAATCACCAGGACACAAATAGATCATTGATTTCACCACTGCAGGGAGTGACAGCAAAGAGAAAAGGGAGCATTTAAAAGGCAGAAGTGAAAAGTTATCCCAATTTCCTAAAAAAAGGGGGGAGTTGGCAGTGGGACTGACAGATTCCAAGATGCCACAGTTCAACAACAACTTAATGGGGAGAGAAAAAAGGAACAAAACAAAAAAGATGAGCCTGGAGAGAGGTTACAGGAGTCCCATCTTCTCCTCTCCTGCCTCTTCATCCAGTCCAGATGTTTTACATGAATTTCACTAAAAGAAATACATGAAAAGATAAGGGAAGTGTAAGAAAAGATTCTCATTAAGAAGTGAGGATGAGGAAAATTTTATTTATTGACTGTAAATTTGGGCTAAGGAAGCAGCAATTTCAACCACAGCACTTCCAGGCACTAATAAGGATCAATAATGACAAAATAACACTTTGATTACAGCCAACCGAGAGGAAAAAAGATTTGACACAGCTCATGGTAGCAGGAAAAAGTAGGGACTGGAAAAATGCCAAGCCATTTAATTTAGAGCTTGATGAGGCCACCTTCCCCTTACACCCTTCCACAAACAGCAGAGCAAGATAAGGGGCAAAGCACTCCTTGAACTGGAAGAAGGGGACTTGATTTATTATAAAATTCTGGGAGATTTCCAAATCTGAAATAGGCTGTCAGCTTGTTGATAAGTTATAGAACATGACAAGCAATATTTAGTTTGGGAACTGTTCTCCAAAATTCCTCCTCCTTTAATCTCTCTCCATCCTTTCCACTAATCCTGCCTCACCACCACCCCAGGCATGCAAGGGTTGTAAGGAGTTTTTTAGGGCCATCACTTCAGCTTTCAGCCAAAAGAGTGGCTCAACAGCAATTCAAGGCGTTCTCAGAAGCCTCCAAGGGTTTTGAATTTGCTTCTGTTCAGTGTTTTCTTTAAAAAAACCTTTGACTGATTGTTTGCTTATCACCTCAAGCACATTCAGTGAGTGCTCTCCTCATGCAGGAGAAAAAGGGAGAACAACTGGAAAACTCTTACTCATCCTGCTCCTCTCCAAGAGACCAGGAACAGGCACAAAACCTTTGGAAAGACATGCTGCCAGATGGAAGACAACAAGTGGCCAGAAACACGGAGTTCAATGATTTGCTGCATTGTTCTCCAGTGTTAATTCAGAATTTGGGAGAGCTGCTCAGTGGCTCTGGGCCAAAATAAGCATCAGCAAAAATCCCACCCTGCTGAGGCAGTAATTTGAAGAAGGCAAGAGGCTCACACTGCTGGTACCTATATTTATAAATGTATATTTAATGTAGCAAAAGAAGAAAAAAAATAAAGAAAAAAGCAAGGAAGTTACTGAGTTACCCTGCACATTGGAAATATTCAGGCACTTAAATACAGCTGATGTTATTTTATAGGCCTGAAGTCTCTGAGATACCTGCACAAAAATGAATAAGAGTGAGAGATTTACAGTGATGTTGTGGTTATTACAGTTCACGGAACACATGTGGATTCTACATGCCCAGGAAAAGAAGAAAAAGCCACTAGAAAGAGGGGAAAGAGGGAAAGATTTTTCCAGAAAAGTGGCACAATAGTGGCACTATTAAAAACACCACTTCAATCATATTCAAGCTCAAGAATCACAGAACCCCAGAATGGTTTGGTTTTGGGAGGGACCTTAAAGCTCATCCTCTTCTACCCCCAGCCATGGGCAGGGACACCTTCCACTATCCCAGGCTGCTCCAAGCACTGTCCAACCTGGCCTTGGACACTTCCAGGGATCCAGGGGCAGCCACAGCTTCTCTGGGCACCCTGTGCCAGGGCCTCCCCATCCTCACAGGGAACAATTCCTTCCCAAAATCCAATTAAAATTTCCCCTCTTTTAGTTTAAAGAAGATGACCATGAACAAAAAGTCCTGTTTAGAAAGGAAAGATTCGTAAAGATGATAAAATGATAAAAAAATGAACATGGGGTCATCCAGACTGATTAATTAGCAGACCATTGCATTACATTCATTTATTAACAGAGTTTTTCCTCTATTAAACCCAGTGGAATATTTATCACAGCCATCAAATGGAATCCATGATCCTTGCCAAGGAAAAGTCCACAGGCAGAGAGTTAGGACTGATGAACAAGAAGGGAACAGGATGGATAGATCGTGGAGTAAATGAATGTACTGGGAATGGACAGGGTTCCAATTATCACAGATAAATCCCATTATCACCAACCAGGGGAACAAAAGGAGGTAGGGGAAGAAATCCCTCCAACCTCTCCTCACACTCTCCAAGAAAAATGCAGAAATTGTTTGTGCTCTGAGCCCTCGTGATCCGTAACAGATCCACCACAGCCCAGGTCAGGGGGAAAGCTCCAAACCAGAGCCATTAATATTTGTGCTTGATTAGTGGTTTTGATGTTCAAATCAGTACTAAATGTTAACGACTTAATCAGCAACGGAAAGAGATATAATTTGAATTAGTGCTAGATCTTGACAAGGAAACAAATTTATTACAGGGAAATGAAGTGACTTAAGTAAAGAAGTCACAGTCGTTAAAATAGAGGATATAAAAGTGTGGGAACTCTAAAGATGCTGAAGTCAGGCTTGTAAGATTTGGATTCTGCCCTCAAGCGTCTCACAAGCTTTCTGAACTGGGACAGGCAAACCACTCCAGTTAAACATTTGTAGCTGGTGAAAAGCAGAGGGCAAGACTTGCAAGAGAAGCCCAACTCAGAAATGGAAATCAATGACCTGCAAACCCAAGGCCTGACCCTGTGAAACTGAACCAAATCACTGCTCCAGTCCAGCTGAACTCTGTCGTAAGTCACATAAAATTGTATCATGGAATGGTTTGGGGTGGAAGGGACCTTTAAAATCATCCAGTTCCACCCCCTGCCATGGGCAGGGACACTTTCCACCATCCCAGGTTGATCCAAGCATCATCCAGACTGGCCTTAGAGACTTCCAGGGATCCAGGGGCAGCCACAGCTTCTCTGGAAAACCTGTGCTGGGGCCTCACCACCCTCACAGCCAGGAATTCCTTCCCAATATCCCATCCATCCCTGCCCTCTGGCAGTGGGAAGCCATTCCCTGTGTCCTGTCCCCCCATCCCTTGTCCCAAGTCCCTCTCCAGCTCTCCTGGAGCCCCTTTAGGCCCTAGAAGGGGCTCTGAGCTCTCCCTGGATCCTTCTCTTCCCCAGGCTGAGCACCCCCAGCTCTCCCAGCCTGGCTCCATATAATTGATGCACAACACAAACTCCAGCCAAACCCATTTATACCATTACAAATCTCCAGACAGTAATTAGAGATGGGGAAAAACGCTCACCCCAGGTACCACTCTGCATTATTTTATAGTGTGTGACACATTAATGCCTGAGCTCTCCCTGGGTGAAGGACAAGAAGAACAAAGGAGCTCCTGGGGATCACAGTCACCCCCAATAGTGCTGCTCTGGATTTGGAAATCCTGCACTAGAGCTGATCCCAAAACATTCCTGTGGAAAGCTGGGCCGAGATTCCAGCAGGATGAAAACCCTGGAATCTACTCCATTGCTGCTTAAGCAGAATCTGCTGTGCAGGAATGTGCTCAGGAACTGGGATTTAACAGTCCTGCAAATTAATCACACAGGAAGGTCTTTGTCAGGCGTAGCACCCACCAGGAAAAGGGGCAACAGAGGAGGAATAGTTTGCAAAAGGTCGATATTTGCTGACCAAACTTCCATCTCAAGTAGCAAAATATTAGAAATCACTCCTAGCAACCACAATCATTCATTGTGAGGAAAATAAGGAAACAAAACCCAGGGATTTTCCATCAGGAGCTCAGTGGTAGCTGCAGTGTCCATACAATGATAATTGAGCTTGACCATTGTTCACAGTGGATTCATTTCACATTCCCTATGAAACTTCCATTGCTCAAAGAAAAATTTTGTGTTTCATTGTCTCTATCCAATTTTTATAGAAAATTTTCCCATTTCAACATCACCATCTATTCAATTTTTATAAATTCTACATAACTTTAATTCAGCTTCCTTTCAGGATGCATTTTAAGAAAATAAAGGAGTATTTACCCATATTCAGAATAAAAATCTTTACAAAAATTTGAGAGTTCAAGTTGACCCCCCTATTTTAAAGCAGGAACTTGGCTGTAAATCTTGGCTTACTCAGTGTTAAGTATTCATTTGGATTTCTCAATCTGGAATTCAAAGCAGAAGCCTCAAAGCTCACTGCTCTCTTCAATCAATCAAAAAACTGTCAAAATCGTCTGCTCTGGAGACAGGCTGGGAGAGCTGGGGGTGTCCAGCCTGGAGAAGATGCTCTGGACTTTGTTATTAATTACCACTGACACACATAATTTGCATTTATTCCCTCACATGTGTCAGTATCCCACACATTAAATCCCAGAAATTCCCAACTCAACAACCTCATTTGGAAGATTTTAAACAAATAAAATTTATAACAGAAAATAGAAAACAAGTTTCAGGTTTAAGCTGATGAAAATTCCTGCCTTAGTGAGGACTATTAATTAAGTACAAACATATATCTTAAAGAATTAAGCCATTCTATGATTCTAATTAATTTTATGGTAATAATTTGTTATGACATCATCAGAGTGTCTCTCCTTAATTTTTCCAAAGGAAAAGAACAAACAGTAGCACTTCCCAGAGCTTTGGTGAAGGTTGTTGTCTTATGGTTTGTTTCATTTTGGTTTTAATTTGTAAAAAGGTTCAATTCTTTGAACACTGTAAATCAAATTAAGGCCTGCCTGGGGACTCATCAGCCCAAGCATCTAATGAAGAAAATTCATCAGGGCTGATGCAAATTTATTGGCTGATTTCTGCACAAAGGAAACAACAAAACAGCCAAGAAGAACCACATATTAATGAGGAAGCAGATGATATTTAATTAAATAAATATCCTCGGCACTGCTCCAAGGAATGACATTGTAGGGGTGTTGGATGGTCAAATCTTGAAGCAGGTTACTGAGATTTAAACTACATTGGGTTTCCTGCTACTTACAGAGCAAATGAACAGTTCCTAGAAATCAGCCAAATAAAAGCACAATAACAGCACAGGTTCTCTGCTGACATTTAATTGCTTCCCTGAAAAGAAAAACCTATTTTTGTTAATGCCACATTGATACTTACTGAAAGTACTTTCATTCTTTCCATGAAAATAATTAATCAGGCTAATTATTCTATTACTAATGGAATCTCAAATGATACACTGAGAATAGGTTAGAGAATTTTAAGAATTCCTTATTCGGATGACAAATGAAGGAGGGCTTTGAGGAATAGGTGTCCTATGAAGTGTTCTAGGAATAGCACAGCAGTTTAACCCTGACAAAGAACCTGGGCTGGGATGGAGTGGGATGGAGATGAGAGAGAAGATTCTTTTCCCCTGAGTGTGGCTCAGACATAGCCTCAACAAAGGTTCCTTCAGCTGAACCTATGCCATAGAAGGGGCTGGAACTGGATCACCTCTGAGGTCTCTCCCAACCCAAACCATTCCAGGATTCCATGAAATCGAAATTCTGTTGGTCCCATTATCTATTTTGGTCTTGGACCTTCAAAAGAAAAAAGCTGCAACAGAATCAGGGTCTCCATAACAAAACAAAATACTTGGTATCCTTTGTTCATAGAGAGTGTGTTTAAATTTACTGGGAGGTTTTGTTGTGGTTTTATTTTAATTAGTGAGATGGAGAGGTAATGAAGTTTTAATGGATGACTAAAATGGTTGATTCTCCTAGAGGATAGTGAGGCTTAATGATGGACTTCAACTTAATCCTAGTTTAGTCTAAAAGTAAGAACATGATGCAATCTGTACTGATTTTTGACCTGTCCCATTTGGGATCTCAAATTCCTTCCAGACCCCAAGCACCAGTAAAACCTGACCAGTTCTAGAGTCACTTGTGCCCCTTTTGGCAGCCAAAAAAGTGACACCTTTAGTGCACTTGCAGGGAATTCTCTAAAATATGTCAGGTTTACTTACATGTTTTAATACTCTCATCATGTGATGCCTCCCAATTTTCTGTTTCTCCATTTTTTCTCCCCATTTCATCCCATATCCATTTAGCAAAGGACAAAAATCCACTTTTTATGCTGATGAGGAAACTTTGATTATTACTTTCATCCCTTACATGTTCATTAGCAAATACAAACTCAGACAAACATAAAGGATTCCATAATCTGCAAACAGTCTGTGGTTCAATTCCATACAGGATTTCATTACCCTCAACAAATGAGAGTTGTTAAAAAGCCTGAGCAGAAAAATCACACAGAATTAATATCTATATATCTGTAATATCTATCAGAGTGTTTCTATCACGTCTATTAAATTATGTAATGGTCTCTTCTTCACCATAATTCCACCAACATTTTTTTCTCCTGGACTGTTATTGAGCTTTGAAGATTTAGCTGACAGGTTTGTCAGCAAAGCAGTGGTAGTTTGAATCTTCCCCAAATCACTCTAATAAAGCACAGCTGTACTTTGAACTAAAACATCCCATTATCCCTCTTTTTGCAAGATTCATGTTGATTAGTCCTCAGCTAAAGGAGAGTGAACATGTTTTACAGTGAAGAAACAGGCTGTGTGTGCGCATGGGAGATAAAAGGAACGTTCATCTCGGGAAAGTTATCAATAAACTATCTAAAAAAATGCAAATTCTCGCTTTCATTATTATTAATCACTGATTTGGGCCCTCTCTCTTGCTGGGAGCTGAGCAATCTGGCTCCAAGCCAGCAAAGCACTTAAGCATTTTCTTATCCTGCTGCACTGAAGACGATATCACCATTCACACGCTCGAAGTTAAGCCTGTGTAAAACAGAATGTTCAGCCTCACTCCAGCCTGAGCTCCCCAGAACAGTGCAGTTAATGGAATATGGAAATGGGAGAATCAAATCCTAGGCCAGGATGTTGTATAGATTGAAATAATGCTCGTTTTTAAATAGCTCTATTCCTTCAAGATCTGCTCCGTTTCCTCGGGTTGACGGTGTCTGACGGAGGAGAAGGATGGAGGATTACAATTCAAATATTATCTTATCCTATTTATCCCTGCATCCTATAAAACTGTAATTGCTGGGGACTCAAGCCATGGCTGGTGGAGCTCTGGCTGAAATCAGAGTTACAGCAGGGCTGAAACTCTCCCCGTGTGCTCTTTCCGTGAATGTTGGGAGACTTCAGGACATTCAAGCTTTTGAAAACCTCCATTAAAGAGCTTTTATGAACTCCTGTTGCAGTTTCCATAGAAACAGCTGATCATAATTTCGGGGAGAATATAAAACCTTTTTCAACACATTTGATAGTAATTTTCTCCAAATGACCTCCAGGTAATTAATGTGATGGTTTGACCCCTGCTTTAACATTATTTTCTAAGAAACAAGCTGCAATGCTCCATTAAAAACCTGAATGAATTGTTCATACCAGGCAAAAAAGACCTTGAAGTTTGGGATCTGCTCAGGCAGGGATTGTGTACGTGGCCAGTTCATGTTTCTGGTTCTTTTAAGACGTTTCTCTGATCTTGGGAAAGATCCCATTGATGTGATAACCTCTGTGCCTTTGCAGAATTCACAGTCAGAAACCTTGGCTTGAAACCAAATAAAACCAGAGTTGTCCATCTGTCTAAATCCCACTGGGAATCTGTGATGTCAAACTTCAGGATTTACTGCATGACTTGCACGTGACATAAAACATTGTGTAGTGGTCACCCTCTATCAGAGCAGTGCTGCCTTTCTGGAAATGCTCCTGCAGCACCAAGAGAATAACTCATTGTTCAGAATTTCACTTTATTTTATCAAGATGAAA
Organism: Urocynchramus pylzowi; assembly: GCA_013397555.1. Taxonomy (NCBI): domain Eukaryota; kingdom Metazoa; phylum Chordata; class Aves; order Passeriformes; family Fringillidae; genus Urocynchramus; species Urocynchramus pylzowi. The sequence continues at coordinate 108,484 of VZRH01003978.1, read as the reverse complement.
AGCAAATCAAGTCAAAAGTATTTTCTTGTAATGCCAGATACTTAAATGAGCTAACTGATTTCTATTTACTTCAAGAATTATTTAGGATTTGGTTCTGATGGTGGTATTACACATTCACATTTTTGAAAAAGTCACCAAATCATGGAATGGTTTGGATTGGAAGGGACCTTAAAGCTCATCCAATTCCAACCCCTGCCATGGACAGGGACACCTTCCACTGTCCCAGGTCACTCCAAACCCTGTCCAACCTGGCCTTGAACTCTTGAACCTTTTTATCGTTCCCAATATTTCAGTTCTCTTTTCCTTTCCCAGAAGAACTCTGTTTATCCAATGATACTTCCAGTTCTGCCTACAGTCCTATATTTACTTTTGTTTTTATTTTTTTTTTTAATTCCATAAGAAAATGTAACAGATCACCTGTCACTTTTCAGAGATCTCATTCCTAGTTATGCACTCCTGTCTTTTTTTATCATTTTACAGAGAATGGCACCTTTGCTCAAAAATTAGTAAATCTAAAAAACTCAAAGGAAAAAGTATAAGACTCAAATGAAAGGATGCTGCTTTCTGTATAAAAATTTTGCAGTCTTCTCCAAATGGGATTATTTGTATATGGAATCATAAAATCAAAGGACCCCTGGAAAAGGCCTCTCATACCATGGAGCTCAATCAGTATGATCATCAATACAGGAAAACTACCAGCTGATCAAAAGTATCCTGACAAATAAATCCACCAGAGTGTGTCCTCAAAAAATCTATTTTGTGCATTTGTTTAGAGATCTCTGCTGAGGTACAAATCAGACACCACTGCTTAAGGGAGTGTTAAATCATGCAGAGCAGAAATCTGTGTCTGACTCAGATCCTTAAATTGTTCAGCTCACGTGGATGTTTTATTTTCCATTGGGTTCTGTTACCATTGGAAACGCTGCTGCTCTCGTGGACAGAAATTTAAAATACAGTTATGATTATTTGCCATGGATCTCAGACACCTTGTAGCTAGCACAGGAGGAATTCTGACATTCCTAACATGGATGATTTTAATTGTTTGCTGCTCACTCCAAGAAATGGGAATTCCCTGCATAACCTCCCTGGATCAACTCTTTCCACAACCTGAGACAATGTGACTCTATTTCTAAGGAATAAAAAGGCATTTGTATAACAAAAGCCACTCCAATTCACTCTTGGGTGGAAAAGGAAGAATTATTTATTTCAATAATTCAGTGGTTTTTCCACAGTTCTCAGGATTTGACCAAAGTTTCCAAGTATTCCAACAGGTTCTTCAGGCTCCAGGGTGGAAACCAAAGGTTTTACCTGACAGTGGCTGTGTGACCCGTGGGTGATGCTAAAAGAAACAGAGGTGAATTCCTCCAGAGCTTCTCCCTCACACAGGAGACTTTAGAGCTGTATTTCCACAAACAAGGAAGAAACCCCTGCCTTTTCTTCTTGGATTCTGCATAACCTTGTAAATGTGCATTTAACCTCATCACTTAGCTGGAAGGGACAACATAATTTTAGTTTTGCAAAGATATATATGTCTTCAATCTCTTTTTCTGACATCTGAATATCTACTGGTTTATTTACTTCTCTTCCTTCACTTTTTTTTTTTTTTTTTTTTTTTTTTTTTTTTTTTTTTTTTTTTTTTAATATTACACTTTTCTGGAACTTTACACACCAGGAAAATCATTACCTCAAGTTTCATGCTTCAGTATTTATTGTTACAGGACACTGATTGCTGGGTTGGCTGTCCAAAGTCACCATTCTCCTCCCCTTAGGGTCAAAAGCTGCTTTTTTTCCCTTGGAAAACTGCAATGGGTGCAAAGTCCTGTAACGTGATCCTGCTACAGAAACTGTTCTGATTCAAAATTTTACTGTTAATAAACTTCCTCTATAAATGTCTTTCTCGAGGGGAAGCAAAATCACGGAATCATGGAATGGTTTGGGTGGGGAGGGACCTTAAAGACCATCCTGTTCCACCCCGTGCTGTGGGCAGGGACACCTTCCACTATCCCAGGCTGCTCCAAGCCCTGTCCAGCCTGGCCTTGGACACTTCCAGGGATCCAGGGACAGCCACAGCTTCTCTGGGCACCCTGTGCCAGGGCCTCCCCACCCTCACAGGAAACAATTCCTTCCCAAATCCCATCCATCCCTGCCCTCTTTCCATGGGAAGCCATTCCCTGTGTCCTGTCCCTCCATCCCTTGTCCCAAGTCCCTCTCCAGCTCTCCTGGAGCCCTTTTAGGCACTGAAAGCTCATTATTTTTAATCTTGATTTATTATCTTCAGTTTTGTACAGAACATTTCCTCACCTTGTTAGTCTTTAAAATGCAAGAAGAAAACTGCATTTCCACTCCACCAGAATTTGTTCAATTTCTGGCATGCTTTGCTCAGCTCCAGCTTCTTGTGAAAGAAACCTGACACATTACATTGAACTTTATATCCCCAAATGATCCTTAGAAATCCTTTCTACTGTTCAGGATTTCCAGTACAAATTTGAAATGCTGAATCTCCTGCTCTGTTAAATGAGTGGAAAAATTCCCTTATTTGCTGATTGTGGACCCTCAGCTTCCCTCTTATTTATTGAGGGGAAACACTTTGAATCCAATTGAAATCTCTACTGAAATTTTATTCTGCCAAATTCAGTGTATTGGTTGATTACATACAGAGGCAACCTACTTTGTTTGTGCTATTTTTAAAGGAGTGTCCAAAATAGAACACAGCACTCAAACCAGGTAAGTAAGGCAGAATAAAGACCTTATTGGAGGTGTTTAACATTCTTAATAGGATCACATTGCTTACTCTCTGAAATTCCTCAGCTCCTGCAACCATGAATTCCACACCTGCAAAATCCAATTTTCTAAGACAATTTTGAGCACTTTATGTATTTTCTATACACCTCACACAGTTTATTTGCACTTCAGCTGTCATTTCACAATTCTGCATAGATTTAACACCTCAATCCCTTTTTTTCCTGCTTGCTTCAAGGTTCCTAAAATTTATCTGCAAATTCTACAAGCGCAGTCACTGAAAATTGTATTTTAGATCATCCAGTGATAATCTCTTCTACCATCAAACTGTAGTTGCAGTGGATTAAGAATAACTCAAAGCCCCAGTTTAGGACACCTGGCGTGTCCTCTGGAAATGGGATGTTTAGGTTCACTTCCCTGCTACAGTGAATGTTTATTTATTAAGTGAAAAAAGGTCATGGAATAAATTAAATTGGAAAAAAATCTCTGAGATCATCAAGTTGAACAATTAAAGGTCAAAGGCAGTACCTGAAAAAAAAAAGTGTTTTCTTCACTGCTTGGTGATCAAGGAATCCCTTAGAAAGCAAAGGAAGATCATTTAAAATCCTGTTAGGCAGCAGCAAACTGGATTCCTCACATCTGCTGAGAGCATCCCTGTCCCAAAACTCTTGGGTAAAGCTCAGCTTCTTCCTGCTTTATGTTTTCCTAGAGGTGTCCCAGACAGATATGGTTGGGTTTAAATCAAAGGACTTGTTTTACCCAGTGTCCTTCGTTCAACAGGAAAATTCTGGATTATGCCATAGAGGCGTAGAAGTTTTGGGCTGGAAGGGACCTTGAAGCTGATCCAGTTCCACCCCCTGCCATGGGCAGGGACACCTTCCACTGGACCAGATTGCTCCAAGTCCCACCAAAATTCCTTCATTTTTGTTAATGAGACAGAAGAGCTGTCTCATTAAGAGCAGACTGGTTGCACAGATCTGTTTCCACCTCCGTGTTTGTACCCCCAGCACTCTCAGCAGGGAAAGCATTCCTTGCCCAGGAGCAGGACAGGGACACCCCCCACATGTCACTGCAGGGCCAAGAGCCACCAACAGTGACAATAACAGGAGCTTGGAAAGAACTGCACTTAAACACCCCTAAATTCAGGTGTCTTAACCCTGAGCTGAGTCCAAGCCCTAAGGTGCAGTTTTATCTCAGCAGCTGTTCAGATTTTTGGCAATTCTTCCCCCACCTATTTCCCACCTGCTCCTGTGGGGATCAAGTTGATATTATGCTGTTGCTGCTCATTTTTACACTAATCACTTCAGAAAGAGGTTTGTAAAGTGTCCAATTTCCATTTATTCTTGAGAGCTCCATACTTGACTCCCTTTTGTCTTCTTAGAGACATTCACCATAGTTTACAGGTAAAAATGAAGAGGGACACTGATACAAATTCTTATTATTATCCAATCATTTTCCAAAGAGGAAATTATGATTTGCTGGCACTCTTCAAATAATAATTCAGCACACAAATCTTACTTTGCTCAGAGAACAGGTCCTACACAAACACATTTATTCTGTTGTCAGCTGTTTGCCAGTCACACCTAATCCTCTCCAGCACTTCTGTTTTCCTAAAGAATATTAAGATATTCAATCATGTCTTAAAAATGAGATGATAGAAACAGCATTATTAAAAACAAAAAATAAAATTAAAAAAAAAAAAAAAGGCATTATCACCTTGTGGCCACCCAAGGATTGGGACACTTCCAGAGATCCAGAGGCAGCCACAGCTTCTCTGGGCATATATAAATCTATATACACACACAGATACATATTCACACACATAAAGAGATAAAGTCCATCTCTCTAACAAGAACAAGTTGACAAATGACAGAAAATTACCATTATTTCTTGATGGTAGGTTCCAGAGTTCATTTGATAAGATCATGAGGAACATGATTACTTCACATTTTTTACATTCTTGGATATGATGTAATGTATCCACACATTAATTGGACGTCTGGTCACAATTAGCATGTAATAAATTCCTGATTAGTTGTACTCATTTGGAGCACTTTAATTGGTTTGTTTCCATTGATAAAATGTAATGTGGTTTAAACTCTGTAATTTAGAGGTTGTAGTTAGTTATCATTGATTGGCTCATCAATAGCATTGTCACAAGTGTGGGAGGGCTGCCTTAATTGTGGCTGAAACTCCCATTTCTCAGGAAACAAGTGATGTAACAATTTTCCCTCTGGCTGTGTTAGCACTTCATTTGCTGCTTTTATTAAGCGCTGCAGATTCTAAGATGAGTTTGCATTCTGTTCCCTTTTTTTGTGAAGCACTTGAAATGTCTCACAGCTCCACTCATGTCATTAATTTCTTGTAAACTTGTAACTCCAGCGCTCAGAGGAAATATTTACCACACCTTCACCCCAGTGAAATGAAAAGTTCACTCAGCACAGACTGGAAAACTGGCAGCCCTCTAATCACAAATCCTGTTTTGTTTTGAAAGGTTATGTAGGGTTTTCAGGATTCTTCATTGGATTATGACTCTAAAAATGACACTTAGGCATATTTTAAAAAAAATCTCTTTAATATCTATCTCTCTACTTCTACTCAGAGTTCTTTTTGCAATTCCCAATTGAAAATTGTTTTCCTCTGTGAATTTACCCTCTTCCATTTACTTTGTTTTTCTCTCTGATTTCAATGGAACTGAAATCTTGCTTAACATTAACTTCAATTATTTGAGATCTATGTCATTTCAAGACATTCTCATACAACTATTTCAAAGTGTTACTCAGCTAATTGTGAGAGAGATCAGAAAATCACAGAATCATGGAATGGTTTTGGGTGGGAAGGGACATCAAAGCTCATCTTGTTCCAACCTAACACCTTCCACTATGCCAGGTTCACTATCTCAGACTGCTCCAAGCCCTGTCCAACCTGGCCTTGGACAATTCCAGGGATCCAGGGGCAGCCACAGCTTCTCTGGGCACCCTGTGCCAGGGCCTCACCACCCTCACAGCCAGGAATTCCTTCCCAATATCCCATCCATCCCTGCCCTCTGGCACTGGGAAGCCATTCCCTGTGTCCTGTCCCTCCATCCCTTGTCCCAAGTCCCTCTCCAGCTCTCCTGGAGCCCCTTTGGCTACTGGAAGGCCACAATAAAGTCATCCCTGAGCATTCTCTCTCACATTTTTAGGTAAATAAATACAGTGGCAATACAATGAGCTTTTGAGGTTGTACCAAAATCCCAGCAATAAATCCCTACAACGGCTGTAAAATGTCTGATCCAGAACTACCAAATTCACTTTGCAGGCCTGAGGCATAGCAGAGAAACAAACCTTGCTGAGTTATTTCCATTTTTTCCTTGACTCCCACATCAGACAGTCCAGAAGTGATCCCCAAGTTCTGACTTACAACCAAAGAATATTTTAAATGTTCCCTATACCATCACAGTAAATTTTCAGGCACTGAGTTTAATGTTTTGGCCTCACAGTCATAACACAGGCCAAGACAGCTTAGAAATTGCAAAATAAATATTCCCCAATGTTGGAAATGTTTCCAGTGGGAGACCACGAGGTTGTATCATTTCATCTAAAACCAAGGAGGTTTTGGGAGTCACACAGCAAGGCAAGGGCTGAAGTGGGCTTGGTTCATTCCATCTCATCAGGAGATTGCCATCAAGGTTCTCATCTCAGTATTCCATATACATCTGAGCACATTCATGCTGGATCTGGCCAAAGCCACATCTGGGTTCCTTTCTTTGATGCTGCTTTAGATGTTTCCCAGTGCAACAGCACAAGGAAATTCCCCACAGATCTCTCATTCACAGCTGCACTAAAGGCATCTCCTGGAAGTTGTAACTACTGTTTAACAGCTTTTCATTGATTTTTCTTCTTTGAATTTCTCCAGCTCCTGGAATTCCCAGCAGCCTTTGCCAATGAGCTCCACAGGCTACGTCAGCCACTGAACCAAGAAATTTCCCAACCTTCCAACAACGTAAACAGCATTTTCTTGGAGTAAGAAGAGACCTCCAAAACAGCAGCTGTCCTAACTGCCTTTTAAAGAATAACCAAGGAATTTGGTTTCAATTTAGGGGTGTTTCAGATGGAATTAGCTGTAATTACCCTGTTCCTCTGCGGCTGATGCAGTTCTATTAAAGTCATGTCCAAGTGCTCAGCCTTTCAAATTAGCAAGATAAAAACACTCCAGTAAGAACTTTCTGCACAGAATGTGTCATCCAGCAAACTCATGATTTGTTGTGGTACAAATTCTTGCTAAGTGCTTGATTTGGATGTCTTGTGCTTCTTACTAAACACTTGGCCACTCAGAAAGAACACAGCCAATTCACATTCCTGTAAATAGAATTTTTATGTCTCACCATGCACAACTTGTGCTCTCTTCTTGCTGCTCTCAGTTGTCCCAGTGAACCCAAATGGATCTTGACCCTCTGCAAACTCCAGGTCAATTGTTTAAAGAATCAGAATTGAAAACAATTTTTATTTCTTTCCACCCACAAAACAGAGATAGTTACAGAAATGTACCTGTGACTAATAAAACTCCCATCTTAGGAAAATGCTTAAAGGTTATTCTTTGCTCAGAGAATGCAAAATGAAAGATTTTCAAACTAAGGGAACAATGTGTAAAATTGTAAACAACAAAAACACAAAGCGACTTGCCCGACAAAATAGATGATAATACAGATGGATCATCAAAGAAGCTCAAACAGGTACTGTGCTCTGAATTATGTGAAGAATTCATGAGAAATTGGTCTATTTTCAATTTCAAAATACAAACATCTTGAGTGTAATAGAAGCTGAGTAAGGATGGATTAAATAGACACCAATTTCCTTTTGACATGTCTTTAAAAAGTTCACAAAGAATGACACCTAACCTGAAGCAGGCGACACTTTATCTGTGTGCCCCAGTGGGCAAGAGGCCAAAGGCACCTGGGCTGTCACAGCTCTGGGGTGGCAGCAGGGCCAGGGCAGTGCTGTCCCCTGTGCTGGCACTGCTGGGGCACCTCCAGTGCTGGGAAAACTTCTGGGATCCTCCTGACAAGAGGGACACTGAGGGGCTGGAGCGTGTCCAGGGAAGGGAATGGAGCTGGGGAAGGGGCTGGAGCACCAGGAGCAGCTGAGGGAGCTGGAAAGGGGCTCAGCCTGGAGAAAAGGAGGCTCAGGGGGGACCTTGTGGCTCTGCACAACTCCCTGCCAGGAGGGGACAGCCAGGGGGGGTCGGGCTCTGCTCCCAGGGAACAGGGACAGGATGAGAGGGAATGGCCTCAAGCTGTGCCAGGGGAGGGTCAGGTTGGACACCAAAAGAATTTCTTCAGAGAAAGGGTGGTCAGGAATTGGGAGGGGCTGCCCAGGGAGGTGGTGGAGTCCCCATCCCTGGAGGTTTTAATGTCTGAACATGGCACTCAGTGCTTTGGGCTGGTGATAAAATGGGGATCGGTCACAGGCTGCCCTCGATGGTCTCAGAGCTCTTTTCCAACCTCAGTCAATCTGTGAACAGTCTGTTCAGCAACACCAGCTCTGCCTTAGCTCCCAACTCACCAAACATTTCAGCAGAATATATTTATTTATTTATTTATTCCTGCGTTTCTCGTAACTGAAACGATGTCACTCCAGAACTGCACGGAATTGCATCACTCAGCCCCCGTGGGTGACATCCCTTCCCCCTCTGGTGCCACTTGATTCTTGACTGAGCTAAAGCACTGAAAAATTAGACTTCATTTCAGTATGCTAATAGCAATCTATCCAAAACAATGTAATCAAGGCCTCATGTGCTCCTATAATTTCATTCTTGACATAAGTCTGACAGCTATTTATTGTTGGAGTGAACTGTGGGGAGGGGAAGAGAAAAATTCCTGTAATTTCCCCTCCCCCCCAAACAACACAACAGCTTTGCAGTTTGAAGCAGGATCTTTGTGAACCACACAAAATGGGAATAATCAGGGGGTTTACATATGTCTTGTCTTAAGCAATCAAGGCCCAGAGTTAACGGAGAGGCACATTCAGATGTGCCAATTCCCAAACTGGCCACCTCTGATGAGCCAGCTGTGAGCTTCAATTGTCACATTATAATTTAGGCAAGGAGGAGGAGGAGGGGGGAAGAGAAAGGCATCCAGCTCCACACTGGATGAACATAATTATTCACAGCAGGATGCTGCAGAATTAATTTAGCCAATCAGAATTATAGTGGGGGCTGGGTATTGGCAGCAGAGAATGGGGAAAAAGGAGAAGGAAAGGAGAAAGAAAATCAGGAGAGGGATCAAAACAATGTGACTAACACCTTGCTAATGTTTTGATTGTGCATCCCTCAGTGTACTTGGGATACAGTGAAGTGGAAACAAAACTGTGACATAGATGGGCCTGGCTCTACGGGGCTTGTTGGAAATGAGAGATGCTGAGAATTTGGTTCATTGGGTGAAAATAAAGCATCAGTCTGAGGGGGGTTTTGTCAAATATCACATGAAATGCTACCTGGCTGGATCATACTGATAATGTATTGTCAGATAAAGGTTAGGCTGGACAGGACTTGGAGCAACCCGGGATAGCAGAAGGTGTCCCTGCCCATGGCAGGGGGTGGAACAAGATGAGCTTTAGGGTCCTTTCCAACTCAAATCATTCTGTGATTTCATGGTGAACATAAATCTGGGAACAACACTTGCAGTTTCACATCCTTCTGGGGCAGAACTTGAGAAACTCTGCCAAAATGCCACTCAAGTAACAGAGCAGGCAGGAAAACAACCCTTAGCCCAGGCTGTGCTCAAACAACATGATCCTCCCAGTTTCAGCTCAAAATCCACCATGAATTTTGTGATGACAACTTTGGGTTGTGTGAGTGAAAGGAGCTGCCTGGGTGAGTGAAGAACAGGAGCTCTTCCATCAGAGGTCTGGGTTCAGAAAGAAGTGTTTTGTTTAATGATTCCATTAAATTCATCTCGGACCAAGGCTGAGCAATACTGGTCATCACTTCAGCATAAAACCCCTGCTGAGAGGAACAGGGACTTTAACTCTTCTCATATGTTTTTCTGTGAGTTTTGACTGCAATGTTTCATCAATTTACAATTTACCAACAGCTTATCTTTTTACTTTTTTTCTGAAGTTAAATTATATTCTATATTTTTGGCAGCAAAGAAAATAGTAGGATATATTAAGGAATCAAGCAGAAACGTGTATCTTGGTTGCTTTAAGCTCTCAGTGTCTCAGAGAAATATTTCAACCCGGGTCACCAAGTGAGTAAATTTAGATGGAAAGAATTCTACCCATTTCTATTCCCCCTACAGAGAACAGACCAAGACCAGGGAAGTCACATTCTGACCCTTTGATTCTCCTTTACCTGAAGAAGGATCACACAACCTACACCTGTTTGTCCCTACTCCTGCCAGCACCTCTTTGCAGCTACAAAAACAGAGGAGAGACTGAAAGGATAGGGAATATTTTAGATACCCAAACATGCAGTGTTGAATCCTCCACAAAAATAAATCACTCTGTTTTCAAATTTCTTATGCTTAGATGACCTTAAGCTTTAATTCTACCTTAAGAGATGCTCAAAGAAGGGGTATGTATACAATGGATCTCCAGAATACTCAGTTTAGTTCCACTTAAATATAAAATAAAATTACTATACTGCTAGGCAGACTGCAATGCTTGTTTTGGGTTGGTTTTTTTTCCCTGGAATTGTACAAGTGTGACAGATGGAACGGAAGCAGAATCCTGGAGTTCCTGTAAAAGTTAACTCAAGCTTCTGCTCTCTGATTCTGGTAATGGAGAGGAAAATGCCAGGAAGGTTGGTCAGGTTTTATTTCTGGCGATAATGTTTGATGAACACCACTGTCAACGAGAGCTGTGATTTAATCTGGAAGGATATAAGGCCTTGTGGTAAAAATGGTATAACTACAAATCCTGATTAACAATCACTGCAACAGTAAAATTGGTTCCCATAGCAACAAGAGTGGAATGATACAACAAATGGCAAAGCCACCTCGGATAAATTACCCCATGAAATGGCCCTTTTTGGAAGTCATTTGCCTTTCTGCTGCCTTCATCTTTAAGGACTTGCAAATACTACTTTCAATCTCCTAATCCTTGCTGCTCATCCTCTAAATTCCATCATCATTTGTTCTTCTAATAGCCAATGCAAAAGAATAAAATAAAAGTAATAAGAAGACAATATGGTATTTAACATCTGAAAGCTCATGGCAGAGCCTGACAGTTTTTAAAAAATACACATTCCTATATATATTATAAATTTTCCTCTTTTCATCTGCTCTGTGTTTATTTTATGGTATTTCTATAACTTCAGCTTCCAAAAAGCAAATAGCAATTTTAGATATTTTGCATTTGTAAAACAAATGACTGCAGCCACCTGCTTTACAGGCATTGCTTAGGGAGCAAACATGGAACCGAGGAAGAAAATAGAAATTAAGAGATGGAATTAGAGATCAGATACTGATCACTTAAAACACATAGAAAACACCTTTCAATAAGAATGGCCCTTTGAGTTAAAAAATGTGTAGTTCCAGCTGTGTAGCTCGTGTAGCCACATCCAACCTGGCCTTGGACACTTCCAGGGATCCAGGGACAGCCACAGCTTCTCTGGGCACCCTGTGCCAGGGTCTGTGCCACCCTCACAGCCAAGAATTCCTTCCCAATATCCCATCTAACCCTACCCTCTGGCAGTGGGAAGCCATTCCCTGCCTCCTGTCCCTCCAGGCCCTTTTCCAAAGCCCCTTGCTGCTGTCTGTCCAGCTGGAGGATGTAGGAAAATGCAAACTCTTCTTGCAGGTGTAAACTAAATGGACAAGAGGCAACAAAGAGAAGCTGAAACAGGAGATTCCATCTCAGAACAAGAAAGAATAATAAATTTACCACAAACCTGGTCAAGGAAGGGTTTGGGAAGACAGAGACCTCCTTGGTTCTGTGAGAGTCAAAGCCCTGAGTGATCAGCTCTGTGCAGGATGAGGAGCTAAAAGACCTCAGGAAATCCCTTCCATCCAATGTGGTCCTGTTTCCCCTGGGCCAGAGACAGCATTCAACTTTGAAATTTTAGTGATCCCTCACTCCAACACAGCAATTTTCTGAAAAGAGCTGGAGAAACGAGTCACCCCATAAAACACCAGGAAGCCTGGTGAGCTTCACACAGTCAGAAACCAAAGAACCAAAACACCAAGCCAAGAGCTGCTTTACTGTCACGACCAGAGATGGGACCCAGGGAACAGATGAAGCTGTGCCAGGGAGGTTTATGTTGGATATCAGGGAAAGGTTCTTCCCCAGAGGGTGTTTGGGCACTGCCCAGGCTCCCCAAGGAATGGGCACGGCCCCAAAGCTGCCTGAGCTCCAGGAGCATTTGGACAATGCTCTCAGGGATGCACAGGGTGGGATTGTTGGGGTGTCTGTGCAGGGTCAGGGGTTGGACTGAATGATCCTGGTGGGTCCTTTCCAGCCCAGGATATTCCATGATTCCATGATTCACTTTGTACTTGTTTAAAAGAAAGCTTCTAAATGTCCTTTTATACCAGCAGCTTATAAAATCCTTTTATTCCTGATTTCTAGGAGGAAAGTCCTGGACACCTCATCTGCCCTCAGTGACATGAAAGGGTTGCCAGAAATCCCTGCTTCCATTTGGATTTCTGTACCTTTCAAGCCATACAAACACTTTCTGTCCCCCCAATCCATCCCAAGTTCCTGCAGCACCACCCTCCAGTTCTGGCTGACAGGAGCTCTCCATGGTGGAGAGTTTACATGAGAGAATTCAAGCAACAGAAGAGTGAAATCCCCAGGTCTCAGCTCTTCAAAGAGGGAGGTGAAGAGCAGAGCTGCTCCCCCATGCTGGGCAGGGCCCTCCAGAAGGGATTCCTGCCTTAGTTTAAATCACAGAATCCCAAAATATTTGGGTTGGAAAGGACCTTAAAGGCCATCTAGTTCCAATCCCCCTGCCATGGACAGGAGCACATGATGCAAATTATTTACCTGAAAATTAGGAGGGAAAGCAGAAAATTTTTTCAATAAAACAATAAAATGTAATGTTTTAGTATTTACAATCTAATTAAAAATAGTTGTAGTTGTAGTTCTGAAGTTACCCAACTCCATATAACCTTGTATTCCTCCCTTCAAAGCAGCAGCTACTTGGAGGCACAAAATCAGTTTATTATGGAAGTACAAAATCAGTTTATTATCAACTTCCCAAATATCCTGAATGGTAAAAATCCAAGAAGATTTAAGACCTATAAAAGGATATCACGCAGAACCATGCAGGTATGACAAGAATCAAAGAATTCAGCAGAAAAGAATGCCAGGAAGGAGCAAAAATAGCAGTTTTAAAGAGCTTTAACGATGAGCTGGCACCAAATAAATAAGCCTGAATGGCAATCAAACAATTTTCCACTTCTCAAGTCTTCAAAATTTACTTTGTCCAGCTATTATTAGAGCTGAATAGGTATGAAGAAAAGAAAGACAAAAGCTTGGGAAGGAGATGTTTGTTGTATCATGCTCTGAAAAGCAGCATCATGAACTGAACTGGAAATGCTCTTTATGTCTCTGGGCAGGAGAAATATTCATACAGAAAAAAAAAAAAAAAAAAAAAATATATATATATATATGTACACATTCAGGTCACTTTATTCAGTGGGGCTATTTTAAGAAGTAGAATATTTTACCAAGAATTTGATCAACAGAGTTTATATAGACTGAAATGCAGCAGCAAAATATCTTCTAGTCATTCCTCCCAATGCCATAACTGGAGTGAGCAGCATGAACTTGGGAAGTAATTCAGATAAATATGAGCATGGAAGTGGCCAAAATAATTCCTCCATTGTTACCTTGAATCTATTTCCGAGTTGTTGATTCAGTTTTGCAAGAATAACATCAGCACATTTCCATCTGCTCTTCCTGCCTGGGAGAGAACTTCAAGTCTGTTTGCTGAAAGATCCCCTCAGCATGACTTTACAGGTGCTCGTTGTGTAAAATTAATAAAATCAATAAATCATGCATTCAGCTACTTACCTATTGCAATTAACTAAATTTCAGTCCTCAAAATCATGTATTTTTAAGCCCCCAACTGGTTTAAAATGTCAATCACCATATTGAAAGGTCTCTAAGATATACTGGTCCAATTCTAATTAGAATTAAGATGAAATTTGTGGAATGACTTTGTCAAAGTGAGATTCAATGTTAAAACATTTTCCAGAAAAATAAACATTTATATGCACAACGCAGCACTTTGGAAAAAACTTCAAATACTCTGAAAGGAGACAACCCCTTTTTCTAAAAGTTTTACATAAATAACATAAAAATAATCTTGTAAATGGAGTAGAGTGAGTATTTACCACCCATATGAAACAACAAGGTTTTTCACATATTTAAAATGTAATCATTTGCTCTCAGTAGTTACTTAAGCAAAGTAAACAGAATATGCCAGTGAAACAGAAAATTAATATACATCATATTTCTCCATGAAATATGGCATTTCTCCATAATTCCACTGACTCAAATTTAGAGGCTGATGTGCTCAAAAACCCAGAGATTTACCATAAAAGCTTCCTCCATAGTAATATATATTTTTAAGTAACTGAACTGCAAATATCAGGGGTTTTTTAGCAGAAGGGACGAGTTAATCTTCATTCTATTAACATTAATTCTTGGAATCTGAGACAGCATCTTGCTGGGACATTTAACCTCAGCATTGAGGCTGCCAGAAATCCACAACTGATAAAACCAAGAGTCAAATCAGATCCTTGGTCCTGGCATTTACACTCAGAATTTGTTTTTAAGTCATAACTTGAAGGCAGGATTATTTATGATGTCATGTCAAAGAGACACAGACCTTTTCATGAGCTAAAGCCATATTATTTGATGTCACACTGGGCTTGCCACCTTCTAAACATTCCCATTATCTTGAAATTCCCTTTTTATGGCAGCAGTTACTGAAGTTCAGATGTTTCACCCCTCAATATCTCAATGTCACTCCTGATGGGGCACATTTACAGTTTTTATTACAGGAGAAAACGAGTACTTTGTTATTTCAAAATATTGTGGCCTTTCCCTTTTCCCCTCTAATTAGGGGGGAAGGATTTCATTTTTATCGATTCTTTTTAACTGTGTTGCAAACCCTTTTATTCCTTTTCTCTTTTTGATATTAACTCCTTACTGATCCAATGATTCCTTTCTCCCTCCTGTAGGAATTCCAACCACAAATGAGCCCCTTCCTGACAAAAGGGACCTGGAGGGGCTGGAGGGTGTCCAGGGAAAGGAATGGAGCTGGGGAAGGGGCTGGAGCACCAGGAGGGGCTGAGGAAGCTGGAAAGGGCTCAGCTTGGAGAAAAGGAGGCTCAGGGGGGACCTTGTGGCTCTGCACAACTCCCTGACAGGGCAAATGACAGGACAAGAGGAAATGACCTCAAGGGAGGTTTAGGTTGGATATTAGGAAAAATTTCTTCATTGAAAATGTGGTCAGGCACTGGCCAGGGCAGTGCTGGAGTCCTCATCCCTGGAAGGATTTAAAAGATAGGTGGATGTTCTGTATGGGGACATGGGGCAGTGGTGGGTTAACAGTTGGATTTGATGATCTTAGAGGTCCTTTCCAACCTAAAAAATCCTGTGATCCTACCCTAAATAATCCTTTACTGCCACATGCCTTCAGCTTTAGGGAACACACCATCCATGCAAACAGCAATATCAGAAAAGGTTCAAGGGATGCCTGATCAAACCTCTCCCACCATGTGGCAGACGTCTTACCTACAAAAAATAAAACTATTTTTCCACCACTCTGTCATTCCCTGGGCCAGCACAGCCACACCAGGACATGGCAGTATGCTCTGCACAGACAACATGGCTTTTATATTCTATTTATAACAATGATATGGTCGTGATGAGACTTGAGACTCCAGGAGCTGAGAGAAGAAACCTCAGGCAGGGCTTCTGCTTATCCAGAATAAATTCTCATCTTGTTATAGAGGATCTTTGGATGGCTCTTTTGTTATTGCAGAAAGAATCTGACAGTGTTGATAACAACACAACCCTGGATCTTGCAGTGCCTTTGAAAGCTCAGACAGAACCTGTCGGTTCAAAAAGTAACAGAGAAAATCTTCTCCTGACTTTAAATCCCGGAAAGAAATCAACGCCTCCACAGAAATAGAGGAAAATGCCTTGAAAAGCCTTTGAAGGAATAAAGAACCAGCAATAAAAAAAAAAAAAAAAAAAAAACCAAGAAACAAAATCCTCACTGCTTTTTAGGTGACATACACAAAATCCAGCAGTGCAGAAGCCAAAATGTTAAAATTAGTGCTGGTGCCTGAGAGAACCCTGAGGGAGTTTGCATTAGCACAACAAAAGTTTGCATAGAGCAGCTTTGATGAAGTGAGCAGGCCCTGCTCCGAGCAGGAGATGGAGTTACAAAGGGTGTCAAACCCGCTGTGCAGGCTCTTCTGATGGTGCCTTTCACAGAACTGAGAAAAAAAATTATTTGCTAACATTTTATAGCCTGCTCGCGGTGGAGGAAATGCCACAGTACAATGAACCAAAGCAGGTCTTCCCAGGTGACAGAACAAAATTTTTTCAGGTGTTTAAGGAAGGTAACAGTCTCTGATGAATGGTCCTAAATTCATAATGGAAATAAAAAAAAGCAAACAAAAATACTAAGGGATAACTGAGATATCCCAGCACTGTTTGCAGCACTCCCACAGCAATAATCTACAACACCTCTGCTTTACTTCCCAAGCCAAACAGCCAGGTAGAGCCCACAATATTAACAGAGTAATTAAGACCCAGCTAAATCATTTCAAGCACTTCCAGTAGAAAAGGATCTTAAATTCAGGGAAAAAACTCTAAGGGTGCAGAGCTGTGCTGAACTCGTCACTTAATTGAAAGCTTCTAAAAAGTTTTGAGGTAAATTAGAGCCACGCAGTTGTATTTTAATACAGAAGCACAAGAACTAAGGTCTCACCACTGCTCATCTTAAAAACACTGAGTGCAACATTCACCACGTGCTCTGAGAGTCAGACAGCCCTGATACTCAAATTATTCAAATCATGGAATGGTCTGGGTGGGAAGGGACCTTAAATCGCATCCCATTCCCCCCCTGCCATGGGCAGGGACACCTTCCATGGGCAGGGACAATTTCCACTGTCCCAGGCTGCTCCAAACCCATCCAGCCTGGCCTTGGACACACCCAGGGATCCAGGGGCAGCCACAGATTCTCTGGGCACCCTGTGCCAGGGCCTCATCACCCTCACAGCCAGGAATTCCCTCCCCATATCCCATCTATCCCTGCCCTCTGGCAGTGGGAAGCCATTCCCTGTGTCCTGTCCCTCCATCCCTTGTCCCAAGTCCCTCTCCAACTCTCCTAGAGCCCTTTTAGGCCCAGGAAGGGGCTCTGAGCTCTCCCTGGATCCTTCTCAGAATACACAAAGGGCTGTCCAGCCCTGGCACAGCTGCCCAGGGCAGTGCTGGAGTCCCCATCACAGAAGGGATTTAAAAGCCCTGTGGATGTGGCACTTGGGGACATGGGTTTGTGGTGGCCTTGGCAGTTCTGGGGGAACACTGGGAGTCAATGGTCTGAAAGGGCTTTTCCAAACTAAATGATTCCATGATTTTCTGATATGAATAAAAATTCAGTTGGCTGCTCTGAGTCACTGGCAGAATGTAAAGAAGCCCTTTGTCACAGCATTGCTCTAGTCAAATAATTCATTCAAGTCACATTAAAAACCCAAAATCAGGTGCTCAGAAGTTTGGAAATGCCAGAATTATTCCTGTCCACATCCATCCCAGCAACCCTGCTGGGTGTCCCCATCCTGATACCAACTCCACTATGTCATTCCAATTTTCTGGCAGGACCTCAGCCCTGTTTTGTGACCAAGAACTTATTCTGTGCTTCATTTTAACCCAGCACCTGCCTGTATCTCATAGTCTGTGCAAACTTCTTGCAGCTACAACTGATGGCAGCCATGGAATTGCTCAGCCAATGCTCCAGGTCCCAGTTCACCTCCCAACCCCCCAGGTTTTACAGCTCACAAGAGCCACCTTTATCCACCCAGCACAATTAAACCTTCATAATTTAATGTACAAAAGCAGAAAGTTATTCCGGCTGCTTCATTAAAACCTCTGTATTTGTGATAAATCAATAAATAACTGTATTCTATTTATTATTCAAGCTGTTTTATGAACATGTTCCCACGGACTGCCAAGATCAAAGGAAGTTGCCAAAGCTTTTCAGAGCACAGGATGCAAAGTTGGGCTCCATGATTTAATTGGATCACGTGGAAAATGCACAGAAGCTGAAATTCAAGTGATGATCACATTTTATCTTACCAGGACCTGGAAGAACACCCAGCAGCACAAGGACTGAGGACAACAAGGAAAATATCCTTCTTCCTGCACAAGCCTGGAAGCCTTGCCAGTCACAACTTCAAGAAATCAAACTAGTCGTTTCTTATTTGCTTTGGATGTGGTGATCAATTACACTGGAAAAAAAAAAATGCCACTCGATTTGACAAAAATTCAGGATTCTGTGAAATGTGGGGTTCAGGACACTCAGCACACACAGAGATTTACTCTGAGAAAGGGAGAAGGTTTTTTAAATGTTAATTAGAGAAAAAAAAAAGATTTGGACTCAAAACTGCCAAACAGTCTCCTCAGGGAAGACCTAGGACAGTACTGAACAACAGGAATTAGGCAGCTTCCAATCCCAGATCCAGGAAATTCATATATTGAGAGGCGTGCCATGACTCCTGCCAACCATCCCACAACTTCCTTAATGCTGTCTACAAGGCTGGAGGGAATTAATGACAATTGTCATTGTGTCCTCAGAAAATTACAGACATTGCTACTGCAAATCTCACAAATAAAAGCTAAAAAAAATCATAAAAGGCACCATCATGGGCTCAAGTCTCATTTTCAGTGTGCGATCATATTTGAAAATCACCCATTTAACAGCAAATGCATAAATACACAAAGTAATCATTTTTACCAGGTAGCTTGCAAGGTATGAGTCTGCATCTTAGACCTGGCTTTCAAATTAACTTGTCATTTTTTTAAATTACAAACAGTAGTTTCTGCCATAATTTAGTACACCGTGAATGTTGTATCTAAATAAATATTCACCTCCTGTCTAAATATGAAAATAATGCTTTTCCTATCACATAAAACTAATTATTGGAGTTTTGCATGGCCATTTTTTCAAAATTGCATTATGAATTATTCATGATGCTGAGTTTAATACAGTTATTTTAATGATAATATCTCATTGAAAAATGTTTTTGAAGAAGAATTAAACACATCTTTAAACAAAAGAAACAAAGGGTACTGAGTTAAAATCATCCTTTTGGTAGTTTTATGGAGATTAAAGTCACAGCAAATAGAAACTAGGTCTCTTCAAAAACAGGCAGTTCTTTGGCTCCAGGGTGACACTTCAAATTAAAATGTAACAGCTGAGCTAGGAGACAGTACTTGAGCAGAAAGTATTTCCTTGGAAGTACAATATTGGATTGGGCAGGTGGAGAGGATTTGAACTTATACCTTCAGATTTTTGACAATGTTTTTACAGTGAGAATGAGGGTTAAATGTGAATTTTGGAGACTCATGCTGAAGGAGGGGGCAAAGAAAGGACAATGGCCCTGAATGACAGTTCATTGTCACTGCTGTGTGTAGGAAAACCTTTATGTGGAAAGCCTGGCTTGGCTTTACACCTCAGAGAGTCACAGAATTCCAGAATGGTTTGGACTACAAGGGATCTTAAAGATCACCTCATTCCACCCCCTGCCATGGGCAGGGACACCTTCCACTGCCCCAGGTTGCTCCAAACCCTGTCCAACCTGGCCTGGAACACTTCCAGGGATGGGTTTCCTATGTATTTGCAAACTTTGTTCCTTCTACTTTCTCACTGATCACAGCTCCTCTCCAAATGTCATTCGACACTTTTTTTGCTGCTGGAGAAACAAATTAAGTTTGAGACTGAACTTAAGCACCACAAGGACACCCTGATCCATGTGACAAGAGCCCCTGGAGCAGAGGAACTGAACTTTCCTGCCTCTCCATCAGTGTGAGCCCTCACTGCTCTGTTTCCCTCAGTTCATGCCATCCAGCCCTCAAATCTCCCTGAGGCAGCTCAGCTGGATCACAATTTCCTGGGAACAACAGGGACAGATGTATGGAACAGTCACAGACTCTTTGGGTGGTTCTAACACAGAGCTACAAGCTGGAAGTATTTTTTACACCTTAGGCAGAAGGAGATAAGAAGAAATAAGAGAGAAATACAACCAGAATGGCCCAGATATTGAATGTCATAGAATCATGGAATAGTTTGGGTTGGGAGGGACCTTAAAGATCATCCAGTACCAATCCTTGCCATGGGCAGGGACACCTCCCATAGACCAGGCTGCTCCAAGCCCCATCCCAACCTGGCCTTGGACACTTCCAAGGAGAAATCTTCTCTCCTTTGTCTTCTTCAAAGTCTTCCCAGTTTTCAGCAGGATAAATGAACAGTCTTGAAGACATCTCAGCAAAATGATTCCTCCATTAGGCTCCAGTGGCCAGTGAGAGAAGGCTCCTATTCCCCCACGACGAGGAAAAGAGGGTCAGGTGGTCACACACATTCTCTCCTCCTCCACAGCAGTAATTCAAGCCAGTTTTCTGCAATCAAACTGTCTTAGTGCTTTTTTCTTTTAATAAAAAGCTTTTTTCCCTCAATTTTTCCTGCAGCTGAACATATATAAAAGATCAAGATATGAGGACCATGGATTGTGTTATCTTCTGTGTCATTATATCAGATCTGTCTATCAAAGCTCTCCTTCACCTCTCCCCTGCCACAGTTCATTACAAGGACCTGTTCTTTTATGACTAAACGATGGAATAATATTAATCCCTGCCAAATGTAAAAAGGGAGATATGATAGCAGAATTTAATAAAAATACTTTTATTCACCAAGGTATTTTTCTGCAACTATCAAATGGAATAATAGCACATCTCAAGACTCCCAAAGAATGGCATCGTATTTTCCTCAATGAGTTAAAATTTTATCTTTAGCCCCTAGTTGTACAATTCATAAAGGCTGAAGAGTCAAATCATTTAAAAAAAAAAAAGTCAGATATTCCGATAAACACAACTCATATTGGAAATTATTTTATATTCCCAGTTACTGTTTAATTGTTATTCTATTAGAAGGGACCAGCTGGGTCACTGAGTCAATCCCATGCTCCCAGCAATATCCTGGCCCTTTAATTTATACAACATTTACATGATTTGCTTCATTACTGCCTTTGGAAAGCCAGCCCAGAACTTGATGCTTGCAATTTTTGGAAATCCTCTTCAAATTTTCAGGTAATCTTATTTTTGGCCAGTATTTATTTGCTGCTCTAAACTGAAAGAGGAGAGATTGAAATGAGATGTGAGGAGGAAATCCTTCCTGGGAGAATCCTTCCTGGTGAGGCCCTGGCACAGGTTGCCCAGAGAAGCTGTGGCTGCCCCTGGATCCCTGGAAGTGTCCAAGGCCAGGTTGGATGGGGCTTGGAGTGACCTGGGATAATGGAAGGTGTCCCTGCCCATGGCAGGGGTGGAACTGGATGAGCTTTTAGGTCCCTTCCAACCCAAACCACTCCACGATTCTCTGACACCCCAAGCTGATGCATTAAAAAGAATTCTTAAAAGTCATGAAAGTTGGCAAAAGAGGGGAGCTTACAGGAAAGCCTACTTTTTTCAATGGAAAGTACAGCTACACAACATCCCCTCTAATATCTTCTCTCAAAAAATTATTTATTTCTCTCATTGGATAATTACTGAGTAATTAATGTGGACCTACAAGGGCATCATCCCAGGGCTTTGCCTACACCCAGCAGAGCAAGGTTGTAACTGAGCCTGTCCCTGTTTAACCCCACAACATTTATTTCAGTCAATCACCTCTTCATGTCCCACATGTCAGGGAGCAGCAAGAACGGGGCTCACCCCTGTTTTGGGGGTTTAATTTCCTTGTGTGTGCTTTTCACAGCGTTAAATCTCATGTAGAGCAACTTTGTACAAAGAACCTCCCGGAGCTGAGGATTCATTAGCATTCCAAAGGAAGTTGTTCCAGCAAAGATGATTAAGCAAATACCCCTGTGAGAAGGGGAGAGTTCTTTGAAATGTCTCTCGTGGCTCAAGACAGCAGTCTTGGAAAGTGCAGAACGATTTCTGAACTCCCCAGATCTGCAGCAGGAACAGATTCTCAGAGAGCTCATCCCCATTCTGGCAGTGCTCTTGGTGCCCTCATCTAAACCATGAGGAGAAACTGGCATTTTTACTGGGACAGAGAAAATCAGTGTGTAAAATGTAAATAAGTACAAAATGCTTTCTATAAATTAAAAAAAAATTCTCCTCTGGATCGATGAATAAGATTTATGTGACTTTGTTTTTTTAAAAAAATATGCAAAATGGGCAAAAAAAGTCCCTTAAGCCAAGCATGGCATGAAATGGTACTAAGCTGAGAGATCAAGATTTTTCCAGCATTCAAGTTTATCAACAATAACTTTTCAACATCCCCAAAAGCTTGCAGTAACTACAGGTATCAAATGCAAAGGTTATGTCCCCATATTTGCTGCTTCTGCTTTGTATAAAATACAGTTTGCTTTTTAAATGCAGGTTTAAATAATACTTAATATTAATGCTCACAAGCATCCACTATGCAGGGATTGTGCTGTAAGACAGAGTGAAAACATGAAGTAGATTAAGCCAAACTTAAAATCCTAATAAAGTCATTAAATTAATCAAATTAATCTTAAGACCCATTTGGGTAGTGAGCAGAAATCAGGAATTCAGGGACCTTATAACCCACTGGTATAAAAGGACATTTAGAAGCTTTTAATCTGGTACAAAGTGAATCAGAGAATCACAGAATCCCCTGAGCTGGAAGGGACCCACCAGGATCATCGAGTCCAATCCCTGGCCTTGCACAGGACACCCCAACAATCTCACTTAGAAAGTACTAAAATACTGAAAAGTACTGAGCAAATAAAGAGGAGTCAAGATCTTTTTTAAAAAAAATATGGCTGCAGTGTTCCCAATTACTAAGAGCATGAAATGAATACATAAATAGGGAAAAGTAGATTTCTCCATACACAACCTTTTTTTTTAAATTGATTTCAGCTGCTAGGACACCACAATTCCAAATCATCAATAATTATGGACATTATAATAAATTTATCTTTATTAAAGAATGATCAGCACAACCTGTAACTTTAAAATTATGTGAAATAAATACCTTTTAACTCAAAAAAATTCTAACACAGTAACTCGATGTCTTAAAGGCTTGGTAACTACTAAAGAATGTGTGATGCACAATCATAGAATGGTTTGGGTGGAAGGGACCTCAAAGCTCAACCACTTCCACCCCTGCCATGGGCAGGGACACTTCCACTATCCCAGGTTGCTCCAAGCCCTGTCCAGCCTGGCCTTGGACACTTCCAGGGATCCAGGGGCAGCCACAGCTTCTCTGGGCACCCTGTGCGAGGACCCTCACAGCCAGGAATTCCTTCCCAATATTCCATTTCTCTCTGCTGTCTGTAAATTTGAAGCCATCACCCCATGTTCTGTCAGTCCAGGACTTTGTCCAAAGTCTCTCCATCTTTCTTGCAGGCTACAATAACAGAATTATCACTAACAGATAAAAACCAGATAACATTTTCAGGTAGCACAGCTCATCCTTTGCTGTCCTGGCATATACCCCCCAACACAGACCAAGAGTCATTTTAAACAAAAACTACAAAAAAGGGATGAAAGAACCTTTTAGTACTAGTGGATAAGGTGAAGCTACTTAAAGACATTTTAACCTGTCACTTCTATATTATAATCATAATAAAAATTGAGGTTTTGCATGCATTTACAATGCAAGGAACAATGTGGGCTGGCTTGGCCAGCCAGGATAAATCCAGGTGTTTATGGAGCCAGTGAAGAAGTAGATCTGTACTCAGCAGAGCCTTCACTAAACCAAAAGCCAGAGGGAGGCCATTTGTGCTTGAATTTGTGAGCATGAGGAGCATGAATGTTCCTGGGCTGAATAATGAACCTCCTTGGTGCTTTGGGGCTGGTTTATGGTTCCTGGAAGCAGCTGCTTTGTATTCAAATGCTGGATTTTATGCAAGCTTTAAGAAAGATACTTTTCACATTTAGTGAAACCTCTTGATATTAAAAATGTGGGCACATCACATGCCCTAATTTGGGGAAGGTACTCATGAAAGAGAGAAAATAAAACCTTGCTGCTCATGGATACACAGATTATTGTTGGGTGAGTTTCCAGCACAGGAGGAATCTGAGGGTCCTGCTGGGGATATTGGGGGTACTGGGAACCCCAGCAAGGGGAGCTGCCTGCTCATGGTGTGGTCAGTGATGAGGAGGGAACATTTCAGCTTCTTTTGGTGGCTTTCCTCTGTGCCTCACCACCTTAAAATGTGTCCCTTTAGAATTCCATGTCTCCATCCTGCTTTTCCCAGTCGTGTCACAGCTCCCCTGAAAGCCCCAGGATCTCATTGCTCACCTGAGATCTGCAAGTCGTCCTCCTTCCTTCCCTTCTCCCACTCCTCCATTCAGATTGCCTGGAGCTTCATTCTTAGCCCCTGTTCCAGCTTTCTTACTCCTTTATCACCTAAGCTCAGGACACCAGGAGGAATTTCCTCATGGAAAGGGCTGTCAAGCATTGGAAGGGGCTGCCCAATGGGGTCTGGAGTCCCCATCCCTGGAGGTGTCCCAGGAATGCCTGGATGTGGCACACAGTGGCAAGGTGGGGATCGGTCACAGGTTGGACTTGATGGTCTTTGAGCTCTTCTCCAACCTGGATGATCCTGATTCTATAATTCTCCCTCCAATTCTTTATTCTGTCACTGTCAAATTGGCCTCCTGACTGTCAGCCAGACCTTTGGTAATTTTGTTGCTTCTATTCTTGAAAGAGAAATAAGAATTAGAACATCTTTTAAATTAACGTTCGTACCCTTAGTCTATAGACCCATGTTAAAGCAGACCCATTTTTTCCTATACTGCAAAATATTTTTTCATCATTTTTTCATTTTGTCATTGACATTCTGGCCACTAAAAACTCTCTTAATAGAGACAGCTCAGAAAAAAAAAATCTACTTTTACTTTCCACAAATAAAATATTTTTGATAAAGAGCCATCTGTATTTAAATGGGTGGGCAACTTCACCTCCACAGACCTCCAGATAACTCTTCCAATCTACACTACCCTATGATGACCCAACACAGTGCAAATCTTCACATTTTAGTTACAAAAATATCTTCAGCAAGAAAAACTCCACAAAAGGAAAATATTCTTCACAATGGAAGCAGTTAAGCACAAGAACAAGGTGCCTAAAAAAGGGACTAAAACCTTGGAGATTTTCAGGAGTCAATGAGCAAGGCCCAAATTTTGAAGGCTGCCTTGCTCAGAGCAAGGAACTGAAGTATAAAAACTTCCAGAATCCCTAACCTGTCTGTAACAGTATGAAATAATGATATTTTAGTTCATCACTGTCTGTTTTCAGCATTAAGGAGGATAACAACAATTTTAAATGGATAAAAATATTTCTAGATTTTAAATATCTCAACATTTTTACTTCTTTTACCTTCCTCATTTGATTGCAGGTATTTCTGAATCCTAAAACACACAATAGACCAAATTGAACTAGAAGTCAGTTCAGAATCTGGCTCTCTCTCCAAGAGAAGAGCAACTTCCTAGAATATTTTCCACCTCTATTCCACATCCCCCAGTGGTTCTTCCATGAGTTTGCCCAGTCCCTGTTAGGAATGTGGACACTTACAGCTCACAAACTACAGCTGAGATTTACGTCCTGTTGTCCTTTACAGCTTTAAAGCAATTCTGTACCAGGTTGATTTTTTACAAACACTAAACAATAATTAAATGAAAAAGAAAAGCTTTTAGAGACTATTTTTCCTTAGTCCTAATTCAGTAGGTGGTTCAATATGAAGAGGTGCCTGATCACTTCCCCTGCAGCAGCTGTGTCATTTCCACTCTTCAAAAACCACTCTCCAAACCTGCCACTGGAATTTCTCTCATTAATCGAGCTCAGTAAGTCCTCGAAAGCCTTTGGTAAAACAGACACTAGATTACATTAATTAATCATTTAAATTTTCTTCTGATTTTGCTTCGACTGCCACAGGCAGCTCTGCCTCTTCAAAGGTACCTCCAGTGCCAGCACAATAACTACAGTTCAGAAGGGCAGCAGGAGAATTGAAGCTGCGATACATTAAAGGAAAATTTGAGCCAATTTATTTGCATCATATATCCTACCAATTATTGCTCTAAGTGAAGTTAAAACCCCTCCTGCTCTGACTTCATTTGCACAAAACAATAAGAAATTAGGGGGTGGGGGTGCAGGAATGTATTTCATTTTTAAGGGATGCCTCTCTTGAGGATACATAAAGGGAAAATATTTATTAACCTGCATGTCTCAAACCAGGTGATGGCACACGAGGATTCCTCTTGTCTAAATTTAAATTGGTTCTTCATTAGGAACCTTTTCAGAGATTTGCTGCAACTAAAACCAGCAATTCAGCCCTTTAAGTACACAGTAACCTTCTCCTGCTGCTTCCCAAAACTCATCCCCCTACCTGTGCATTCCTTCTAATTCTTCTTCTTAGTAAATAATCTCTTTGATAATTGAATATGTTTATCCATTCTACCCAAAATTCAGACACAGTGAAAACAAAAATGCACAGTACAAACTATTAAATAACTGCAAATAATTGTAAATAATACACCACCATTCACCAGTATAACCTATTCATAAAAACCCTTTTGATATTGTTAGTGTTAAACCGATTTACATGTGTAAACTGAGAAATATTTACCTTTACTCTATGGTTCAACATGGTTCAATGGTGGCTTGGCAGTGCTGAGTTAATAGCTGATGATCTTAAAGGTCTTTTCCAACCTGAACCATTCTGTGATTCTCTAATATTCAAGAATCAAAAAGGCCTGTGTAAAAGTGAGGAGTCATCAGCACCAATCACTTAAATCAAAGAACTGAAAAATTCTCGTTTCTTGGGCGATCACACCTGTTATCATTTCACACAGAGAATGGCAGACTCTGTGAAGCATCCAAACATCAGGAATTTCTAGAGGTATCATGAATTCCCTCTGATTCACTGAGGAACAGTGAAAACAACACTGAGGATCAGACACCCAAAACCCACTGTCACCATCAGGTGGTGAATCATCAATGTCTGGTCTCAAACAAAATTCAACAGCAGGACACAGTAATCTCCCATTTATGTGTCTATAACACCCACTTGTATCTGCCTGTATTTATAAAAACCACAAAAAACAGGGCACAGAATGTCACTGTGAAACCTGTGCTCTGCCTTATTGGGTGAGAAAGAGGAGTGACCCTACCAGGAGTTAATCACCTCCTTGTAATTCAGTCAAGCACTAGAGGTTCTTGCATATGGAGTGTCAAAAAAATAGTGTGATCTCAGTGTGTGAGGTCACTGAGCTGTCAGGAACAGAAGCAGAGACAAACCAACAAAAAATCATGAAGCTGAGGAAGAAAGAAAAGGGAGGAAAATTCTAATTTAAGGAGGTTTAAACATTAGATCCAAGCTGGTCTAGTGGAAGGTGTCCCTGCCCTTGGAGGGGATTTGGAAGGAGGTGATCTTTAAGGTCTCTTATAACTCAGGCCATTCCATGATTCTGGAATCCAAGAGAGTCCTGAAGACTGGCTGTGTGTTTTTCTACTCAAAAAAGTGTCAGTATGGACCAGGAACCTCCTCAAAAGCTGTTCTGAGTGTTGCTGCAGTGCTCTGTCAGCTGAAGGAGTTTAACAGTGGTCAGACTGACTCAAAAGCAGAAAACTCATTTACTATGATGATGTAGCCTATCACAGACAGAAATGTATTCCAGGTGTGATCCTGGGATGGGTCAACCAAGCATGGGCTGAGCTCCTTTCCGTCAAGTATTTAAAAAGTTTGTAAATATTCCCCACCCTATTCTCACCTCACTGGTAATGTCTGGATGGAAAGCTACTCCACCAATGCCTGGTGGTGCCCCTAAAACCAAGGGAGCAGAACATTTGTGCTTGTCCCACACCCAGAGACCCTAAGGATGGATTCTTCAAGTAATCCAGAAGTTTCTCCACATGGCTGCCCCATTCATGAACTTCTAAAGCAGGAGAATGAGAAGATGGCTCCCACAAGCAGTGAGAACACAGAAAAGCCTTCTGACATGGAAGAAATTCACTGGAACCCATGGCAGCACCTCTTACTTTCAGTCACTGAAGGATGCAGTGTGGAAGGATCACTGAGGTGTGGTATCAAAATGAATCATGTGAGACTCCTGCATTTTCATCATGCAGGAAAAAGCCCATTCTTTATTCACATAACTCATTTTTATTCAGTTTTCACAGACCCCATGTGCAACACCAATTGGTTAGTAGCTTTCTTGCCAATTACTCTATTGGTTAGTAAAAGGTATTTTACTTGTCCACCAAATCTTTCTATTCTTAAATTGCTGACAGATTTTCTTCACTGATTCTCATGGGATAGATCTATTGTTTATGCAGGTGCCACTTATTTTTCTCCCCAAGAACAGATTGTTCTCCTTCTCAAGATATTTTCACATGGGAACTCAGCTAGCTGCTCAGCTGCATTTAGAAGAAGTGACAGGCTAGCTGGTAATCTAGCAGAGCAAAGCCTGGTTTTATGAGGCCTTTCCTTTATAATTATTTTACCTATCACAACAGTGTGTAGCCCAAGCCCCTGCTCACAGTGGAACAAATCCAACATTCAATCCAACTGCTCAGGGTCACCTCCAATCAAGTTTTTGAATTCTCCAAGGCTGGTGATTCACACGCTGACTATGAAGAATATTTTCCTTAATGCAATCACGCCTTACCCTGTCATGGTTTTGCTGTTCATCAAGAAAACAATTGATAATCATCACTGATGTAGAGCTGGAGGTGTGATAAATCCTCCGTATCAAACACGGCTCAGGAAGCTGCTGGTCACACACAACAGCTTCAGCTTCCAAATTATTTTCGAGCATAGTGCCCATTGTATGGAAGCTGATACATAAATAAATCAGGAATGGTGATGCCAAGCACAAATCATAAATGTGACATCCAAAAATACCCATTCCCTCATTGTACATTGAGCAAACACCCCTCGAAAAAGACATCAGAACATTATTCACACTCCACTTCAGCACACAAATTACAGGTAATGTTACAAATCCCATAATCTTCCAATTTGGACAGGGTCTATCAATTTGGAACCGTGCTTGGCAACACTTCCAACCTGACTGTCCTGCCAGCTTACCTGGAGTTTGGAAAATGTCCTGCCAGCAACCACCTGAGCAGGACTGTTTCTGGCTTCTTGTTATTTCAGATATTTCTGGGCTGCTCCTTCCCACTCCCAGAAAGCCTCAAGAAGTGGAAAAATACTTTAAAATTTCGTGGAAGAGCCCAAAAAGATCAATCAACAACATTTAGGGGTTCAACACCCATCTTAGTGCTAACAATGACAATAGCTTGATGGTGGCACCATGCAAATCACACATCAGCCCACACTCCCAGCTCTAACCTAAGGAGATTCAGGAAATTCAAATAGGTGGTACCACTCAAGTTCCTTGCTAACATTTATTTATTGCAGGTTTATACATATCAGTGGCTGCAAAAAAAGTGGATATGTGGTAGAAAACTGAGTAAACTGTGCTTCCCCTTTTTTTGGAGAAAATAAATGTGTAACATGCTCATAGAAGAACTCCCAGATTGGAGATTAACACTCGAGTGCCACAAATCGAGAAAAACTCAGCTTTTATTTGTGAATTCTCAGAAAGCAGGACAAAGCCGTGAAGGAAAGGAACGGGAATGCTGTAAAACAGAAAGTACTCCATGAGCAGAGATTTATAATTAATCAACAAGAGGGATGCAGCACTTTTTTACAAGGCAATAATCCAGCCCCATTCCCTAAGGAAAAGCCTTGGAGAATGAAGCCAAGTAGCTTTTTCAAACAAGGCAACGGGATTATTGCCCCATAAAGCAGCACAGCTCTGTGATTATTACCTTGGTGCTACATGCCCTTTTTAAAATGGTTTTCCCCCATAAATGTTTAAAACCTCCCAAGTAAAAAAGATCAGGGGAAGGGAAAGGAGATGTGGGGTAGAAAGCAACACGTTTAATGTTTTCTTCTAATTTCCTGGGAAATACCAAGCATGCGATGTAAAAGAAATGCTTTCAATCAGGGTTGTTACAAATAGCAGCAATAAATCCTATTAATAAGCAGCATACTAAGATTTTATGTCTCTCTTATTCTTCACATGTTGTTTCCCCTCACTGCTTGTTCCCTCCCTTTTTCCCACTCTCACAAAAGCAGAAGCATTTTTCTTTATTTACAGTTTTTGTAACCTTTCAGTTTCACTCTATATTTCAGAAACCAACCCCAAAACAAGGCAGAGACTCAAATATCTCCTGGAATTTTATTAGTGACGGCTGATAAAACTTCAAGCCACAATTAGCCTTTGTCCTATACAAAAAATAAGGTATTTTTTGAGAACAGAGTCTTGTCCCCTTGGCTGAACCCTGCCTTGACCTGTGTGACAACTCCAGGCTGTGCCACATGTGCTCAGGGTCAAAAATCACTTTTATTTAGAACAAGCATATCCAGAACAGCCTGTGTATATCCCATCAGAGCAGTAATGTAACAAAAATTCAATATACCAGCTGAAAAAAATATTCCTGGTCAGATGCTCTGAATACTCCAAGGATGGACTGAATTCTTCACGTGTGAACTAAAAGCAAAGCACCAGCTCCATTCACAGCACTAAACATGCACAAGTCACTGAATGAGAACAGGATCAAAATAAGAAAATTCAGCAGACTCCCAAATCCTTGGTTTCTGAGAATATTTAGACATGTCCCAGCTGCCTCAGGAGTCTGACATCTATTCAAGGTACTGAATTTGAAAGAAAATAACAAGTGGAAGTTTTTCAAATATTTCCTGTCTAAAAACTCTTCTTTCTTCCATTTGAAAAACTTTGCAATTCCTCTCATAAAAATTTCTTTGTAAAGGCAAACAACCAAAACAAATATGATTTCAACTGATGTTGTTTTGAAAACATTAAATGGAATCCCACTGGGAAATTAAATGGAAATGTCACCTCTAATAATGGGAGAGGCATGATTCATAGGCAGACTCTAACATTTTAAAATATGTTACCTACGTAATTAGAGGAGCCTGATTTTCCAAAGGAGCAGTCTCACACACCTTCCAATAAAATCAAAGCCCAAATACAGGCTGTGAAAGCCACTTTCAACATATGTGCTTCAAATATTTTGTCAGAGTGCAGGAATTAAATCTGGGAAGACCTGGAAGCCTGTTCCTGCTACCTAAGGCATGGAACTCACAGGGTTCCAACTGCTTCAGGAACGTCTTTTTGGAACAGCTGCTGACACCAATGGCAAAATGACAGCTTGGTTTCACAATGTTTGAGCTACACAAAATATCTGTAATCATCTTTATGACCACTTAAACTTAAGCCATCCCATTAAAGGCACTGGGACTTTGGAATCTGCAACTGCTTGACCAAAAAAATCATCAGATAAAGAAGGTGATACTTCCCAGGTTGGAAGGGTGGAAGAAGGGTTTAATTTCACTTACTGGCAAGCAAAATAAATTTTTAAAAGCGCAAGTTTTATGCAATTCAGACAGAAGCTGTGTGGGGATAGCAAATGCTCAAGTCCCACCACTCCAGTCCAATCCCAGTACAACCTGTGAGGTGCAAGTTTTGACTCAGCCAAAACAGAGTTGACAACACAGAACATTTTCTTCAGGCTCTTCAATTTTATATAAAGCCAATATTATCTGAAACTGCTAAGCAGTATTCATAGGTTATGAATAAAACTATTTAAAGGATAATCTATGAGAGCCTTTCTGTCAATATTAAAGCCATTGTACATTATACTGAGTTACTGGAGAAGGACATTCCCCTAACTGCTCCCAAACTGTGATTCCCAAACTAGGAATCGCAGCCTGGAGTGTGGGATCTGCAGGTGATCCATACAAGACATTATTTTCAGGTGTATCTTTAGCTCTGCAACTCTGAGAAGAAGTTTGAAGTCCTTTTCTGAGCACCCACAGGAGTGAGGAAAAAAAAATTTTGTATCATTTATTTTCTGATTGAGGAGCCAGGATCTGGGTTTGTTTCTTTAATAAAGCAAGTGGGGTTTATTTGCTGGACCCTGAGCTGCAGGAGAAGGTGGGAACATCTTCATCAACTGCACTGAATGTCTCAGTTCCCCCTTCTGTAACTGCAGCATCTGTGGGGGCTCTCTTTGGGGTGGAGCATCATGGAATCATGGAATGGTTTGGGGTGGAAGGGACCTCAAAGATCATCCAATCCCACCCTTTGCCACGGTCAGGGAAACTTTCCACTATCCCAGGTTGCTCCAAGCACTGTCCAACCTGGCCTTGGACACTTCTAGGGATCCAGGGGCAGCCACAGCTTCTCTGGGCAACCTCCCCACCCTCACAAGGAAGAATTTCTCCAAAGTATCTAATCTGGCTTCACAGCAAAGCCTCACAGCTTCCCAGTAACAGGAAGGAATTTTCCATGGTGCTGCCATATCTAGAGGATCCATAAGGACAAGAATTTTGAGATGTGAGTGTCTGATCCAGGAGTACAAAAGACTCCATCTGGATGGAAAATGACAGGAGAAAACTCAGGTGGTTCCAGCCGAAATCCCAAATGAAGCAAATTGTGCAGGTGCCCTTCAAGGCAACAGAAAGACCAGTGGAGGTCCTGCCTTTCAGTCCATTAATTCCTGGTTTTAGGATCACAGGAAGTGCACTCCAAGTTTTCCATCAGGTATTTTGACTTTTGGGCAACACAAGTCTCCCGGTCTCATCCTGAGACACGCAAATGACATATTTCATTTTCACATGTCCCTCAGAAAGGTGAGTGAAGGGTCAGCATGTCCCTCATTGTAGCATTAAAGAAAAGCCAGCCTGAAGCTCAAAGGCACTTTTTAAATCTAATAACTGTATTCACTACCTAAATTGATGAACTTTTTACAAATGACTTGTAAGAGAAAAACGGTGAATTTGAGGCAACATGAGAAACTGCAGCTCCCACCACAGGCTTTTAAGGAAATGCTTCACTACAGGGTGGGCAGACAAGGACTTTACACATTTCCTTGGTTTATTTTTAACTATTACAATTTAAATTTGAATTATTTGCTAGTAAATAATTACAGAGTTTTTGGTCTAAATGTCACTCAGGAACTCAGACTGAAGCAGGTGTACAAACTGAGTTGAACACCAGAATATCTGGAAAATTTATCAGAAAAACAAAAAAAATCTTTAAACAAACTTTATGATAACTGATTATAATGCAAAAATGTAAATGGTTTAATTATCTCAAAGAAGCACATGAGCAAAAAGTCTTTCACCACATATATGTACACACACATATACATATACACACACATATACATATACATATACATATACATATACATATACATATACATATACATATACATATTGATGCATACCAACCCTCCTATTTATCTTTAAATAAATCTTCTATGTGAAAGATTAGGTTTAATAAAACACATCAGTAAGCTAAGAATATTTTTTTAAAATGCATATGAGGTAATTGCATAACTACAGTTACCTAAAAACAAAGGAAAAGAAAAATTTCTTGAACATAAAGAAAAATCCAAATATGCTAAAAAAATCCAAGCAAGTAGAGGGTGCAAATAGCTTTAACTGACATGCAGCCATAATACAACAGGATTACTGACTCTTACTATGCTGTCCAAAATTAAATTAATTTAATTGGCTCTGTTCCCTCCTACCCCAGGAACACAGGACAAAGATAAAACTATCTTTCCCTGCCAGCACAGGAGGTTGATCATTTACTACAAAGCACGGAGGGCAAGGAAAATTGATGCAGCAGAGTAAAAGAACTCTGCGTAACCAACAGATTTCTCTTCCTAATAGCAAAAGAAAAGTGACCATGAGAACTTGTCTGGAGCCACTTCTTGGCAAGACCTCACCAAGAAGCATTTTTCTCATCCCCACTTTCTTTACTTAGTTTCCTTCCTCCTACTTCTGTCGTTTTTTGCATTTTTCTCACTATCTCATTATGTTAATTTTTGGGGTTTTTTCATTTTCAAACTACCTTTGGCTGCTGAATACCCAAAAGATTTGTTTCAATGAGCTCCTTGCGAAGGAAGCCACAAAGCAAACCCAAGCCTGGCCACTCAGGGGCACGGGGCTGTGCCCTTTCACAATGAGACACAGTCAGGAATGTTTTCCAGTAATATCAGGCATAATTCCTGCCAGTGGGATTGTGCCTGATCCCAGAGGATGGAACAGGTGAGAGGAAATACCACAGGTAAAATGCCCAACATTTCACAGACAGCTCAAAGGTGACGTCTGCAGTTGGGAGCACTGAGACTGTGATAATGACAACTGTGAGGACATTTGTCATGCAAGGGACACGCAAGTATCACGTAAAAAAAGGACAACAGAGAACAGAAAACACTTCCCTTTTAAAAAATAAAAAAGTAAAGTAAGAAAAAATCCAAAAAGTTCACAAAGAGTGATCAGAGTATTTGTGGCACTACAAGGTCATAAAATCCAGAGATGCCGTTGGTTGGCACAGGTGGGTGCAGGATTTGAAAAAATCCTAGAATGGTTTGGGTCAGGAGAGACCTTCCACCATCCCCCTGCCATGGGCAGGGACACCTTCCACTATCCCAGACTGATTCAAACCCATCCAAGTGGCCTTGGACACTTCCAGGGATCCAGGGGCAGCCACAGCTTCTCTGGGCACCCTCTGCCAGGGCCTCACCACCCTCACAGCCAGGAATTCCTTCCCAATATTCCATCCATCCCTGCCCTCTGGCAGTGGGAAGCCATTCCCTGTGTCCTGTCCCTCCATCCCTTGTCCCAAGTCCCTCTCCAGCTCTCCTGGAGCCCCTTTAGGCCCTGGAAGGGGCTCTGAGCTCTCCCTGGATCCTTCTCTTCTGCAGGTGAACACCCCCAGCTCTCCCAGCCTGGCTCTAGAGCAGAGGGGCTCCAGCCCCCGGAAAATCTTTGTCCTCTTGTTTCAAACCTTTCAAATATGTCTGTGTCTTTCTTATGCTGTTTTTAGGAGAAAATTATTTAGAAGATTCTGTGTTTTACTGGGAACTATTGCACCTGCAGCTCCATTAGCTTGAAATTAGATAATGACCAAATCTGACTAAAAGTGTGCAGCTCTGGCTGCTGACCCTCAGGGAAAACAGGAGTAATGAGTCCCACACATCTACACTGCAGATCCTGATCCTGGCCCAGTTCTCTCATGAGAGTCTAAAGAGACCATTTCAAGTTAAAATCTTACAGAGTAACAGCTAAGACCACAAGAAAATGAATTTACAAGTTGTTAATTGAGCGTCCATAAAAATATTCTCCCTATTCATCAAGACACATTGGGCAAAATGCATCACTCTTAAATTGTTGTCTAAAAAGTTAGAAAGGTTGGAGAGAACTGGCAATAGTTGGGCCTTTACATTAGCATAAACACATCAAATATTCATTACAGCCGAGCACTCATTATGTCAGCAGCTGAATTAAATAACAAGAATAATGTTTCCCAACTATAAAAATAAGTGCCACAACAGTCTCCTGCACCAGAGCAATTTTCAAGAGGAGACAGTGAGACAGTGTTGCAGGAACCACATTGTTCTCTCTGCTAAAACTGCTTCATTCACTACAAATATATTGGCTTTTAACAGTTCCTTTTCAGATGAATTTCTACCAGAGAGAAAGAATTATGTTCTACAGCATGTATCCATATGAAAGGAAAAGCATTATACTGGGACAATGGGGTTTATTGCAACAGCAGAATGTGTCTTAAATGCAAAATTATACCAACACTATGAGTTTACCAGTTTAATCATGGCTTAAAATAAAATAAATACAGCAGACATTACAAAAACTCATTTATATGAAGTTTTTACACTGGGTGCACAAAACCAGAAAAGTAGAGCCAGAAGTGTAATGGCAGCAGAACAAAACATCTCAAGCCCTTGAAATGCATCACAATTATGAACAACTAATGGAAAGACTTAAAAAATAAATATAAAGCCACAGATATAAACAAAAGCCATGTAAAAGGTAGGTAATAAAGCCGTTAGGACAAGGAGGAATGGCTTTAAACCAAAAAAGGGTGGACATAGATTAAATAGAGGGAAGGAATTGCTCCCTGGGAGGGTGGGGAGGCCCTGGCACAGGGTGCCCAGAGAAGCTGTGGCTATCCCTGGAAGTGTCCAAGGCCAGGTTGGATGGGGTTTGGAGCAGACTGGGATAGTAGAAGGTGTCCCTGCCTGTGGCACGGGGTAGGACTGGATGAGTTTAAGGTCCCTTTTAACCCAAAGGATTCCTCACTCCATGATTCCATCATGTCAATGAAAGCAATAAGCCTTAGCTAAGTAAAGAAGAGATCCTCTCTTTCCTCTAAGTCCTTCCTGCCTTCCCACCTTTCTTTTTCAGAAAGAAAATGGACAATGAACAAACAATTCACAGTCAAGGACAGACTAACACAACTCTCTCCAGCTGGGAACAGATTATAATGGAAACTCATGGGCAAACACCAGGCTGGTCTTAGAAATGGGAAAACTGCCAAAAATAAGAGGTTACAAACACCCTGGAGAAGACTTTATCACTGGATACCACCTACCATTCAGTGCAAAACTTCCCAACCTACCATGTTCAACCATTTCTACCAATACAGGTCAAAGCAAATTGAGATTTTTTTGAGTATGCTCCTCCTGAACCTACACATTGTCTCACAGTCTGTCCTCTCCTCAGTCTCTGCAGGAGCTTTAATCAGGGATGAAACTTTTATTACCAAAATCACTGCCTGTGGAAAACAAAAATTTGAATAATCTTCATTAACACTGTACTGTCTGTAGAGTTCTTAGTTTTTACTTGCTGTGCATTAGATGAACAAGAAATAGACTTTATTCCTATTCCTAGCTGTAGGACTGGAAAAAACAGCTGTGGGGCTTCCAAAACAAAAGCACACAGAAATCTTTCATGGAGCAAAGCACTTTTACTCTGTATCTACTCTTACACTGCACACTTGGTGTTGTGCTGAGATGTAAAAGGAACGAAGGCTTGCATGGGAAAATAAATACAATGGAAACCTCTCAGTGCTGAAATCCAAAGTTTGCATGTGGAGAACAGAGACTAAACCCTTATTATGTGTCAGGAAAAAAGAAGGAACTCTTACGTGCATAATCCAAGAAGACGGTCAAAGAAATTTTCCACTTTGATGTACTTTAGCAGAGAAAAAAACCCAATGCTTTTTTCATGCTTCTTCTCTTATTCTTTTAATATTAATTGATAGGGAAGATCTTTTCATTGTAGTTTAGTGAACTCAACCAAACCATTCCAGTTTCCTCTGGCATTCAGTAAAAGTGTTATATCCATATGAGGGAGACATTTTTCTTGGGATTTGACTAATTCCTAAACTGTGGATCTGAAAGTCTCTGAACCATCAGTCATGGACCAGGGAGGTGCTGGATGTCCCATCCCTGGAAGTGTCCAAGGCCAGGCTGGAGGGGGCTTGGAGCAACCTGGGATAGTGGAAGGTGGGATTGGAAGATCAGGGATTGGATATTCCCTGATTTCTCTCCTGTTAATCTGTTGATTAACAAGATAAGAGCACACAGAGCAAACAGTGCTGCAAACAAACACTGTGCATTTCCTGGTTTAAAACCCCAAAATTTGATAGTACAGAGGTTGTAACTTCAGATAAACCAGAATTTGACGCAGGCTGAGGAGGTCAGCAGCAAACAGGAGAAAAGATGACACCAAGGTTCTGCTTGATCCTGGCAAACTTAGCAAAAATAGGTGATTAAACAAGTGTAAAGGAAAGACAATAATGGGATTTTTTTGCATGACCTATTATCTATCCCTAAAATCTTTTTCAATTGTATAGCATCCAAATGCAATACAATTGAAAAATAATGGAAAAACTGCTGTATTGACTCAGAGGAACAGATGTACA
The DNA here is from genome assembly GCA_013397555.1 of Urocynchramus pylzowi. NCBI lineage: Eukaryota > Metazoa > Chordata > Aves > Passeriformes > Fringillidae > Urocynchramus > Urocynchramus pylzowi. Next base: position 70,721 of record VZRH01003978.1, on the reverse strand, counting down.
CTGGGCATAACTTATTTATAGAGAAAAACAGGAAAAGTATGGATGTCCATAATTATTAACAGTACAAGCTTCTATTATTTTTAAAACAATTTCATTAAGAAAATTATCAGAATCACTCAGATCCTAAACAACTGTGAGCTATTCCTCATCTAGAAATACATGACAATATAACTTAAAAATACTATAAATTAATATTTTTATATTTTATATTCTCACAATTTTTTCTTCTATTTTCCAATTATTTACGGTCAGTAAAGAGAGTGGCTCAAAGGACTGATGGGACAACCTCCCTAATCACCTCCTAAAGGTGTTTATTCCTCCACAATGACTACAAGAGTTACTCAACTCACTTAAATGACATTTTAAGAGTTACAGTAGATGAAATAATATTGACTTTGCTCAAATTTTTTGTGGCATGGATAAAGACTGTGGCTTATTTGGAATAAAGAAGTGGAATTCCACCCAAGTCAATCTCAAGAGAAAACACCTTGGAAAGGTGGACTATAAAATAAGCAATTATTCTGGATTAATGGTAAAGAATAAACGGTAAATGGAAAGAGCCTTAAAATATATACATCAAATATAACTTTTTAATTTTTTTTTTTTTTTTTAGATATTGTTATAGACAATGAGGAAACCTCAGCACATGGAGTTCTACCATATGCAGAATCTCAAGATAACCTCCCATGGCTATAGGAATGCAAAATAGCACCCACAATCTCAATAAACTGCATTTTAACATTTGTATTGTTGTCCTACAACCATATTTAGGGAGAGTCCACAGTCATACTGAGAACTGCTCATCTCCTCCTTGTCCAATAACCGCAGGGGTTCAGAGTAAGCGTTTATTTTTAAAATGCTTTAATATATCAATATAAAAGGCACAAACTAAGCCCATTCCAGGCCCATTTTGATCTCAAACTACTTTGACACTAATTAAAACAGCAGAGTAAACCATGATTTATGTTCTATTAATCACCACAAGTGAAATCAGACTTTGGCCCATCACAATATCAAACGTGATGTTCTAATGTGAAATATAATCTGTGGTTTAATAACAAAAATGAAGCTAAACCCCAACCACCAACCCTCACCTCCACACTGAAATAGGCCATGTTAAGGAACTGTACAATCCAATATAAAACAGATATTAATGATTCATTAAGAATTAAACACAAATTGTTAATTTATGAAGTTATTAAACCTATCCAATAATTAAGGATCATAGATGAATGGTGGCAATGAATAATCAGATTAAAGTATCCAGAAAAATCCAGCTGATAAAGAAAATACATAAATACAATAAACCATGTCAAATTACACCAGAAATTCCATTTGCATGCAATCCAACCAATGTTCAGGTTCCAACCATTTAAACCTTGCAATTCCAATTTCATTTTTAAATTGCCAAGTTGGGATATTTTCCAAAAAATTAGCACTTAGATGAACTTTCAAAATCAAAGAGTTTAGCAGAAAGAAAAATATTTCATTATGTAGGCCAAAAGAAATGTGCAGTGGTGTGTCTCTCATTTAGGAACCCAAAATGTACTGACGAGATATTTCAGAGATAAACCGTGTTTCCAACATTGTAGGAACCTCTTCAAAATAACTTCAGTGTTCACAGATGTTGAAAATATTTTTACAAATATTTCTCTTTATAAATGCACTGCAAGCGCCCACATGTTGATCATGTTTAAAACCTGAATTTATGAAATTATGTAGGTATTTGGGAGAGAAATACGGTTATTTTAATGTATCACTTAGAAATACAATGGTCATTTTAATATTTCCCTTAGAGGCAGCACCATAAATGTTTTCCATTGTTTTCTGAGTCTTAATAGGGGCACCCAATAAAGATTTGGTTTGGAATGCCACGATTAAAGAAAACAGCAAATGCTTTGAGACTGCACAGGATTTCAGAGAAATAATGGGAATTTCTTCCAGAATTCCCCACAGACAGACAAACTTAGGGCACCGTTGTGATGCAAACTCAGCCCAGCACATCCCCGTGTCCCCAGGCACATCCCATGGCAATGCCTGCGCAGGAACAACAGACAAGAACCACACAGAGAGCAGAACTCAACTCCTCCAAACACTCCCCTTCCACCCAGGATCCATTTGAAATCCCCCACAGCATACCTATTCCCACACAGAGCTGCTGAGGATATTTTTTAAGGATTTAGAAAGAAAGGATAATATAATTTTTTCTTCAAAACTCCCTAAGAAACCCTATTAAAATGTTTCAGTGAACCAAATATTCATCACAACAGCATCTTGCCCACTATTTAACTACAGCATCTTTCAAAAGGCTCACTGATGTAGTAAAAAATCAGACAGATCTTGCTAAGAAACCAATTTAATGTAATATTAAGCAACCCAAGTTTTTGTCATCATGAAAAAGACCAGTTAATTTTAGCAGTCTCATAATCCAAATGCCACAGTTAAAACACAAACACATTCCTATTAAAAACCTTTCCATTAACGTTGTTTCTTCCCTTCAGCAGGGAAGAATGAGGGAAATGTACTTGTGCAGCATGCCAGGAATTGCACATCTCAGGCTGACAAATCCAGTTTTTAAGGACAGGGTAATACTTACTCCAAGCGAAGCCGATCCATAAAAATCTACGGTTTACAGTTACTCCCTGAAATAATAATGCTGATTGTCACAGCAGCAGGAGGATAATCCCAGCACATCCAGGCCTAATAGGCAGTGTGATCATATTTGCTCCCAGGAAATCAGAAGGCAGGTACCTCTCTCCCTGAAAAACCAGGCACCTTTGGAGAAAACAATGGACTTTTAGGTCCTTCATTTTATTGAAATCGTAAAGCGTCCACGCTTCAGCCGTCACTGATTTTTTTAGTCCATTTTCTTTTAATTCCTGAGAAATGAGCAGATTTTTTCACTGTTTGCAGCAAACAGGTCCTGTAACTACAAACTGAAGTTTCCGTATCCAGTGCCATCAACTGTGTCATCTTCAAACATCCCTCACTTGGCAGCAGCTGATATTTTCCCATCTCTTGTTGCTTCTAAAAGTAGAAAATTCAGCGATTTCAGAGGCTCTCTAGGAAGATGCACTGAAGGGAATGTTTGAGAGCAGGAGCAGAATAACCATGCTCTGATTTTGCCCTTCAGGCATAGCCTGGGTGTCTTCGGCGTGTCCTGCTGGGTCTTCAGGTTTGTCCCTAAAGGCTGGGACATGGAGCCAGGACAGCACCAAGCAGCAAAAACAAACGTTGTGGCTTTAAGAACATACTCACTTTTCTATTGAAGTCACAACTTTCTCTCTACTCTTACTTCACTGCTGGGTCAGATGAAATCTTTAAGGAGGTTCCATTAAAAGTTCGTTTCTGTCGAGAGAAACGCTGGAATTCCCGTTCCGAACGTATTCCGAAGGAGGTCAGGTTCGGTTTTAAAGCATGTTTGTGTCGATGAAAAGTTTTTGTTTTGCTGCAAAAAATGAAAATTCTCCCTTTTATTTACACATTCCCTCTGTAATCTTCCAAGTTACTCGGCTCCCTTACAGTTTAATCAGACATAGGGGAAAAAAAAAAAATCACCAAATATCGTATTTCCCATATGTACAAACTGACATTGTGGAGGCTTCATTAAAAGCTTTTATTTCTCTGCTCACTGCTAACTGGACGTCATTTAACCACTTCCCAAGAGCCCAAGAGACTTAAAAAGCGACGGAAGTTTGAAAACCAAAAAAAAAAGTTGTGAGTTTTTCTGTACCCCAGGACGGTTTTCTTTCGCGAAGCTCAAGCCGAGACAGCAGACAAAAGAAGCTGATTTGACTGAGCCGTGCCAAGTCTTGCCTTTTTTTCTTCCCTCGCCTCGCTCGCTCTCTCGCTCTCTCGCTCGCTCGCTCCCAGCATGGCAACCTTCCCGAGCAGTCTTGGCGGAGCTCCAGCCTGTGCCAGCCTGTCTGAATCCCTGTTTTCCAAAAAGATGCTCTTTGCGAATCAATTAATAGATTTCCAAACAGGAAACTGTGGGTCAGTAACCAAATCTTGGCACCAACAGCCGCTGCTCCTGCCAAATCGGCTTTATAGATTTCATGGTTCCCTACCTTTTACAATGGATGCAACGTTTGTGCTCCCGGATCGTGGAGCACTGGAAGCCATTCCCTGTTCTCGCAGGGATAAGAAATCTGCTCGCTAAAAATGTCCGCATGCGACACATGAACAACCTGCAGTAAATCAAGACTCTTTGGAAGGCGGGCGTATGTGTAATTTTAATAAGCACCAAATACTCCTTAAAATAATGTGTTTTCATTCTCTCCTCCCCAGAATCATGGGAAGGTGCCAGGAGCAGGAGACGTATAGATTTGAATTAAGATCACACTCAGAAGTCACGCACATTTTAACTTTATCTGAACTCCAGCTTGAAAACAACCAGTCTTCTCAATTCCACCATTATTAAAAATCAGCTGAAAATTATTAAGAAATCAGATCCCGGCTCATACACCAAAAATCTCCCCACATCCGTAGATCCAATGATGTCATCTGTTAATTCAACAGCTCAAGTTCTTGTGGCACTCAGAGCAGAAATGGCTCAGCACTAACAGTCAACTCTGGTAGGAAATTTTCTAATGTGTTGCAAGACTTAAAGGATAGAAAATTATATTTGGAACTTCATTCAAGGTATTCTAAATGACAAGAATTCATGCAAGGAAAATTACAGGAATAAACTTTCTTTTATCTTCAAGCTATTTGCCAAGGCAAAATGCCAACTTTTTAAAACACATGCATTACATTAATGAGCTAAATAGAATGTTCTGAGGGGAAAAAACTTCCTGAAGTGTTTAATTTTCTAAGTTTATTCAACAGAGAGTCTCAGAAGTTCACAGGACCATGGAATGGTTTGGGTAGGACACTAAAGACTATCCTGTTCCACCCCCTGCCATGGGCAGGGACACCTTCCACTATCCAGGTTGCTCCAAGCCCTGTCCAACCTCCAGCCTGGCCTTGGACACTTCCAGGGATCCAGGGGCAGCCACAGCTTCTCTGGGCACCCTGTGCCAGGGCCTCACCACCCTCACAGGGAAGAATTCCTTCCCCAATATCCAAGGAAATCCCTCTCTGTTTCTAAAGATTCCATTCTGTCAGAGATTGGGTGACCTTATCTAATGATGTTTTTTTTAAAACATTTTTTTTATTCTCTGCCCTTCAGACCTCAGACATCACACAAGGTTCCCCTTGTCTTGTTTGCAATGACTGTAACAGACCCCTCCATGTTTCTCCCAGTAGCCTCCCAGCTCCAGAAGAAACACCTTTAACTTTAAAATCACATTTTTGCTTCCAAATACTGTACACTCTCACATTTCCATTTGCACCTTGCATCCTCATGACAGGGCCAACTTGGGAAAAAAAAATCTATGTATAATATTTCTATTTCTTTTTGTTGTACACTTGACAGCAAACTCTTATGTGTCACTTTGCCTTTACTGAAAAACCATCAGGCATCAACAGGAACAAAAAGATCTCATGGAAATTATTGACAGTGGAATTAACTCTGAAAGGCTACACCACCGCATAAGTCGCTATTAAATGCTCAGCTTTTAATTAGTTTTCCTTCAAAAAAATGTATGTATTGACAACAGGGGACTTCAGCAATACTAAAAATATATATAAAATTCCAAGAGATGAACTATTTTAACTATTCCTTCATTACTTTTAGTGAAAGTTAAGGCAGTAAAAACAAATATATTCCTGAGCAGCCAAAGGTTTTCCTGAAAAAAATTTGCTAACAGGATGAAGAGCCTGATTTTATCCCTCAAAATACTGCTCCAAAGGCAGTGGATCCAACAAGAGTGGATCTCACGTGCAGGAACAAGTCCACTCTTCCAGCCTTAAAGCCTTTTGTCCAAGGTGTACTTTACTGCAGCTCTCCTAATTCCCTCTCTCCTCTTAAGGACTCCAACTGCACCACTCCACTGCTGGAATTGCTCCCATCTCCCTCTGTGACACCTTCCAAGATGCATCCTCCAGCCCAAGGTGTTGATATCTCTCAATGGAACTGATTTCTTTTCCTTCACTTCTCCTCCTTCACATAAAGAAGTTTCCAGCCCAATGAATTGAGCGTTCAGTAACCTCCAGACGGGAAGAAAACATAAAACTTTCTCCACACCTTGTTTTGGGCCGTTTCCTCATGTTATTCGTGTTCTTCCCTCAGCTTCTCCACTTTGTTCTTCTTCTTGTTGTCTCCCACAGTTCTGAAGTCAGCCTTTTCCCTTCCTTCCTGCACAAGTCTGTGGATTTTTTCCTTGGAAGGCTGCAATAATCCAGTACTCAGCTTCCAAGTAACTTGACCTGACACCAGGTTCTGTATTAGTGACTCCATAAAGTGCTTTTCCACACTCACATGTTTCTTCTGAGCATTCTCCTCTTTCCAGCTGCCCTACTGATGCTTCTTTGATGTTATTCTCTTCCAATGCACAAAATATGGAAAGAGTCAAATTCCTCATAACTCCAAGTATTTTCCTATCCATCTCCAGTCCAAATTTGACCAGCTTTGATGTTTACCATTACAGAACCACATGAAGCTCTGTCCTTCAACACTACCTATATGCCCATGCTTGGAGAAAAATCCCCAGATTTATCCTTTTGCAGTATCTTAGATATCACTGGTCTTTCTTTGAAGAATTAGGAAAAAAATTAATACTGATCTGTGCCTTGGTCATCATTATTTTCAAATTTTTTTCCATCTTGGACTTGATGATCTTAGAGCTCTTTTCCAATCTTAGTGATTCTGTGATCTTTTATGCATTTTACCTTCATGCTCCTGGAATTTGTTCATTTAAAATTATCCCAGTGAAACCCTCCTGATGTCATTGAATTCCCTTTTATCTGTGTATTTTTCCATCTCTCTCAAATGCCTCTGTGTCTCCCAGGTGTGAACCTGGGCACCTGTCCTCGTGCACCTGTGAAGTGGGAATGATTTCCCACCTCCCATGCGGAAAACTTTGGAATAGAAGAAGTAACTCATTCATTTAAGCTGTTCTATTTGGAATACAACCCCAAAAAGTTACTTTCAAATGTCAGGTATAGCTTTTATTTCCCTTTTTCTCTTCCTTGCTGGACACCTCAGTGTCATGGACCAAAGACAGCTGTGCAATGCTTCATCCTGACCACATGACACGAGGTCAGTCTGGCTGTGACAGTCCCCAGAATATTTTATTTTTAAAATAATCACATTGGACTATCTGGTATATCACAGTTAACTCTATCAGTCTTTCTGCTATCACACTCCTGTTATCATTTGTGGGCACTTCCATTAGAGATCAGTGAAGCCAATGCCTCTGAGGACAAGCCAGAGGTTTTTAGGAGTCTGATTTTGGAGCCAGATGCTTTGCTGATTTATTATTGAAGGGTGAAAAGTGCATAATGTTACAGAAAAAAAGGCTCCTTTTACCTGGGCTGTTCACATAGAGATGAATTACCTATTGACTCTCCTTTTTTCTGGGTTTTATTATTAAACAGCCAAACACTGGGGAAGCTCTAAGAACATGTAAGTGAGTGACTGTAGCTGTTACACAGAAACCAATAAAATGAGAAGGAATACTGAGAGAAGGAAAAAAAGAAGGAATATTGCAGCCACCCAGAAGAGTCAAGGGAAGACAGTAAGAGCTGAAGTCAACATTTCAAGAATTAACCAAATAAAATGAAAAAAAAAATATAAGAACACAAGAATAAAGGCCTATAAATGCATGAAAAAAATGGAAAATGAAGGATTAGACATTCAAGGGCCTCAGGTCCTGCAGATTCCCAAGATCAGCCAATACAATTACCACCTTTAGCAAAACTTGTTTTGCAAGTTTTGCATGTCCCAAATTAATTCTGGTTCAGGATGGGCTGTCTCCTCCTGGCAGCTGCCCCCTACTACCTGCCCTTACAATTTATCATTTTGACAACATCATGTAAGCCTGACTGTGGTCTTTCCCATGCCATGGAAAACATTAGCCCCAGGAATGGAGAGTTCCAGCTGAATCCAGGTGAAAATCAAAGCAGCGGATCCACGAGCCCGGAGGGTTTAGGGCTGGCACCGTCACACTAAGGGGTGGAGTCCTCCAGCTTCACAAGGCACATAAATGACAAGACCAAACTCTATGGGAAGCTGTCAACAACTTCCTAAAATCACTGTGGGATTGTCCTTCAACTGCTCATCATGTGCTGGCATTCCGCCCCAGTTTGAAATTCCAAACCCATGGGTCAATCTCCACTAAATGTGCTCTTCTTCAGTTCCTTTAAGACCAGATGGTTTCCAGAGTACAGCCAACAGAATTTGCATTCCTAGGTTAAAATATTTTCCCATTCTCTCCATCCAGTACCATCCAGAACACTTCCAATATAAAGTGTAACATGGATTTTTAAATACTGTTGGTACCAGTAATTGTTTATTATCTCCTTTTAGTTCTCAGGAGAAAAACAGTTACCGGCAGGGCTGAGTGGCATTTAAAAAGTGATTGCAGTGTGCAACACAAAAAATAAATGCATGGAACTTGAGGTAGAAATAGTTATTCTTAATAAAATCCACTTACAGTTAACTTGGGTGGAGTAAAAATAGACTTCTGGCTAGAAATTCTCAAATATCTTCAATTATTATGAAAATGGAGGCTCTAAGAAATCAAATAACTAAGAGAATTCATCCAAAATTTGGTCCAGTTAGGCTCTCATAATTCCAGGTATGAGGAATAAGAACATATTATTTGTTTTGCAGTAATAAAGGGATTTACTGCAAAATTCAGTTACAAATTGCTTTATGTTCAGTAACGGAATTTTTACTAATTAAATATTTTAAATGGTTCTATGAGATCACTATCTGAGAATTCCTCATCTTCACCCAGCCATCAGCCCAGAGAGTGCTGGGTTTTCCTCATTTTCCACTTCCATTATATTTAATACTTTCACAACAGGAGTACCTGGAACGTCTGTGCACAGGTATCCAAAAGGATAAAATACACATTTGGAGATTTTTTTGCCTCTCATTCAAAAAGTTTGCTTTTAGTTATTGTACTGAGTAGGTTTTAATTGGTGTGTGAATGTTGAACACAAAGATGACCTCTTAAACAAGGACATAAGGAGAAATGAGTTAATGCAAAAGGGTGAGTGTGGGCATCTGCAATTCCACGCCACCAAGGACTGGATGGAGGGACACTCAAATCCTGCTGATGGCTCCTCCATATCCCATCCTCTGGACTCGTGTCACCAGCCCAGGCACAGCCAACAACATCCAAAACACGATGTTGTGCCCAACTGTCAACTGGGAACAGTTCCAAATCCAGGAATTTCAGAGGAACACACTGGTTGACCAGGGAAAGGGCAGACCCAGGATCTCTCCAAGGATTTAAGGATCATCTGAATCATCTCCATGTCCCCAGCAGGGGGACATTCACAGTCACAGAAACAATCTGCAATTCCCACCCTGGAATGCAGCGTTAGGCTGCATCCAGCTTTTCCTGAGTGGGATGGGATCCTCCTCCAGTAAAAGACAGCATCTTTCAGGTCATCTGAAAAGCAGTTTGATAGCTAAGAATGGCACAAGGGACCAGCAAAGAAGTGTAGACAACTGGTAAGAGAACAAATGCATTAAAGCCACTCAACAGGAAGATATGAGGTGTGAGGTCCTACTCCAAATCCCTTCAGTGCTCAAAACTTGGGTTTTAAACAGGAATTGTGTTCAGCTGCCAACAATATCAGAAGACCTTTCAGAAGCAGAACTTCAGAACTGAATGTGGCAAACAGATGGGCCCTTGGTCCTGCTGCTTCATTCCAGAGGATGCAGCTGGACTCCAGGGCAGTTATACCCATTTATGGCTGGATTGATGAGAAATGCTAACAAAGTGGAGGAGGGTCAGAAAATCCTAAAATCGCTTTTAAAAAAAGGATCTTTTCTGTTCTGTCTTTCTGAAATTGCTATCTTAAGGACCAACTGTAAACTTATCTCCAGGTCATCTTATGAGTATTTTTCTTCTTCATATAAAGATGTATTGGAATATATTAGGACATTCTGCTTAAGAATCCACCCTCTACATTTGGTTTGCCTGCTCATTTCTTCCCTTTCCTGGAAAAATTACCTTGGAAAAATTGTCACTCAAGATCCTACTGAAATGAAGCATTATTATTCTTCTATTTTATTAGAAGTTGTCTGAGTGCAACCTCTTCAAGATGAGGTTTTACCTCTGCTCAGGACAAGCTCAGTAAGTGCAGAAGAAGATTTGCAAATTCCTGTTTAGGTGAGAAGGAGAATCCTTAAGGAAGAACACAAACAAAAGAAAGAAACAATATAAACAGTTCACACAGACCCTATATATTGTAATGTTATCTCTGGTGCAGTTATTTTGATTCTGATGATCTTAGATGAAATCTTATTGCAGTTTGCTAAATCAGACACTGATTCTCTGACTCGGAATTTTGCCATTTTTTAAAAAGTAAACTCAACATTTGGGAGGAGCAGATGATTACAGACATTTTCTCTCCAAGAGGAACAGATCAGCTCCCAATCTACTGATCCAAATCTCAGTGATCTCCTGAAGTCCCCTCCAACCTGGATCATGCTGTGATCCCATTTTGCCATACACAGGTACCAGTCCCCGCCAGTCCCACCAAGGGCTGTCTGGAGTCATCCCTCTCCTCCCTCAGCCTGTTAAGTCATCAATGCCAATTCCCTCGAATCCTGCTCCCACTTTAGGAGTTCTGGGATGAAATTTTCAGGAGTTGAATGTTTGATGAACCAAAAAGTACATTTCCAAGCTTGTAAACGGTGATGGGCAATGTCAGAAACACAATGACACTTCCACTGTCTCTCCCTTGCACAACACTTCTCATTCCTCACTGGGTTCCTAAAGTTTTGAGCCAGAGGCTCAGGCACCAAATCTCTATCCCCAAAGTCCTCAAGCCTAAACAAAGGTCCTCAAGATGAGGGATTTCTGTCTCACATTGAGGACACTAAAACAATTAGTTTTGCTGGAGTTCAGTTTCTCAGCCATTCCTGAAACGTGGGCATTCCTTAAAGTATCTCTGGAGGCTCCTAGAAAGTCAAATTCTTGAGCAATCAAGCCCAAACTAGAGTAAAAATACAGGTATCATCCATCTGGCCACATTTCTTAACAGAAAATAAGATCTTATCTTCAAAATAAAGACCTAAACAATCTCCACTAATTCCAATTTTGCATTATATGCAACAGGAATTAACTACGAGCAATACATAAGAAAGTGCAATAACCATCCCTGGATTCTGATGGGGTTTACTGCACAGGTTTTTATCTGATTTGTACTAAGGGTTTATTTATGTGCATTATTTTAATTGTACTGGAAATTTAAATGCAAGTTTCATACATATCATAAAAATTTGCAACAAAATAAGTGCAATAATCAAATGTATCCATATCACAGAAATTCCATACATAATAATTAAAAGATAAGCATGGAAGGATAAAGCAATGCCTATCACACAATAAATTACAAGCCAAATAATTCAATGATTGCAAAGTAAAAATAAATTCAATAAAAAGTACATAAACCTGAAGTTAAAGCAATGTACACCACTGTAATTTGAAGGTATAAATTTGACAGGAAGACATTAATTAAACCAGAGAAGCTTTTAAAGCTGAAAAAATTCAAAAGGAAGTACTGTACGTCAAAGAAACAGAGAAGGACTAAGACACAGGAATTAGTACCTGAAATATTCAAGCTACCTTAAATCTGCCTTAAGGCCTCTTCTGCACTTATCTTCTCTCAAATAAATTAAAGTGAGGAGTTTTATTATTTACTCCTTGTGTGTTCTGAAGGAACTAAAGATGCTGCACCTCTGCAGTTCCAAGTGTAAACAACTTCACTCTGATTTGGATAACCTGACTTTGGAAATTCCTTCCTTTATTATTAGCAATATTGTATACGAGCATGAACCAGGAAAATTAAAGGAAGTAAAGGAAAAAACTTTGATTCTGTGAACTGGTATTTGGTGTAGAGAGTTAAATAATGCAGCTTTTGACCCTGGGCAATAAATTTTAAAAAAATTTCAAGACTTTACATTGAGTATCAACTACATGGACAGGCCATTAATAGCAAAGCCAGGGCTCTGTCTGTGGCTAGTTATCACACAGACACCTCCATGTGAGCTGGTCACTGGACCCTCCACTGGACACTGGACCCTCCTGCAGCCAGTGGAAGAAAACAGCATTTTGGGCACTATTTTCCTGATTTAAATGTCTTTTGATTAACCAAACACACCAGTGCCTGTTCTACCTGTGACAGCCAAACTCTGGTGTTGCTGCAGCATCACTGAGCCCCTTCCAGTGCTCTGTCCCACCCTGCTCCTGCTGCAATGTAAAGTTTGCCCCACACTCTCCTACCTACTGTGGAAAGAGAAGCAGTGGGAAACCTAATTCCATGTCTGTGCCTGGGATATACATTCACTTAATTATAGAGGAACATGTGGAATCCAGGGCACTACGTTCACTAAATGTGTAGTGCAGTGTCATTCCTGCACTAAAAATAAATGGACACAATCAGCCAAAGCAGCTAAATGTATCCCAGGACTCAAACAAAATCAGATAAAATATTCTCTAGTCAGGAAAAATAACCTGAGTAAATATAACCTTGTGTTTAACTCTCACAACTGCTAGGTTTAACACCCCAAATCTGGCAAATTCAGACACTTACATCCCTTTTCAAAACAGCAGCAACGAGAAGCTCCTGAGCCCTGTGTACCACAACTACCTTCACCCAGGAATAATTATCCCCTTTTATTACACAACTCTGAATGATCCCTCAGAGCAGCCCTCTAGGTAAAGATCCTCTGGGTTCCTTTTTCACTTCGGAGAGGGAAATTACAGCATCAGCACGAGGAGCCCCCTCCAAGGCTCATTTGGATGCACGAGGCTGCCAGTTGGGTGAAGTTTCTCCCCATTTAGGCGCTGCTGTCTCCCAGCAACCCGGGCTGTTGCCAGGAGAAGCCCCGGGAGCGCTTCCTCCGCACCCCCGGCTGTGAGCCGCATGCTAAGCAGAGCTCCAGGAACTCCAGGGACTCGAACAACAGACTTTTTTTTTCACTTTTTTGTTGTATTTTTTTGAGGGGTTTAGTGATGAATGATGTCAGGCTTTCTCTTGGGATGTAGTGAGAGGTGATAGGTAAGCGCAGGGTTATTCCATCAAGGTTATTCCACCTCAAAAGCAGCATTTGGCAGCTGGATGTGCAGCTCTGTAAATATATTTCCTGTATGCTTTCCATCTCTCCAGCATCCTCTGTGCCTGTCAACTTCCTCTGGGTTGCTGTTTTCCAGCTGCCAAGAGCAAAAAAGCACATGCAAACAGCAGCAAAAAAAAATTTCTTTATATTGACTTAAATCTTTGCTTCTCCTTGCAGCATCTTCCAAAATGAAAAATGCAACAGGGTGGGTTAGAAGTAATTCCTGTTTTTCCAACAACAGCACAATATTTACAGCTGTACAGTTGGCTTGAAAATTAGGTGTTTAGTGTGTGAATATAATTACCTGACAAAGCGCACAAAAAAAAATAGAGAACTAAAAAAAAGCCATGATAGGCAGGATTTCCAAGGAAATTCATCCTGGATGTACCTGTAAAGAAGTTGTAACCACAAATTTGAGAAGTCTTTTCAGATAATAAACAATCACTGGGGTGAGGTGTTTCTCTGCTGTGCATTCTGCTTTCAGTCTTAGCATACACAACAAAATTGTAATGAAATTTAATAATTTATGGAAATTGATAGCTTGAGTGTGTTTGAGGCAAAGATTGTATCCTAGAATGAAGAAATGAGTAATTAACTCTTCTAGAGTTAGAAAGGTAAATTGCAATTTGGAAAGTGCTAAACCACATATGATATTGTTACTCAACACACTCTACGGAACTGCAGTGGAAGTCAGGTCTTGCATTTTTTGGCCCATACTTCATACAATCTCAATAAAAATGGACAACTAATTAATTCATTATGTAGAATTGTATCACATAAAGTGGTGGAAATTTTGAAGAAACAAATCGTCCTAAACCTTAAGATGAACTTTATTTTGAGGTTTTGTCCTGAGGTATGATCTCAGGAATCTTTATTTTAGACTTAAAATATAGTGATACTGAATTCATGTATGAAAAAATGTTGTATTTGCTCATTATTACAAATTATTTTAATCAGTAAAGGAAATAAACATGAATATTTTTCATTGTATTCCTTATTTTGAGGACATAATTTAATGGTGAGCATGGCAGTGAGATAAATGGAAGTACCAGACCACAGGCCACTGGTTTGGCCACAATAATTTCTGTTTGGTGTCTTAAGAATAGTAAAAAAGACTAATAGGAAGAGCATGTGGATCCTCTGTCAAATGACATTTTTAATCAATGTTTTCTTTAAAGAGTGTGATCTGATTCAAGAAAGAATTAATTCATGGCAATGCTGTGCTTTTTTTTTTTTTTTACACAGAAGTCAGACTAAAATTCACCATGACCTCCTTCACATTTGTAATTACTGCTCTATTAATCTTTAGCTATAAAGCTAAGAGGCCTAATGGGTTTAAACAGTCCTAAGGCACTCTACCCATGAGCTGGACTTTCTCTGCCTCAAAAAAGTCAAGCCACTACAGATGTGCAAGAAGATATTCTCTGACACTGTTCATTGGGAACAGTAGGAAAAACATTCTTTTAATTTATTATACATTGCTAGCTCAGCATATCTAGCAGAAAAAAAAACCTCTGTTTGTGTGTGTGTGTATATATATATATGTATATGTGTGTGTGTGTGTGTGTATGTATGTTACTCAATGTCTACATTCATAGGGCTCCTTGACTACTGCTCCTACCACTGTCATAAAATAAAATAGTTCATTGAAGAGCAATACATCCTCACATACTCAGAAAACACAGCCATGTTTCAGCAGCAATCAAACTAAAATTAACTCTGAAAAGTAGAGTCATACTAGAAAGGCAGAAGCAATAAATGTGTGCTTTTACTAAAAAGCACAACATCTTACTGCACCATTATACAAGGATATGAAAGAAGTAATTTAAAAAATGAATGCAGATGCTCTATTGCAAGGAAGGAAAACCACACAACAAACTCTAATTTCTGGATTATGAAATTTGTACAAGACCTGATAAGCTCAACTTGCTTACAAAAAAAGTAAGTGATGTTTGTCAATATCTGTACTCCTTTCAGCTAATGCAGAGTGGTTTATCCAGGTCTAACTGCATGATTTTCTTGGATCCTCGGTGTGCACTAACATCTCTGGAACTTCAGCCTCCCTCCAGATGAACTCTGGGAAGAGCCTGGTGCTCCTGCACAGGGATCTCAGCAGTGGCAGCAGCCTCACGTTTGGGAGCTCTGCTGTGGCAGACACGGATGCTGCAGCACAAGGAAGGAGCTCCAAGGATGTTTTATCCCATCAGGATTTATCCCATCAGGATGAGGAGCAGGAAATCAATGGGATCTCCAAGAGACAAGGAGCTAAATGTTCTGCAGCTCTTCACCTGGGAAAAAATTTTGTATTTGCTCATTTCCCCTTTTACTCTGGGAAAGTAAAAGGCTGCTAACACAACTGAAGGTGAAGAGGATAAACACTGCAGGTCCAGAACTTTTCCTCAAGTGTCTGCACCCTAAGGCACAACTTGGCTCACCTGGATGTCCAGGGGTGGTCACAGACCTCTGATGTGACAAGAATCAGAGACCTGGCACAGCACACAAGGTGGAGCAGGGATCAGAAGGGGTCATGCAGGATGTAGGAATAATCCTTCCTAGCACAGAAAGACTGGAGGGGGAGCTGCACTCTACTGAAACACAACTCCTTGAGAGCACAGGGCTCCAGAGGGAAACAGTCCTGTCAGTAGCCAGAAGGCAGTGGAGATGGGGATCCAAAGGAAGGTTGGAAAGGTACACAGAGTTAGCATTTTCTACTTGCAGAACTCTGGCTTATAGAGGGAATTATCACAGAATAACAGAATCTCCTGAGCTGGAAAGGACCCACAAGGATCACTGAGTCCAACTCCTGACCCTGCTCAGGACACTCCAACAATCCTGAGAGCATTGTTGAAATTTTCCTGGAGCTCTGACAGCCTTGGGAACGTCACCATTCCCTGGGGAGCTGTTCCAGTGCCTGACACCCTCCTGGGGAAAGAACCTTTCCCTAAAATCCAACCTGAACCTGACACAGCCCCAGCTGTTCCCTGGGCCCTGGTCACAGAGAGCAGAGATTGGAGCTGCCCCTCCACTGTCCCTTTGGAGGAGCTGCAGCCCCTGAGATGTAGAAGCCCCTGGGAGGCTGCCAGAGGGAGAAAAAGGCTCTTCAAGTTGGTCTGAATTTGGAAAAAAAAAACTTTCTTAGAGAGTTAAGGAACAAAACATCACATAGAAAAAGTGGGAACTTCATCAGAAACACAGAGCTGCCTAATGGATTAAAATACAGAGACTAAAAACAAACAACAAAGGAGGCACAGAAAAGCACCACCTCAGCATTTAGGCACAAAATCAGCGAGGCCTAAGCTGGAGTTCAGCCTAGCTGGGGACACAAATGGCAATAAGAAATGAATCCACAAAAATTACAGGAGTAAAAAGAAGCTCAGAAAAAATCAAGGTGCATTGATGCATACAGGAGGCAGCCTAGAAGAGTGTACAGAAAAGACTGAAGTACTCAAAACCTCTTTGCACAAGTCTCCAGAAACAACAACTGCTCCAAAACCTCTCCAGGCTGGTACAGTCAGAAAGAAAAGCACCAAACAGCGTGAGGGAAAATGGGTTATGGCTACTTAAAAAAGTTAAATGTGTTTAAATCCAAGGAGCCCTATGGAGTTTTTCCAGAGTAGGAGGCCAAGTTTGCTGGTGGGGCCATCAGAACACTGTGACTGATCAGAAATAATGAAAAACCACAGTGATTGGGGATCTCTGATGATGAGATGTGGGCTGCAGTAACAATTGCTTTTAAGAAAGGGAAAAACAGAACTGAGGGGGTATAGGATGCTCAGCTTCAGCTCAGTCCCAGGAGATATCATGGAGAATGCCCTCTTAGAAATGATTTCCAATCAGGGAACAAGAAAGCAATCAGGAATAACCAACACATTTACCAAAGGCAAATCATGCTTGTCCAGCTGAGCTGCCCTTTTAGGCTGCAGTGATGGCTCTGCAGAACACAGCAGAGCAGTGGCTGCAGCACATGTTGACTTCAGCAGGGTTCTGACACCCTCTTTCCCAGCATTTGCTGTGGAAGCTGACAAGCTCCTGGCTGGAGGTACAGCCTGCATGTCCAAAATGGGCAGGAGCAGCAGCCTCCAAAGGCAGGGATCGATACCTTCATGTCTGGTGGGCAGCAGGTGACCCCAGGGGCTGATGCTGGGGCCAGAAGCATTCGATAGCTGAAACAGCAAAGTGAGTGATGTGACAGAAAACACACTCAGCAGATCTGAGGGCAGCGTTAAACACACAGCCAGAGCAGACACAGCAAACAGCAGAGGAGACCTGGAATGGTTCCAGGTCTACACCAACACAAACCTCAGGGAGGTCAACAGCAAGAGCAAGATGATCTCAGAGCTGCTGGGAAGGAGCTGTGGTTCTGCTGGATGCCAGGTTAAATGTGCTCACAGTGCACATTTTCACAGAGAAAGCAAACTGTGACTCTGGACAGCAGAGAAAAGAAAAATCCCTCTCTTCTGTGCTGTACTGGTAAGAATTCACCTGGAATGCCAGGTCCACTTCTGGTTCCCGACTCACAAACAACATTATTTACATGGCAAGGGTCTGCAAGGTCAATCAGCCTTGAGTTGATCATCAGCTTAAATTCCAACTGCCATTCTTTTCTGAGCAATTTACATTTTAAGATTGACAGTTCATTGGAGGACCATGCTGTTATTAAATACATAATACCACATTTAGCCACAGAAAAACATTTTAAAAAATTGTATTTGCTCTTATGAGGACGGTTTTTCTACAGCAGCCCAGAATTATTCTACCTGTGCAGTTATTCAACGTAAAATGAGCTTGGTGTGTCTTCTGTTTTCTCAACAACCTGAAGCTGCCACTGTAATCCAGGCAATGTGCTACTGTTGGTGCCATCTCTGGTATTCCTGGTATCATCTCTGGAGTTCACTGCTGTATTTGCACAAACCCCACCTCTGCATCCTTCCTTTGAGTCCACTTTATCTACACCAGAAATAACATTCTTCCTGCTACCTTTAATTTCACCACTACCTTCAGCTTTTAAATGAGTATCTATAACAGACAAGATTTTATTATCCTCTTGACCACTGGGCTTATGCAATCATCCATTTATAATTCTTCCACCAGCACTTAAGCACTTAAGGTGTTTAAGTATTTATTTTAAACCCTAAATACTCATACTTTGTTAGGGTACATAGGAGCCTGCAGCAAAGATACATATAAATAACACCCTGTTCAATAAACACCTCATATGTGAACTATCCAATGCATGTGTTAGAGCATCTCAGTGCCACTAAACCTCCTCCTGAACAGCACTGACAGTCATCTTGGAACACCTTCAGTTCCTAGGAGGACTGTCAGAAAGTAAATTCATTAATTCTAGTTTGCTTACCTGACAGCACACATCTACTCAAAGGAGAAAAACAATAGGAAGAATTATTAAGAACTTAAAAGCACTTTGCAAACAGAATCACAAATTTATTTGGGTTGGAAGGGACATTAAAGCTCATCTCATTTCATCCCCTGCTATGAATAGTGACACTTTCCACTATCCCAGGTTGCTCCAAGCTCTGTCCAACATGGCCTTGGACACTTCCAGGGATCCAAGGGCAGCCACAGCTCCTCTGGGAAACCTGTGCCAGGGCCCCACCACCCTCACAAGGAAGGATTTCTTCCTAGAACACCCACACAAGATACACAGCACATCATGGTTTTATTTTTAAATATTATTACTTAACAAAAACAGTGAAGGCCAAGAAAACCTGCTTAAAACCCTGTTGCTGGCTTCAGTAAAAAATAAGAGAAAATTCACTTATAGCGAAGGGAAATTATGGAAAATAATCACAGGATGGTTTGACTGGAAAGGAATCTTAAAGCTCATCCAGTTCCATCCCGGACACCTTCCACTATCCCAGGTTGTTCCAAGCCCCCTCCAACTTGGCCTTGGACACTTCCAGGGATCCAGGGGCAGCCACAGCTTCTCTGGGCCAACAAAAGCCGCGCTCGCTGGCTGCTCCCTAGTCTTCCAGCACACAAGAAACGTCACTACGCGAGCGAACCTCGACACAAACCCCTTCCCAAGGCACATTTACCCCCCTNACCGCCATGCGCTGGGTCCTGCCGGGCAGCGCTTCGCTCGCCTGCGGCAGGCGGGAGGCCCAGTCGCCCATACCGAAGGCGGAGCCGTGGAGGGTGCGGAGGAAGAGCAGGAGGTGGAGGCGGTGGCGCGGCAACATCGCCCGCTGGGGGGATGAGGGAGCCCCGGGGAGGGAGGGGCGGGGAGCGCGCCCCCTGCCGAGCGGCAAGGCGAGGAGAGGCACGGCACCTCGCCTCCCTCACGGGAACGCCCCGCTGTCCTCAGTGACTCTTTAACCCGAAATGTCCCTTGCAATGGGCTCTGGCCCCTGGCCCGCGTTCCTGGGAAGCGCCTCTGGAATGCTGCTTGCTCTCAAGTCTGCCCGCGGCGTTGTTCCCGAGGTTTTGGGACCCTCATGGAGTCCACGTCCCTTCCAGCTCATGTCCTCATCCGGGTCACATCCACCCTCTGGCCTGTCCACGCTCCCGCTTTTAGAGGGGTTTGTGCAGACTCATTTAAAAAAACACGCTACACATTCCTTTCATGCAGTAATGTGTTTTATTTGTACAATTGCCAGAGTGGTTTGGGTTGAAAGAGGCCTTTAAGCTTATTTCCAACCCCCAATAATATATATATATATATTTAACTTATTTTCTATGGCTTTTCTGGCTGTTAATTATGACAGCAGTCTCCTGTGTTGTGTTTAGCCAATGTACTGTACCATCCCAATTTTGCAGAGTATTTTTTCATTGAGTATGTTCCAAATAACATAAATCTCCCGGGAGATTTTTCTGCACCTATGTTTGCAATAAAAATACATAAAAAGTGACTGGAGTGTGAGTACTTGTGGAAAATACCCTCTGTGGTTTTGGGGGTAATACAGTGTAAATTCCTACACTCATAGAATGATTTGGGTTGAAAGGGACCTTAAAGTTTATCTCATTCCACTCCCTTGCCATGGGCAGGGACACCTCCACTGGACTATACAAGAAGCAGGATATTAATTGATTACAAAATTCATCTGGAGGATTTTGAAAAAATTGAGTAGTTGGCTAAATAGACAAATGATAAAAAAAACAGTAGTGCCTAGTCTGAGAGGAAGGTCAGATAATTCTCTCAAAAAATGGTCTGTGACAGATGCAGTTCCATTCAGTTTATAATCAAGCTGGGTTTTACATGGATCCTCCTGAGGCCTAGAATTTAATTCATATATATAAAGGTGTTGGATATTTACAGCAATATTGAGAATTCCCAGGTGCTCTTGAAACAATCTAGAGGAGTGCAAAAATAACGTTTTAGGAGTCAGATTTTCTTCAAAATTAAGAATTCAGATAGAAACAGGAGAAACAAAACTGTCCCACCTCAGCTTTCAGGTTCCCTGTTTTGTGTTTGAAAGGTGAAAAAAATCCTCTTTGAGCACAGGTAGTCTCAAGATTGCAGTCAATTTTTCAAGTTTTTTTACATGAACAAAATTTCTAATTAACGGTAAGTAGAATTACTGAGGTCAGGACTGAAGAGGATCTCAGTGACCTGAAAAAATCTCTTCTAATAACCTGGAGAAAATCCACTGAATAATGAGTGAGTATAGAGAAGTTTGTGATAAATAACTGTGATGTTTTGAGAGTACAAGTCAGTAAAAACCAGAAATGCTCAATAACAAAGCGTGAATTTCATTTAAAACGTGTTTGCCTAATTAGTTACTCTCTCATTATGGTCACGGTGTCAATTCCCAGCTCTTTCTTTGTAAGAAACCACTAAAGATGACGACATCCACTGGTTTTACACTGCCCATCTCTTCATTTTCACCACACCTCTCTGCCAACGTGTTCCTAAAAAATGCACTGCTCAGTGTCACGATGGATGGCAATGGAATTTTCCCCTCAGAATTAATGTCTCCACCAGCGAGCTTGAATTTTTTTGCCTCAGTTTTGTTTTCATTGCCATCTTTCCTGCGTGAACTGAGGGCATTCAGAGGTGAGGGGCAGAGAAACAGGCTCATGTTTGGCTTCTCACCCTCACAGGTGAAGTGGCTGAAGTGTTCCAGAGCCCTGCTGTGCTCTGAAATTCCAGCTGCTGAAAAGCCAGCCTTGCCTGCACTCCATTGATCCTGGCTGAACGTGCTGTCCTCGGGTGTTCATACTCAATGTATTCCTTAAATCCTGGGTGCCCTTTCCACTGCATTCATTCCTCCAGGAAAAATTGCTTCGTCACCTATCACCCTGCTAAAGCTGCTTTGTTCATGAGGCTGAAAACAGCAGAGGATTGGGATCCAGAGCAGTGACAGCAGGGCTGCTGATGCTGGAAAATTACAGCTCTCGGGGGTAGGAATCAGCCTGGCATTCCCTGTTTGCGTGGCACTTCACGCGCCCTGTCCCTGACTTGTCACTGAATCCCAAGTATTAAATGATAATAAGCCACCGTGCCACTTAACAAATAAAAACTGATTTTCACAAGGGTTTAGTGCTTGTTGGCTCCATGGAAACAGAAGACTGTTTAAATTAGATAAATCCCGCTTATATTTCAGAAAAGTGTGGGCTATCCCCTCCTCTTGTTGCAGAGGGTGAGGTCTGGGTGAGAGACTCTGAAAATTACACTCTAACTTTATTTAAAGTTTACTTATTTTTTTACCTCTCCAAGCAAGCAGTAGAACGTGATTATTTTTTTATTTATGGTGTATTATGCTTCACACTTAAACATAGACTTTCCATGTACTAACACACGGAATTAAGAAATATATCAGGAAAAAAAGCCTGGATTATGGCACCTACACAGTGCTTGCATTCCCATGTAATTATCACAGTATTCCCAGCACAGCAATTTTATGGCAGATGCTAAAAATTTTCCGTGAAGATGGAAAAAGGAGAGAGAGAGAGAGAGAGCAGGAGAAAAAGGGACGTGGGCTTACCTCTCTCCTTTCAGCCAGGGCTTTGCGCAAATTCCTACTCATCCAGTCCTAGGAACTTGCTCAAAATACACACTTTTTTTTCCCAGGACCTGACATTTCCTATATATAATCCATCAGAGTTAAATTTCCTACTCTTTGTGGTTTGGAATAGATGCGTTTTTCCCGTGTAACAAAATCTGCCGTATCTTGAAACTGATAAAGCCCTGTGTGGCCATCTCCGTGGAAATACAGGGATTGGGAAGGCAGGTTTGTGCTGCAGTGTGCATCTCCTGGAAAAGCAATCTCTTTTTTGTCTGAAAACATGCAGTGAAAGAAGATCCTCCACAGGCTTTAGTGGATTATTCAGTGCTTGATTACTGTTAAAAATATGCAGCTTATTTTTAGGTTGGCTTTGGCTCCCACCCGTCACAGCTTAGCTTATCTTCCCTGGAATGAAGAGATTGCTTTTATCCAGGTTTTGTTATCCAGACTTAGTGCTGCAGGCTGCGGTCATCCCTCAAGAAAAGATAAACAGGACTCTGGGAGTTCATCACTGTCAAGGATGTTTTCTAATTCTCTTAAGTCATTGCACATCTCTGGACGCTGTTCAGGTTTTCAAGTGACGTATTTCCTGATTTTTTTTCCTGCCTTGATGAAGATGTGAGTAAGGAATTCACCATTCTGGTGCTGCTCAGACCAAGCAAGTGCCAGTGTAATCTGGTTTCTTGATTCCTGGTTGGATGTGCCTTAATCTGTCCAAGAGCAGTACTAGACCTTCCAGCTTCAGAGATACATTGCTGTGACTTCTCGAGGAATTGATTACCAAAGTATAGAAATATAAAGGAGATTATGGCAGATATGTAGAAAATTGAGTTCTGTGCCTAGACCTTGTCACCATTTAAATCACTAATCTAGGCTTGTTCCAATCCCTTGTCTTTGTTGCTATTGCTCCTGCAGCTTCTTCTCAGCTGCTGACAGAAATAATTTTCCCAGTTCTTCTCCATAGCTGATAAAACTGTCAAATAGTGAATCACAGAATCACAGAATATCCTGAGTTGGAAGGGATTCAGCTGTGATTGTCAAGTCCAGCTCCTGGCCCTGCCCAGACACCCCAGCAATTCCACCCTGTGCATCCCTGGGAGCATTGTCCAAACACTCCTGGAGCTCAGGCAGCCTTGGGGCCATGACCATTCCCAGGGGAGCTGTTCCAGTGCTCAAATACCCTATGGGGGAAGAACCTGAAGCCCCAAGGGGGGAGTATTGTACCCAGGGTGTGCCCAAGGCTGCTTTGGGCATAGGGCTGTGTCCATGAGTCCATCACGGCCCTCTGCACTCCCTTCCCACTGCATGCAGACACAGACAGGTTATGGATGAAATTGTTTTAATGGAAAAGCAAAACATTTTCTACATCTACAGCTACAGCTACATCTACAGCTATAACATCAAAACCAGCCTTCCTCCATCCCCAAGAAATGTGAGCCCTCAAAAGGCCTAATCCTACATTTCTGCTCCAGCTCTGCCTGTGGGAGCCTTGAGCTTGCTGTCAGCTCTGGACTGACAGTCCTTTTCCCTCTTCTTCCCTCACTTTCCAGCCTGGTGCCATGTGTGGGGTGGTGGCACGTCTGTCCCTGCATCCTGCTGTGGCTCCTGATGTTTCCTGCCAGTGCTCCTGCCGTGCTCTGTGCTCAGGATGACTTTGGAGCTCTGTTCAGTGAGGGCCACCTTCCCAGGCAGCCACAGCTGGGTGGTTTTGCACTGGGGGCTGGTGCCACCGGTGCCTGCAGAGTCCATGGGGACAGGGGGACACTTTGGGATCACCCAGGGCCCCCAGGGCCTGGCAGAGGAGCTCCCAAAGGTCTGCCCTGGGCAGGTGTGGCCCAGGCAAGGCCAGGGGTGCTGGCTGTGCCCTGCTGAGCCCACGGGCCACAGCTGGCAGGGGCACAGGGCTGCTGGGGGGGCTTGGCCGATCCTGTGGGAGGTCTCAGCCCAAGCTGGGGGTCAGACACTGAGGGCACTAAGGAGGAGGAGGAGGAGGAGGGAGAGGGGTAGGGCAGGAAGGGCTGGGAATGGCCCCACGGTGCATCCCTGGGCTGCTGCATTCAGGATCAGGCCCTACCTGTGCTGCAGGAGGGCTTGGGGAGAGCAGGGCCTGCAGGAGCCGGGCCATGGGGGAGCTCCGGCTGCCACAGCGGTGCCACGGAGCTGACAGGACCGTGGTCACTCAGGGTCTCTGGCTGGTCAGCTCTGCTGACTGGACACAGGTCTGGACTCTGCTCTTGGAACGTCTCCAGGGCTGCAGTGTTGGGGTTCCCATTGTTCTGTCACACAGCCAGGAATGCTGGGGGTCCCCTTGTCCTGCCCCACCCACAACAGCTCTTCCAGCTCTTGGTGGGGAGAGAAAGGGTGAACCACAGAGCTGGAATTACAGAATGTCCTGAGATTTAAGGGACCCACCAGGATTATTGATCCAACCCCTGGCCCTGCACAGACACCCCAACAATCCCACCCTGTGCATCCCTGAGAGCGTTGTCCAAACGCTGCTGGAGCTCTGGCAGCCTTGGGGCCGTGCCCAGTCCCTGGGGATCCTGGTCAGAGCCTGACACCCTCTGGGGGAGGAACCTTTTCCTGATGTCCAACCTAAAGCACCTCTGGCAAGTCTCCAGTCTGTGCCTCTGTTCGTAATGGTGCTGAGGATTGATGCTGGTATTATATCACTATAAACACAGCAACCCCATGATGGGTGCCTCGTTGTAATCACATTTTGTGACTGGTCACATAACAAGATCTTTGAAATAGCCCAAATTTTCACCAGGACACTCAAGTCAGTTTCCCAGTTTTAGCAAAAAAGCAAAAAGGCTGGTTCCAAGGGTTTTCAGTCAAGGACCCAGAGACTTTACGTGCCACAGATCTTTTTGGAAACATGAATTCCTGTATCAGCAGATGTATCTTACTCCAGAAGGACAGCAAAGATGATAACACAGTAAAGGATCAACGTGAGATGGTTTCTAGAGAGTGGAGGGAAGATTAATCAGTCATTCATCCGCCTTCCATTTGGGATCTAGATGAGCATTGAGATAGAGATTAAGCTACATAAATTATCCTAAAAATGGAACTGACGTAGAAGAGCCATCAGCACTGTACCTCAGGATAATGCAGTGATTTGGGATTTACAGAGGGATGTCAAAAACAATGGGCAATGTCATGGAACACAGTCTACCATATGTGCCAGGCAGAAGATGAAAACACAGGTTACAAACAGTCTCTTCACACAGGTTCTTTGTTTTTCCATATCACTGTAGCAATGAGGGAAAAAATGCTAATACAGCACAAGCTCTCTGCAGGGAGAACCTTTGGTTCTCTCTTCCCTTCGCTGGAGTTCAAGGTACACTTTTATCACCACACAATTCCAGGTTGTGGCTGCCCCACTCCTGGAAGAGTCCAAGGCCAGGCTGGATGCACTTTGGAGCAGCCTGGTCTGGTGGAAGGTGTCCCTGCCCATGGCAGGGGTGGAAGGGGATGAGCTTTAGGGCCCTTTCCAACCCAAGCCATTCCATGATTCTGAGACAGGCACTTGCATTCTGGTGGCCCATCTGCCTGAGGTCAGAATTCACACTTTGGAGCTGGGTACCCCCAGCTTTAGCAGAGATCTCCTTCAACAGAATGGCTTCTCACAGCTCCGTGGACTTCCTAGGATTGAATTCCAAGCAGCTGAGGCTCGGCCTGCAGCTTTTAAATTAAGATTTCCCACTGTGGTACAGAATAATCCATCGATCATTTTCAGGAGAGAACAACTTCCTGGGTACATCAAGTGGCCTGTGCACATCAGGTTAGATGGTCACTGGCAGTGTCCTTGCCGGAAATCTGACATTTTAATACAGATTTCACTAGTTCGTGTCATCGTGACACAGTGCTTTTTTTGTAAAACTGTAATTTTGGTAAGAAATTTCTCAAATATTTTTGATTCAATAGGCTTTGGGGTTTCTATGGTTTTATCACCCTGAGCTCTGTTTTTGCAGGACTGACTTTATGAACATTTTTTCTTTTATTAAACTAGGAAAAAATTGAAGACTTTTAAATATTGCTTATATTACACATTGACTAACAATTCCAAAATAAATTGATTCTTTAGCACAAAATCCTTCACATTCTCCATCCTAAGTAGTATTTTACATTCCCCACTCCAAATTTTCCATATTGATCTCATAGTCCTCAAGATTCCATCCCTCCCTTACTAAAACCTTTTTTCTTTCTGAACCTCAAATTCCTGTTGACTCAAATATTTGTTTTTAATCACTGAAAGTCCAAAGTCCATTCACAAGCAGGTGGCTGAAGTATGTTAATGACTTTTATTTACTTAAATTACCATTAGTGAAGAAATAAGCATGATATTAAATTATCATTAGTGAAGAGATAAGCGTGAAAACAGATAAACTGTTAACTTTGGGGTGACATTTCACCAAGGCAACTGCTCTGCTGGAGGTACTGGTGGGATTGAGCTGGAAAATACCAGGGGATGGTGAATAACTGGGTTTCCTTTCTATCTCCCATAGTGAAGAACTATATTAAAAAAAAATAAAAAGTAGTCAGTTCTATTTTTTGGTGGAAAATTAAGGATCACACCCGTGCTCTGGTGGTGGTTCTAAATGCATTGCCTCAGCCTCATCAGTGGGTGCTGGTTTGTGTTCAGTGGCACTGATGACTTTATAAAAACAAATGACAGAGTTGTGTATGCTGCCCTGCTAAAGAAAATAATCTGATTTAATGGTGCTGGTTTCCCAGTTTAAAAAAANTATCAGAAATGTATCTCATTTTGCTGTACATTCCTTTTTTAGGACGTGTTCTCTGTAAAAAAAAAAAAAAAAAGGGAAAAAGAAACCAAACCAAACAACTCTTGTGCTATGTGCTGTAATAAGCTTTTTATAAATGTGCTCATGTGGTGCTGAGCAGAGCCCGCTGTGCCGACACCATAAAACCGAGAGGGAGCTTCATCAGCTCTAAGTGCCGTCGTATATTCCCTGCAGCAGCATTCCCCGGGATTAATAAAGTTTGTAAGAAATACACAGGCAAAAGATTAAAAATACATGCGTGATACTTCCCGTGGTAATAAAAGCTGATGTTGTTTGGACTGCTTGTTTATTGGCTTGCCCTAGATGAGATGTTTTAAGGTGAATATGATTGAAGAGATGAGCTTTCCTTCAAGGCCCTGCTTTTCCCTGCCCAGCAGCTTCCCAGGGATGCTGGTCCAGGGCTGCTTCCCTGAGCCCTCTCGTGGGCTCCTTCCTCTACTGCAACAGCACATCCTGCAAACGAGGCATTTACCCGTCTCCAAGAAGGTGATCTTTATGGAATGTGAGCTGTCTCCTCATCTCCCTGCGTAAGGAAACGTGAAAATAAAGCAAAGTTAGTGTTTCGTTAAAGGCATGAGAAATTTCTAGGATTTTGACCACAAATACCTTGTTTTTGTTGAGGCATCCAGCAATAACAGTGATTATGGAATTTCAACACAGGAAGCTCTTCTGGGAATAAATCTGCAGCGCAGCCTGTCACCGCTTGGCAAAATGCACTCAGGTGCTGATGGAAATAGAAAGGTTGTGTATTTGAGGTGGTTTCATTGAAAAAACCATAATAAAGTGGATTAAGAGACACCTGAAACACCTCCTGTCTTTAAACAAAAATATAAGGACATTTCTTGACAGCATCTGGATCCTTGAGGGAAATTAAATGTCAGGTAATATTCTGTTTGGAAGAAATAAATTAAGAGCATATGTAAAATATATCTGATGCCCATTACATTATCTTTAATCATCCATGGGATGTTGTGACTTTTGATTCCATTCTTTATTGGAATTGCTACACTGAATGTTGCTGTGCAATGCTTACAGGAAGACACAGGTTCAGATCATTGAATCATAGAATGGTTTTGTTGGGAAGGGACCTTAAAGATCATCCAGTTCCACCCCCTGCCATGTTCAGGGACACCTTTCACTATCCCAGGTTGCTCCAAGCCCTGTCCAGCCTAGCCTTGGACATTTCCAAGCATAAAAGATCCTTAGGTATTGAAGTTCTGTCGATATATAGATATTTTAGTCCCAGGGAAATCAGTGGGACTTTGTCATCTATTCTGAAGGTGACACCTATTCCTATTCACCCAGGAAGTTACATTCCAAATGAGACAGAACATCCCAAAGTGGAAGCAACCTGGAATAGTGGAAGGTGTCCCTGCCTGTGACAGGGGATTGGACTGGATGACCTTTAAAAAGCTCCTACCAACCCAAACTATTCTATGATTCTGTGAAGGCCATAATGAGCATGCTGCAGATGTTTATTGAATTTATTTTTCATTGTGATGGTGTAGAAATGTGAGGGTGGTTTGGAAACAGGGACATGAAGAGTATTAAAGTACAGACCATCCACAGAAGAGTGTCACAACGATTATGGGGTGTAAGGCACCAAAATGAGCCTGAGAGGGTTGGCAAGCGACACAGAGATTTGAACTGTTATCAAAACAGATTAGAGGAATAGAAGGTGGAAGAGCAGGATATGGAGAACTGCAAAACTGGGCACAACTTTTAGGGGCTGTCAACACCAATATTTTCAACAAAGTGGGCAGAGCATAATTTACAACACATGTCCACAGATTAAGCAAAGGTTGTGGCTTTCAGCAACAATGTTAATGGACAACCAAGTGTCTTGCAGCTGCTGTGAATAAAAATTCAACATTTGTCATATCTCAGTAATTGCAGTCCCTTGGTACCTTCTATTCTGAGTGTTGGAGGTTATAAATATTGTTGATGACTCAGCATTTGCTTTAGACTTCTTGGGCTTTACCAGCCATGTTTGCACTCCTTATTCCCGTTGTCACTGTTTGTCAGTGTGAACCTTCACCCAAGTGGAGGAGATTTACAATGAATTCTGCAGGACATTTGTCTTTAGTTCAGCTTACACCAATTTGGACCTTTCTGTCATAAAGATTTTTAAAATTGATTTGCTTTTCATTGGACGATGCAAAAGAAGAACAAGATGATGTTGTTTTTACCTCTCTTTGGGAAGGGCATGTTCCTTCAAATATTTTCCAGGATGGCTGGAAGGATACAAAAATCCTGATTTGGGGATGAGCAGTTCTGGCACAAATACCAAGAGACGACACTTCCATCCTTAAAATAAGCCCCCCGACATAAGTGATAATTTAATATACATCATGCCATCTGCTTGCAGAACTGTGCAAGCTGCTCCCAAAGAAGTCAATGGGAAATGCATTTTTCCTATTATTTTAAACATTCTGGGATCAATCTTGATGTCACAAAGGCAGGCAATAGTCACCTTTCCCCAAAGACAAATACAGCTTGTCACTAGAGAGAATAACCACTGCTGCAAATCCACCATTTCTCCTCCTCCTCCTCCTCCTCCTCTGCCTNGGTTTCAGAGCTACAAAGCACAGGAGCCCTGGCAGCAGCTTTTCCCTTTATCCACTATGAGCTTCCATCTTTGAAACTTTTAGTGATCTTGACCTGACCTAGAGAAACGTGTCAGCAGCATTTGAGGTTGGAGGAAGGACTCATTTCACTGTTTTCCCTTTATGCCAGTTTATACAAAGGCTGGGTCAAGCCTTGCAGAGGTATTTTTGTGCGTGGGTCTTCCGCTGCTTCACTGCAGGTTTATTGGAACTTGGGAAGACAGCACAGACTCCACTGAGGAGTTTTCTCTTTCTGATGAAATCACTCACAAACATGTAGAAAAAGGGGAGATTGAGGCCGACTCTTCCCCAGCTCCTGGCTGCTGGTGAACCTGCATCTCAGGCATTTGCTCAAACGATCTCTGGATCTTGGGCTATGAAATGATAAATGTTGCCTGCCCATCTCCTTATAGCAAAGGAACTCCCTCCCTCTTTCTTCAGCTCAAGTGTGCAGTTTAGTCAAATTCCCCTCTTCTCATGCTAGTGCTCCCTCTTCTCATGCACTGCTCCCATCATCCTTATTCCTGTCATTCATACTTTTCCAGCTTCCCAGCATCCTTTTTGAGGGGGGAGAAAGGAGACTCAAGCAGCACAGATTTTTCAAGATGCAGAGGCGCCAAGATCTAGAGACATGCAAAGCAATCCTGGTCAAATCATAGAATCCTGGGATCGTGGTATGGTTTGGGTTGAAAGGAACTTTAAACCTTATCCAGTTCTGCCCTCTGCCGTGGCCAGGGACACCTTCCACTATCCCAGGTTGCTCCAAGCCCCATCCAGCCTGACACTTCCAGGGATCCAGGGCAGCCACAGCTTCTCTGTTATAATTCCAAGCAACTTTCTCTGCCCAGACACTTCAAGTTCCTTTGGTGTTCTTTGATCCATCCGCTATGGCCTGAGGATCAGAAGTTACTCATTTTACACCCTGCTCCTTTCTTGGCCCTCCACCCTGGCTGGCAAGCTTCCTAATCCACTCGTGTTTGTAAAAGGATTGATAATTCAGTCCTTCTCTTGGAAAGTAGTTCTTCAAATCTCTTAGTCTACCTTTTAATAGAATGCCTGCTCTCTATTTTTTCTGTGTTTGAACACGAAGTCTTCTTACTTGTAACAGCCTCCTTCGCTCTGATCTTTAATTACAGTAGCTTTCTTCTGGTCTTTTTAAAAGTCTTTTTTGATACACTCCGAGTATTTTCTCTGAGCCTCTAATATGGTGTCTTTAAACAATATCTCTGCTGCTTGCAAACATTTCACCCCGTTGTGGCTCGTACTAATTTCCTTTGAACGAGTCGCCTCATTTTTCGTAGGGCTCCTTTTTAAATCCAGCGCTGTGCTTGGTGATATTTTTGGCTGCCTTGTTCCTATGACTATACTGGAGCTCAGCACATTATGGCTCTTTTCCTACAGAGTCTGTCTTTGATAACACCATAATGATCCTGGGCTGCACAAGGTGTTCTTTCTCCAATGACTAAATCTCCAAGGAGTGTTTGTTCACAGGTATCTAAACATTTACCCTCAGTATCCATTATATTTATCCATTGTACATGAACGAAAAGGTTTCCCCTTTTTATTGCATCTTGTGTACCCACAGCATTTTTGGGTCCTCTAGGACACCTCAGGCAGTGGCACTGCCCTGGCCAAGCCATTGAGGAGTAGCTCTGCTGTTGTCCTATTCCTTGGCTCTTGCCCAAAGAGATCTTCACCACTTCCCACCGCGTCTTTCTCACCTTTCATCGTACCTTCACTCCAGAACAAACAATCCCTGGCCAGGATTCAATTTCCAGACAAACACCATCCTTTATACTCACACCAGGGCACTTGTACAGCAAGGAGGGATGAGCTGAAGGTCAGGAGAGCATCTTCACAGCTGGGAGCTGGAGTCTGGACTCTCAGCAAGGAAGGGACATTGCCTGGAGGGTGGGAGATGCTGCTTCTAATACGCTTCATGTAATGACTCTGAAAATTGGGCTCTGAGCAGCCTGGCCTAGTGGAAGATGTCACTGCCCATGGCAGGGGTTTGGAAGGAGATGAGCTTTAATGTCCTTTTCAACCCAAACCACTCAGTGATGCCCTGATATTATATCATACATCTTATATAACTTTATATTCTTTTATATCTATATTTAATCCTGTTTTATGTGCATTTGCTCATGTTTTAGGGGACTAAATCTTTCCTCAGCCCTACTTTTTGGAGGGGACTGCCACCAAACCCCAGTGGCATTGTTGGTCTGCAAATTCTGGAGCAGCATGAGGCCCTGCTGAGATCTAGGCATTGTCCTCTGCATCCCTCGAGAGTGGAGCTGCTGATCTGGGAATGGAGTTGGAAAGCATTCCGATGCCGGGAGCTGTGTGTGCTTGCTGCAGAGCTCGAACAGGTGTGCTAATGAGAGACTCTGCTCATCACAAGCCTGAGACCTTGGAGAATATTAGTAAAAATGCCAATTTGCATGTCTTGGGGTTAATTGAGGAAATCTCCGATGGAAAAATCTTGCTGTCACTTCGGAAATCGGTTCTGAATACAAATTGTGCGTCTCCATTGGATATTGAGAAATCTTTTCGACTTCTTTGCAAACCTGTAGGAACAAGGAAGGTTGTTGGCTCCCAGTTTTCCTCAAAATTTCAGACATTTTTTGTCTGTGTTGACATTAGCATGGGACTCCTACACCGAGCATGGAGAATATGTGGAATCCTCCACCAAACGAACAAGAAAGGGGCACAAATATTTTCTCAGATATTCCCCAGGCCACTTGTTTTTCATAGGAAAAGACACATTTCTGCATGCAAAATACCAATTCTTTTCAAGTGGGGCAACACTTTTATTTTATGCCTGTACTTATGCCAGTTTCTTGCATATAAAAATAATTACTGGATGTGTTTATCTTTGCTTGAGCTGAGTAGTTGTTTGACAAGATGCAGTTGTCTCATTGAGAAACAGGGAAGCAGAGAACTGGTTCATTCACCTGATCCTGATTAAGAATCAGTGCAGGTTTTTTATTATCCTGGGATCACAATGTGTTTTCTCATCACGTGGTCTTCCAGGGGGGTTTCTTTCCTTTTATAACTCTTTTATTATATGCCACCATAAGATTACCACCAACAGTGCAAGGCACAACCAGTAATCCCGAATATTTCTCCGTTTAATTGCAAATGTTTTGTGATGCTCTGATCATTCCATCAGCCGTTGGGGGATTTTATAAATGTCTTGCTCCACATTATGTCTGTATAATTAACTACTCTTGTTGAAACACCTAATTTTTGGAGGAGTTTATGGATGAACACGAGGGAGAGGCATGGGTTTGATGCTGATTTTAAATGAATTATTCCTTGGTTTTCAAAGTTCGCTTTTAGTAGTTTTGACATTCAGTCTTCCTTTTTTTAAACTAGCATGTCTTATGGAACAAAAAGATAAAAAATTAATTAGAAAAGACAAGAAAAGAGAGCAAAAAGGCCAAATTTTCCCTTCAGCAAAAGTTTCTTAAAACCAAACTCAGTTTCTGAGCATCCAGCAGAACAGGAAAGTTTTACCAAATTCCTTTCACTTCCCTTTCCGCAGTTTCCTCGTTTGAGCATTCCGATGGGGCTGTGTGATGCTGCTGATTTCAACATGTCGCAAGGGGTGTAATTAAAAGCAGAATTCTGCCTTGATTATGGCTCTGATACGTGCCCTTCCCAGTAGTTGGAAGATGATGAGCTCTAAAACCATGGAACCATGCAAAGCACTGCGGATAGTGCTGCATGCTGTAGTACGGATGAGTGACAGGGCACAAGGACATGGCCTCAAGCTGTGCCAGGGGAGGGTCAGGTTGGACATCAGGAGGAATTTCTTCATGGAGAGGGTGGTCAGGCATTGGAAGGGGCTGGTCAGGGAGGTTTGAGTCCCCATCCCTGGAGGTGTCCAGGGAATGTCCAGGGACGTGACACTCAGTGTGTTGGTCTGGGTGACAAGGTGGGGATGGGTCACAGCTTGGACTCAGTGAAGGTCTTTTCCAACCTACATGTGTCCTCATCTGGGGTGGGTTTCTATTTAATGCCACAGAGGCACCTGTGGGGGCAGAAAATCTTGGGATGAAACCCCAGGGGGATGCCAGAGCCATGTCTGGGGTTGGTGTCATTGCTCCAGTGTTCTCTTGGGTGAGTCCCAATTCTCCAGGCCTAAGAGAAGCTGTGGCTGCCCCTGAATCCCTGGGAGTGTCCCAGGCCAGACTGGATGGAGCTTGGAGCAAACCTGAGATAGTGGAAGGTGTCCCTGCCTGTGGCAGGGGTGGGATGAGATGATCTTTAAGCTCCCTTCCAACCCAAGCCACTCTGTGATTCTATAGAACACCACATCCATGAAGTGGGTACAAGCACACAGTGTTTCTCCACTTACAAAGGCAAGGGGTATTGCAAGGATAAATAAAATTAATTACTGCCTGAAATAGTAAAAATACACACTACAATGGGGAACTGTACAATGAGGACAGGTTTCAAGATCTGTCACAAGCTGCTGAAGGAGAAATAAAAATCTATTTTTTTTCACCAGGTTTAACATGGGAAAAGCAACCTAGGCAGTCGCTTTTGAAGAGAAATTAGGAACAAAAGAGAACACATGTGGTAAAATGTTATAATAGTCAGAGCCAGAAGATCCTACTCATTTCCTGTAGGAGGAAAGTCACCAAGAATTGGAGAGGGGAAAGCCCACATGATTAAAGGAAGAACAAGATTGACTTCTCCCTGACTGACAGTCTCTGCATCAGTGCTGTTCTGTTCCAAGACTCCTGTTCCCAAGGTAGTACAATCCAGCCAAAGATAAAGCTGCGGGAAGGCAGAGAGAACATCAAAGATTCCCTTACTGATGGAAGAAAGAGGCAGAAAATTAAATCTCAGGTGGCAAACGAGGTTTCCACCCAGGCCAAGATTGACCAGCAAGACGACCCTAGATATGAGATATGAAATAGCAAGTGCAAGACTTGGGAAAATGGGGTGTTGGGGGTGTGTTTAATGTGTGACACACACAGTTCTGGCAGGGTGTTGAGCTCCATTTCCACCTCTAGTCACAATGTGAGTATGAGTTGGATGAAGCCACAGCAAAGCTGCTGCATCCTCAAGTTTTATGGTAAAATGAATCCTTTGAAAGAGACATATTTCCCTATTTACTCCTTATTGTGAAATGACTTTAAAGTTTCAATGTTTGTGTGTGTGTGTGTGTCAAAATCAGCTTATGTAGATGTGTTTACATACAGTCAAATAAAAAGATGTGTAAATATTTCTAAAAATAGATACTTGTACTTTTACCCATCTATACTTTCATATACAGCTTTATGTGATGAGCCTCACACATGGAACTTATTTCTTTGCCAGACCCTAATTTTCTCTGACCACAGACCTGTGAGTAAATTTTCTAGAACCAGAACTAAATTTTCTAGGACCAGGACTGAAGTTTCAAAGGAGGCTTGCCATCTCCCAGAACCATAAAGCCATGAGCAGGAGATGTCTCAGCACCTCGCTGTGCTGTGTCTCCTGAGATTTGCAGTGCACTGAAGCAGGGCTGGAATGGGCAGCACCAGCCTCTGCAGCTTTTCTGTGGCATCAAAAGGACACTTGTTTTTCCATATCTTATATCCCACTTACAGATTTCACAGTCCAGGTATTTGAGATTTTGCTGTCATGGGAAAAAAAAAAAAAATCAGGTTTTCTTTTCAAACTGAAATCAGTGCTGTTACAACACATCCACTAATCAGTACATTGGTGGGATGGACAAGTAGGTTTGCCCTCACATATCTTCCTTTTAACTCCTTGTGCTGAAGCTGTTGAGATGGGTCTCTAATGGGCCATATGTTCCTGGAGCTGCTGGGAGAGCCCTGTGACCCAGCCCTAGCTCCATCAATTAATCCCTCACCTTCCTTCTCACTGACAAACTAAATGGGAATGAACAAAGGCCAGGGAATGGCTCTTTGCCCTGAAGCCAAGGGGTACAGCTGAGCTCCCTGTCCCCAAAACAAGGCTGGCCATGTCCACACCATTCACTGGGAATGAGCCCTGGCCCTTGGCTGTGCCTGAGGAATTTTTGGGTCAATGTTAGTTGGCACAGACCAAAACTAGGCCAGGGAACGTGCTGACCATTTCTCTGCTCTAACAACCTTATAGCCCAGCACCACAGGCCTCACCTGGGCCTCCCTTCCAGGCTAAAGGGCTGTGTTTTTTTAATTCAATATTCAAATGCCAAGTAAAGCTGAAAAGCTTCCAATGAAGAAAGATAATTCACCTACACCCCATCCTGGGATCAAAGCTCTGAAGAGAGATGGGGGCTGAAACCCTTCAGAGAAAGGAGGATGTAAATCCCTGGTGTCCAGCATCCTGCTAGAGAAACCATTCCCAGAACTGATGAAACAAAACATCCTCCAATTCTCTGGATTGTGCTCATCCTGACTTACTAAAACCTTCCTACCAGATTGAACCTCTGAAGTGGAATTGATGGAGGAAACCTAAAACATGAGCCATGACAGGTTCAGTGCCCAATCTCATAAACTGGATTTAGGAATGGCACATCTAATTAAACCATTAGACCCATGAGATTTACACAAATCCCTTTGAGAGT
This sequence comes from Urocynchramus pylzowi, assembly GCA_013397555.1. NCBI lineage: Eukaryota > Metazoa > Chordata > Aves > Passeriformes > Fringillidae > Urocynchramus > Urocynchramus pylzowi. Next base: position 34,584 of record VZRH01003978.1, on the reverse strand, counting down.
TTCATTCACATCTTCCCACTCCCCACCCCAATGAGAGAATCACACAAAAAAAGACAAGGCATTGCTGGGGGCTGAGGCCTTGTAGAAGTGGCCTTCTCCAGGCCTGTCCTGTTCCCAAAATCCACAGACTCCCTGCAGCAAGGAACATCTTTCATCAACCCTTTCAGCTGTGCCTGGGGATATCAGGTTGGATATCAGGAAAAGGTTCCTCCCCCAGAGGGTGTCAGGCTCTGACCAGGATCCCCAGGGAATGGGCATGGCCCCAAGGCTGCCAGAGCTCCAGCAGCATTTGGACAATGCTCTCAGGGATGCACAGGGTGGGATTGTTGAAGTGTCTGTGCAGGGCCAGGGGTTGGATCAATAATCCTGGTGGGTCCCTTAAATCTCAGGATATTCTGTAATTCCAGCTCGATGGTTCACCCTTTTTCTCCCCACCAAGAGCTGGCAGAGCTGTTGTGGGTGGGGCAGGACAAGGGGACCCCCAGCATTCCTGGCTGTGTGACAGAACAATGGGAACCCCAACACTGCAGCCCTGGAGACGTTCCAAGAGCAGAGTCCAGACCTGTGTCCAGTCAGCAGAGCTGACCAGCCAGAGACCCTGAGTGACCACGGTCCTGTCAGCTCCGTGGCACCGCTGTGGCAGCCGGAGCTCCCCCATGGCCCGGCTCCTGCAGGCCCTGCTCTCCCCAAGCCCTCCTGCAGCACAGGTAGGGCCTGATCCTGAATGCAGCAGCCCAGGGATGCACCGTGGGGCCATTCCCAGCCCTTCCTGCCCTACCCCTCTCCCTCCTCCTCCTCCTCCTCCTTAGTGCCCTCAGTGTCTGACCCCCAGCTTGGGCTGAGACCTCCCACAGGATCGGCCAAGCCCCCCCAGCAGCCCTGTGCCCCTGCCAGCTGTGGCCCGTGGGCTCAGCAGGGCACAGCCAGCACCCCTGGCCTTGCCTGGGCCACACCTGCCCAGGGCAGACNTGTAGATGTAGATGTAGATGTAGATGTAGATGTAGATGTAGATGTAGATGTAGATGTAGATGTAGATGATGTTGTTCACTGTTTTGCTTTTCCATTAAAACAATTTCATCCATAACCTGTCTGTGTCTGCATGCAGTGGGAAGGGAGTGCAGAGGGCCTCAGTAAATGGCAGCCAAGAGTTGCAAAAGCATTGCTGAGCCCCACAGCAGAGCCACCAAGCCCCAAAAGGCACCAAGAAGTCCCCAGGTCTGAGTGACTGCCAGCAGTGCAGGCAGTCCTGGAGGGGCACTCCCCCAAGGACCTTCCCCAGGGGTCGCAGCCCTTTGGTGTGGGAGCCAGGACCACTGAGAGTTTTAGTTTGAATGTTAAATGTTTTTATTCACCTCCTGGTTTTTGCAAATGCTCCATGTTTTTCAAGACTTGTAGAATCCTAGATCCGTTTGTGTTGGAAGAGACCTTTAAGATCTTCTAGTTCCAACCCAGCCCTCCATGGGGACTGCAGTATCTCTGCAAGTGCAGGAGATAAAAAGTTCCTTCAAAAATGAAAGTTGGTTTTCTCATGCAAGGAAATAACAGATAGTTCTTGGGAAAAGGTCTCAGGATTATCCTTAAAATTGTGAGATGTGCAATGAAATCATGGGCAGTAGTGACCTCACCTTTCTGCCTGGGTAGGACACTGTGTGTTTTTCATATCCTAAAGGTACAACAGTAAAGTATTTCAAAAAGAAAATAAATGTAATGTATTCATAATTGCTAATGTGATTGAGAATGTACATTTAAGAAATGTAATGGCATAAACCTGAAGAAATCTAATTCTGAAAGGAAGCTGTCTAAATTTAGAGTGATGTAGTAATAATTAATCCATTTAGCATTCCATGCTGGTTTCAGCCCCAGGAATGACTAAACAGAGGACTGCCCCCAGCTTAGGAGGGGCAAGGAAAATGGAAGAGGTTATTTATATAAATATATGGATGCTTTTTCTGCCAAGTCAAAGCAGATCATCTCTGATCATCTCCAACAGAGATATTTTTTTCCAGGTCAATTTGCACTCTGGGTTAGATGAAAATGCTTTCCAGCAAAGTGAGGGCTAAACTAGACCACTATCCCAGGTTGCTCCAAGCCCTGTCCAGCCTAGACTGGGACACTTCCAGGGGTCCAAGGGCAGCCACAGCTTCTGTGGGAAAGCTGTGCCAGGGCCTCACCGCCCTGTGCCAGGGGTTTGGAACAAGATAAGCTTAAGGTCCCTTCCCACCCAAACCATTCTGGAATCCTGGGATTCTACGAGCATCTCATAAAGGGAAAGTGTGAGGGAGATGAACCTGTTCAGCCTCCAGGAGAGTGGATTGAGAGAGGATCTTATCCATGCACACAAATAACTTAAGTGCAGCTCTCCAGAGGATGGGCTCAGGCTCCTTTTGTGGTGCCCAAAAACAGTGTAAGGGGCAACGGACACAAACAAAACATTCAGAAGTTCTGTCTGAATATGGGGGAAAACTTTCTTACTCTGAGGGTGAGGGAGCACTGGAACAGTTTTCCCAGAGAGGTTGTGGAGTCTCCTGTTCTGGAGATATTCCAAAGCCACCTGAATGAGACCCTGTATGACCTTCTCCAGTGACCCTGCTCTCACAGGGGGGTGGCACTGGGTGGTCTCTAAAAACCTCTGTCAATGCCACCCCTCCTGTGATGCCATGGAGAGGGTCTGCTCTCAGGCCTTAGTCCTGGGGAAGAAAAAAACAAAACTACAACAACAATGAAATATAACCAAAGCAAAGCCAAGCAAGAAGGAAGAGTCATTGGGACCATGGGACATAGATGGAGACAGAAATAAAATCCATTATAACTTCTGGCCTTTGAATCATGGTAACCATAATATAAGCAATGCAGCAGGAAGTTCTTGTTTAATTCAGTGGGTATCAATGAGTTCTTCTCAACTGAACACCATCAAATCCCAGTCCTTTTGTTTTCTGTCAAATATCCAGCCTGTTATTTACCTGTTTTTGTTATTACTTATTTTTTCCCCTGCTCCTAACAAAAAAAACCTCATAACTGTTTTCAAAACCTACTTTAAAGTCTGAACCAAAAAGTTAGTGAAATGTTGAAATATCATACAGATCTCACTGAAACACACATAGCTTCATTCTCCACGAAGCTTGCATTGAAAAGGAAACAATTACATTGTAGAATTGAAGACTAAAGCATCACCTGAGTGTCCTGTCATGCAGAGCAGGGAATGTGGAGACCCCAGAGGCAGAACTGTCACCTGAACTTAAAGCATTCAGTGTCAAGGGACATTACTCTGAGGGATAGGGGACAGGGGAAATCTTCTCTCTGTGTTGGTCAGACATGTAAAGCTGTGGGGCCCTGGTCCAGGTGTGCAGGAACTGGTGAATAACAATCAGGCTACACTTGAGCAGTCACTGGGCCTGGGCAAACTCTTCCCATGAAAATATCCACTGGGAAGCCCCAGGACTGGAACCATATCAGACACTGTGACAGGGAGGTCTCCTGGGGGCCTGTCATGCTGGGATGAGCATGAGCCTATTGGCCTCTAAAGAGAAAAAGACTTCAAAATCTAAAATATAATACATGTATTTATATACACATCCATCTCACTCTGTATAAATAAGATCTTTTTTTCACATTAAACCCTTTCTTCATACCCAGCCTGGCCTTCAGGTGCTATAAAGTGATGTGCCAGGGTTGTCTGAGCTCTGCTGGCTGCCGACATGAAGGCACAGGGAGAAGGGAGCAGCAATGAATGCGGCTTCGCTGGAATTACGTAATTACTTTCTTCAAGCTAAAAGTATTTCAAGTGTTTGATTGCCAGTGCTACATAACAATCTGGAGTAATTATATAATTAGCAAGAAATTGCAGCTCCCATTAGGTACTTAGAAGAAGTCAGATTTAGGTTTGATTTTTTAAAAAGGTGGGAAGTTGTGCACATGTGGGTTTTTTGCATAACGATATGACCTCGAAGAAGTTAGGGAGTTGATTTTTTTTCCTTTCCATAAAGGAACATTTCAGTGTTCATTTAGAAAATAGATCAAATAAGACTTGCTGGAGAAGATTGAGAAATCTGGTGAAATTGGTGATTAAAAAGTTCATTGGGATTAATTGCTTCTAATTGTTACCAAAAAGCTTGCCAGGATAGGTAATATTGGATTTCAATACCCTTCTGAATAGCAACAGACTTGGATTAGCTCCAGGGGCAGTCTTCCTGGGGAGAAGGCCAGAGAGTGGTTAGGGTTGGAAAGGACCTTGGAGATCACCTAATTCCAGCTGCCTTTGGAAATGGGAGAAGAAACCAGGTCTGACACCCAGATCGTGATTGTTCCCCTCTGTTGGGAGCTGCCCTCTGACACAACGGTGTTATGTGGTACTTCATATCCAGGGTTGGAGAAAAGGGCTATCACATCCCTGCCATATTGCTGATCCTGTTGTTCAAGTGATCAGCATTTCATTCATTTAAACCACTGGAGCCTTGCCATAAATATCAGCCAAATTTCCTCCTGGAGTGAGCTGCCGACTCTTCCAATGATAAACAATTTTATACAAAAGAAAACCAACATGAGAGGGGGAAAAAATGCCTATGCATTTTCCACCCAGATGTGCAAAATGAAGATCCTGCCTAAGTAACCTCTTTTAAAGTCTTGAGCAAGGCCCAGGAGATATAATTGATTTGGATTTTTTAAAAGCCGGTGCCAATTTCATCAGAAAGATGCCTTGTGCAGCTCAAACCCACCGGGAGCCGGCATGAAATAATGGAATGGTTAAGTAACTTATTATGGACAGCAAGGAGAATTTGTAGCAGAAACTGTCGGCATGTCATTCCAGTGCCAGGGCAGAGAAATCAGTTCTAAAATTGATTTCATTTGGTGGTGATGCAAAAAAACAGCGGTGCCAGACAAAGGGAGATGGGGCAAATGGAATATTCCTGTTGCAACACCGAGCTGCTGAAGGGGGAGAGAGCAGTGAAACAATGGGAGAGGAGGGAAAATGGCTTGAAGAGCTGCATATGAGACTGAAATTATGCTGCAAACTTTGGAAGCTCCGTTGTCACGTGGAAAACTAATTTAATAGCCAGGCAGACAGACTGAGCCTCGGCTAAATGCAGGGCTGAGCAAACCTCATTGATTTCCATGGAAGGCAGCAGTGGATGTAGACAGATCCTGCACCGGGGCCACAAAAATAGGGAGCATCTTGGCACAGGGATGGGGTGGGGACCAACATCCCGTGCCACGTGTGTAGCACCAACCTTTCCCCACCACCAAGCCCCAGCAGTGGGATTGTGTCCGACATGGGATGGGAGCTGCTGCTGCTCCCTGCACAGATTTTACAGCTGCCTCCTAACAGTCAAAAACAGGGGGGAAAATAGATTCTACCAATAAATTCTACCAAGGACAAGGAATTTGATGGTGGAGGTGGTAAAGCGGGGAATGGCTTTGGGAGATAACCGGTGTCGCGCCGTAGCGGATGCAAATCCCCGCAGCCGGCTCTGGCCGTTTACACCGTGAGGATCCAGCCCTTTGTTCCCCGCAGACTCCGGGATTAGGGAAAATGAAAAGGATAAAGAACAGCCCTCCTGAAGCTGCGATTCACCCGCACGTTAATGTATGCGCATAAAGGAGCGGCCACCCGGGCCAGGCTGCGCTGAGAAAAGATGCGAAGGTCATTCAGGAGCAGATGTCACCTTAGCAGAAAACAAAGCAGTAAAATGAACAAGCCTCAATGGACCAAATGCCTTTTCAGGCAGGCTCCAGAATCCATGTTCCAGTAACAGAAATAAATGTACAGGGGGAAAATGTGTGTGTTTGTTTCTTTCTCTCGCGGCAGTAGAATCACGTCCCCGCGTCTGGGCAGGAGCTACTTGAAATAAAGCTAGAACAACGCTTATCTCTTATCAGCACTCGGGATTTGCAATAATGAAAAGATTTGCATAACAAATGCTTCTTCTCCTTCGGGTTGGGATGGAAGTATTAATTTCCCCTACTTTTCTACCTTTTTTTTTTAAATATATCCACCTTCGAGCCAAAACACAAACCTTTCTACTTTATAACCACTGCCTCAACCCTTGTCTATGCTGACGCTCTTCCGCTGCAGTTTGGGGATCGAAAGAAGCACATTTTTGACCTCATTTATATCCTTACAGGCTCCTTATGGCTTCTATGCACTTGCAGAGAAAATAAAGACAAAAGGCCTCATTCATCCCTCACGTGGCCCCATTTTACACCCGTGCCACTCTGTTTCTTCAGAAAGCCGGGGAGGTGAGAGAAGGATCCTCCCCGCGTAGTCAATTAATTATGAAGTCAATCAGGAGGTAAATATATGCATTAGCATTGGCGAGGGCTGGAGGGGATCTCTGCTGCTGTATCACAGCGTCTCTCTGCACATCAGCCTGCTCTGTCCTTTGATCATTTATGCTGCAGCCGGGCCCCCTCCCGCGAGCGCGTGTTGGAGCTCCCGAGCTTTGTGCCTCGGCGACAGGAAGTGCTCGGTGCTGCTCTGAGGGCTGGGAGCCGGAGGGATGGATGGATGGATGGATGGATGGATGGATGGATGGATGGATGGATGGATGGATGGACGGATGGATGGATGGGTGGGCATTCAGAGGCTTTCTCAGATGGTGGTCAGACTCCTCTTGCCCCAGAGTGGAACGAAATAGTCTCAATGGATATTTGACTCAGCCTTTCATCCCAGTGAGGGCTTTCTGGGACCTTCCCAGGCCATGCACCAACACAGAAGCATGGGAGAGTGATCAACACAGAAACATGGGAGAGTGATCCCCTACGGCCAGGACCTGTCTGAAACTTGATGTGGGTCATGTCAGATTCATGAGCTCCCCACTCAAGCCACAACTTCTTCTTGAAGATGTCACAGTCATACTGATGCATTATTTTTTTACCAGGTTCTTGGAAAACGTCTTCTTCCACTCTTAGAGTGGAACAGCTTTCCTAATATCTAACCCTAAATCTTCATTCTCCAAATAAAGCCTTTTTCTTCCAGTCCTTTTCCCGGGGAACAACTACATTTGCTCCAGAAGTGCACGCACACGGTGCATGCTCTTCTCATGCCACATCATTGTATTTCCTGTTTGGTAGCAAAAAAAAAACCAAAAACCTTTTTTCTCCCCAGCTCTTTGTCTTTATTCCTGCATCAGCAAAAAGTACAAATCAAGTGTCAGCCTAAACTGACAAAGCTGAATTACACCTGTAACCTACTGCAAAATCATAATTTTACTGACTTTATAACCAAGGCTGGCCAAGCTGACTGCAGGAATTTTGAGCTGTATTTACCCCTAGGTCACTCAGGAAAAACCTCCATGAGCCTCCTCTGGAAACTTCATTAGAATTTATAACATTGATATTGTTTTCCCAAATAATGAGACTGTATTCTGAGATCCCCACAAAATCCAAGATAAAGGCCAGAAGTCAGTGTATCACCCATGTGAACATTACTGTGGAAAAGCATCTATTTCTCCTCAAGAGAGGAAATTAAAAATTTTACCATTCTTTCCAGTTCATTGTGCTGGAACAGTCCATATTAATGATATCCATAGGTCAAAAAGGAAAAGGGAGATGCTTCCTCATTCATGGACATTATGGAGAAAATTTAACAGGCCTTTTGTTTATTTCTTTTTCTTTATTTAGGACATTCATGCATGCCATCTCTTATTTCAGGGCACAGGGCTTTTTAATTAGGGCGTAGGCTTTGAAACAAATGCACTTTGGAATTCCTGAAGAAATAAAACCAGAAGACCTTAAATGAAAATGACAATGAATTAAAAATGTATATGATTTTCCCCAATTTTGAAATTGTTGGGCCATCACCATCACTTTTTTTAACTTAAAATAGAAGAAACTTTTTTCTTTCCCTAACAGGGTGGTGAATCTCTGCAACATAACAAATAATTGTCGGGTTTTGAAATTTCACACTTAGTTAAAGTCTAATTCAGTATCCGGACACCGTTCTGCCATGACAATGTCCATGACTGACTTCCACATTCCTAAGTACTAAGGGAGAAAAAGTCAGGTATTCCTATCTCCAATGTGGCTTTTTGGTCATACAAGAAATGATGCCTGTCTCCCTCAATTTCTCCTCTTGACAGTGAAGTGCCAAACAAAAAGGAGGAACAAAAAGGATCAGCATTAAAAGTTAATGCTGTAGGATTCGGCTTTTGTGTCTCACTTACAGGAGAGGAATTACAATGACAGGTGAATTGATCTGGTTTTCCAGCCCAGGGATGGGTGACAAGTTCAGAGAAGTTATGGCTGGTCTAAGGATCTTCTTGCAGAGGTCTTCAGAGTAGAATCACAGAATGATTTGTGTTGGAAAAACCCTCTAAGATCATCCCAACTGTTAACTCAGCACTGCCAAGCCCACCTAAACCATGTCCTCAAATGCCACATCCAAATAACTTCTGAATACTTCCAGGGATGGTTGCAGTTGTGCAGTCTCAATCCTTGGGTGTTTTTGAGACCTAACTGGATGAGCAACCTGGTCTAAATCCGGGGCTGACCCTTCTCAGAAAAGGAGGTTGGACCAAAGACCTCGTAAATGCCCTTCCAGCCCAAATTCTCTTACAATCAAGCAAGACAACACCTTGTTAATTTTCCTTTTTTAGCTTGAACCCCTCACACTCAAAACTGTCCCCACCTTTAAACAGGGGACTCTGGTACTGGTTGATGACCTGGGATATCCCATTTCAATCCCTACTTCACCTGACTTTCCCTACAGGGCTCTCCATGTCTCCCATCTCCATCTGCAGAATGGAGACATTTGTCTGTCTGCAAAAGGCAGCTGCGAGATGAATTTGTTAGAGATCAACGGGTCCTGAATTCAGTGGTAATAAGGGCCATAAGACAGACAAAATACAGTGTGGGAAAAATCTGACAAGATTTTGATATCTGGTCTAGTTGCCTGGATACTCTCTCCTGGCACAGAAAACTCATGCGCCACAGCCACCGTCACATGGTGTGAGCTCAGAAGTTGATTCACTTCAAGGCAGGAGAAATAAACAGAAAATAAAATGTCTTCCACGATTATTTCAGGGCCAGAACATTAGCAGTTATAAATTGCTCAAGACCTTTAGCTTTCACACCTAAGAGTACCTTGGCTGATGCAGAGGAGCAAAATTGTCTTTTTGCCACGAGGCTTGGGCTTGGAGCAGCCTATGGGTGCGTTGTGTCGGGAGCATGATTTTGAAAACTGGAGTGTGTTAGACAGTCAAGATCTGCAGCCTACTTCCATATGGCCACATTAATTTCATGGCAACTCTGCAGAGAGGAAGATGATGCACCTCCCACCATCCTTGTGGGGGAGAAGCAGTGCTCCTGCCAAGCAGTTTGCACAGGACAATAATTCTAAGCACTATCCCCTCTGTGAACAGCCTCAAATGGGGCTGCTGAATCCTCCCATCACTTCTCCAAACCACTGCCAGGCAACCCCTTGTAAACCTTCTAAGAGCCCAGTGAGATTTTTCTTCCTGGGCCACAGCGGAGTGAAACGAGACAAATAAAGTGAAATAACTTCCCTTTGCTGAGGAAGGAGACAAAGTGTAACTGTGGTTCTTAAAGAGCTTGAGGAGCTTCCAAAATACAAGGGTTGGAAGTGTAGTGAAGTCAGGGAGATCCTTCTAAGGGCATTATGATATTGAAACACTAAGAAAAGTAAATGTAGATCCAGCTTGAAGACCTGTGGTTCTCTCGTGGCTAGGAACAGGCCAGAACATGTTCTGGAGCATCACCACCATAGAGGCTCCCTGCCAGCTCTAAGTCAGTGTGAGCCTGCATCATCCAAGGAGAGACACCAGCCCGCTGTATCCCATGAAAATGCCAGGCTGGGACTCATTTAAAGTTAGGAAAGTCTTTCAGGAAATGGGTTATTGGCACAGCGTTTTTCCCCCAGCAGTCTGGTGCTGTGGGCACTTCTTGTGAAGAAATTGCTTCTTCAGCATAGGTTTTTTTTTCCTGACATTTTGTTCCATTAAAATTCCTCAGTGAAAAGTTTGATTCCCATCAACTTGGGTCATAATTTAAAGCTTTAGATTTAAAGTTTCAAGTTCTGGATCCACGATGGAAAGGTCCTGACCCAGTCTCTCCCTCTTTGTGGCTGGACAAGAGAGGTGAACAGGAATTTGTAACAAAATTGGTTTATTCATTGGATTTATTGGATGGGGCCCTGAGCAACCTGATCTAGTGAGTGACATCCCTGGCCCTGGCAGAACGGGGAACAAGATGAGTTTTAAGGTCCCTTCCAACACAAATCTTCTGTGATTCTTTGATTACAAAGATTCTTTCAGAAGACTTTATGAGCATGGCACTTCGGCTTGGCTCAAAATTTAGGATCCCACAAAGACGGGCCAGTTAATCCCAGCAGAGCACCCATAAATACCACACTGTAGGAAAGGTTTTAAAACTCCAAAGAGCAATCATTTTAATAATTTAAGGGCCACACCTCAAGTGCCAGCTGCCAATCTGCAGGCCTGGAACACACCTGTTCTTGGCTACTCAGCACTACAATTGCAAATGGCCCATTCTGCTGCTTCCCAACATTAGCCCAGTGAGAAATACACAGAGGAAAAAAATTTACTCTGCAGAACATCTGAAGAGGCATTTTCTGTTCATTTAACAAACTGCCCAGTGCAAAACCTACAGGCAGGAGGTGCCTGCTGGGTGGGAGCTCCTCTGAAATTGCACAGGATTGGCTTTGGCCAAAAAATGGCAGGACCTGGAGTCAATGTTCTGTTTGCTCCCCATCACTGTGCAACTTGTAGATGAACAGGATGGATGGATGGACAGAATACTCATATCAAAACCCAAGTTTCAGCCTCTGGAGTTAAACTCACATTGATCTTCCTCAGAGCAAATTAAATCTTGTTTAAACTTAAAAAAGCAAAAGGCAACCACTCCTCCCATAAGTTTACTATTTAAGCCAGGAAGAGCTTCTTATGTTAAAGACTCTGGGTTATCACTACCAGAGATAGCAATTAATTTTCTGGAAGACTGCATGACAATAAAGCCCAAATCAGTCCTGGCACTTGGTCATGCTGGACAATGTGCTGGTGTTATTAAAAAGCCAATTACCATCAGCTTGTGTTCCAGATGACAGCAGGAACAACTTGGACAAAGTGGAGTGTTCCAGGGAATCCTGACATCCTTGCACCACTTGTGATAGTTGCAGCTCCCACCTAAGTAATCATTCAGCTGCAAAAGCAACCCTGATTAAAATGTTTATAGAAGCATTTCTGACAAGAAAGGAATTTCATCCTCACCCACTGACAGATGCCTTGCTCCTTTCTCTGAAACATTCAGCAGCAGCGTCAGAGGGGTCAGCTTCAATCAGCTAAGATAACTCAGATATTCTTAAATTAAAATCCAAAAGGAAATAGAATATTTCCTCTTGACTTCCACCTGGAAGTCAAATGAGGACAATAAAATAAATTAAATTTTATGATCAACTTGATTTGGTCTGTCTTGCAGGGGGGGGGACGGGAAGCAAGAAGACTCATGGATTTTGATAGGAACTGTTACAGAGGTAGGACTATGAATATCAAAGATATTTTCTATTTCAAAGATCCCTTTCTAAGGAGAGAAAACACTTCCTAAATTCCTTAACATCTGTGAGTATGGGTGGAGAATGCTGTGATGGCTGGATCCACATCCTTTCAGGACAGCTTCTGAGAAGGAAGAGAGTGTTCTGTCATTTTGTTGAACATCCCTATCCTGTGACAATCCCACAAGTCCTGGCTGCACAAAGTTGGGATCTGCAGCCTCTGGCTGACACAGAACACTGCAGGTTCTGTGCAGGTTCTTTTACTCCTGTGCTTGAATACCTCTGGGTGGGTCAGTGCTCCTCTGGCCTCCAGAGGAGGCCTCAAGCTTGGTTTGTGACCACTGGTGACATTCCTGGTGCCAACACACGTGTCCTTCTGAGCAGAATTAACTGTAGTGTTCTGCCAAGCTCTAACTTGAATAATTATGGTCTGTCCTGCAATTTCTCTTTGAGAAACTGAGTTTGGTGCTCTAAAGAAGGGGCTCTTCATCATGAGCATGTGAGATCCCATTTCATGGCTCCCCACCATAAGGGGCTGCAGGCTTTCTTCCAAAGGAAAAGGCTGTGTGGAGAAGGTAGGCAGACAGCTGGATTTTAGCCCTGAGGTAGAGAATCTTTGTGTCCATGATCATGGAATCATAGAATCCCAGAATCAGAATCATCTGTATTGGAAAGAATCCACAAGGATCATCAAAGTCCATCTCCTGGTCCTGCAGAGGACAGCCCCAGGAATCCCACCATGTGCCTTACACAGTGGATCACAAATCACCTTCTGAGGCACTTGCTCAGTCCATAAATGCAGGACCAACTCAACATCTGGGAATCCTGAGAGTGTAGGTACAAGAACAACCTAAAAACCATGGATGACACCTCCCAGGAGCACCAGTTGCTCAGTGACTGCTTTAAGGATGGACTGCCCTGTGGCCCAGGAGACAGCATTACAGATCCTAATGTCCCCACCTTATTCACAGGGCACTTCAATGCACTTTCTTTGATTAATACTTGTGAAGGGCTTTCAATAAAGGCCCAGCAAGGGTACAAGGTTTGTGGCACTAATCATGGAATCACAGAATGGTTTGGATGGGAAGGAACCCTAAAGCTCATCCCATTCCACCCCCTTCCACCATCCAAGGTTGCTCCAAGCCCTGTCCAAGCCTGGCCTTGATGGCACCAAGGATGGTTATTCTGCCACGTATCTGTTAATTTTGTCTTGAACTTTGATTTTTTGCCAGGTTTGAGGACACTAGGTCCAGGTTGGGCATATTCTCTTTTATTGCCTGATATTTCCACTCTTCCCATAAACAGGGAGCTCTTGTTTCCTTCCCAAAGAAGATACATCCTCCAAGAAGCTATTCCAAAGTGCAATGAATAACTTCTGGTTGTCAGGTTTTTTCCCCTAATTGACTGGCAGAGAAAAATAAAACAGCAGCAGCAAGAGCTCCATGCTGTCTTTCACTTGAGCTTTCCCAAGCACTTTGAAATCCTGAGTGAAATAAACTTCCCAGCCTCTCCTGAGACAGGTGGGGAGAATAGGAGGGAAGGTAGAAGGGAAATCATCTCCTGAGCTTACCCAATAAATCAAGACGTGGTTTCATCTCTCTGGACTCACTGTCCCATCCTGTAGCCATCAGGATGGGACTCAGCATGGAAATCAGGGTTGTGTTTGCTTGGGGCTGGGGAAGACTGAGGCAGGTCCCCCTGATGTGGAAAAGAATCTTGATGCTGGAAGTTTATTCCCTGCTTTTCCCCTAATAGTCAAACTGGCCTAGCTGAGATTCAGTGCTTTGCTTCCTATTCAAGCCTGTGGAAAGGGAAAAATCAACATTCATCCTCCTTCTTTTGTCCTCTGCAACTTTTTGAAAGCAAAGTCCTTCTCCAGAAGCGGCACTCGTTTGCAGCATGCCCTAAAAAGCCGTATTTTTCCCCAAAAGCAGCAAGCACCGAGCGAAGACTGCAGCTCCAGAATGTCACACAGCTTTGAAAATCCCAGCTGGGCACAACCCCACTTGGCTACCTGGCTCTGGGGGTGCAGGGTTCACTGGGGGAGCTGCCATCCCTGCCACGGAGCGGGGCATCAGCTGCTCGCCGCATGCCAGGGCTCGACGTGCCGAAAGTGGAGGAGGACGAGCTGCTGCCGCCCTCTGGGAGAGCCGTCAAAACATCTGTGATATTTGGGACCGTTCCAGGCCGAGGGAATCAGAAGTGGATCCTGGAAATCTGCCTATTATCCTAATGAGGATGTTTCCGTGTCGTGGCAGACCGAGGCGGGGAGGCTGATGCCGGGGAAGGGTTGGTCCAAGTGACCTCCTGCTGTCCCAAAGGGTGGCCCAGCACAAGGGCCTCCCTGTCCTCCCCATCAGGATCACTTACTGGCTTGTGCCGTGTGTTATTGCCTGTGTAACTTCAGCTCCCAGGAGTG
>VZRH01003978.1:0-20601 GCA_013397555.1 Urocynchramus pylzowi | reverse complement strand
AAATAGTAAGCAAAAAAAAACTCGCTGGGGGGGGGGGGGAACAAAAACAAAAAACAAACTAGAAGCTTTGCACGGGCTTTTAAGCAAACAAAATGTGGAACATGTGTGCGCACAAGATTTCACACCCACGCACAATTTCCCTTCTAACGTTGCAAATGGCTCGTGCACAAGGACCTGGCGTAATGCAAGTCAGGGAAAAGTGGGAAAAACAAGGGGAAAAGAGGGAAAAAGACAAAAAAAAATTCAGTTATTGTTTCATTTTAGGGAAACCATGTAAATTTTCAGCAATGAAAATCAACCCCCATCCTGTTTTGTCTGATGTTTGATCAAGTTGAAAACCCTTCCCATGCTCTGCCACAGGGGTACTGTAAAGCAAATAAAAATTGGGAATAATAATAATAACAACACGTCTAGGGTGGCAAAGGGGTTTTATTTAGCACTTATTGCTATCAGGCACTCCAGGCTTGCTAAAGCCTTTTGGACTTCGAGGTGGGAGCCATAGCCTGGCTCATAGGGCAAAAGCCTGAGGAAGATTATTCTGGATCATGATTAAAAGCTTCCCAAGATTTTATGAATGACAACGGGGAAGAAAAGTCCTGCTATTCCCAACATTTTTTATGAGGAAAAAAATAAAAGATAAATGAAAGCCACAGTTTCTCTGAGCACATCCAACAATGGCACTCAGCAGACTTTTCTGAATCCTAAAAATATTCAGCTAGATTGGTGGTTTATTATCATGGTCTTTTTTTGTCAGTGAAGGTTTTCCATTGAATGATACATAGAATTTTGGGAAGATATTAGAAATTAGGAAGAAATCCTTCACTATGTGTGTGATGGAACAGGTCGCCCAGAGAAGCTGTGGCTGTCCCTCGATCCCTGGAAGTGTTCAAGGCCAGGCTGAACAGGGCTTGCAGCAACCTGGGATAGTGAGAGGTGTCTCTGCCCGTGGCAGGGGGTGGCACTCATTTAAGGTCCCTTCCAAACCATTCTGGGATTTTATGAAAATTACTTTAAGGCAAAACCACTTGCAGAAAAACATCCCACATGAAGTCCTGGCCAGGAATCCCACGTGCCTCATCCCTCTGATCTTCTCAGAGCCAATTTCTCCTGATGCTCATTGAGTGTCCGAGTGCTTCCTCCCCACCACGTCAGAAACACAAATGTGAAACACGTGCTCTGCTTCATTAAAAATTATGCTAATGGGAGACATCATTTAAATTGCTAATAGGGTCGGCTGTTTCTAGTAAGACATGACAAACTGTCTGGAAGGAATTTTTGCATTTTTAAAGATCCCCTTTATTCCCAAAGGGAAGCGAGTTGTTTCAGAGGGGAAAATATATATATGTATTTATATACACACACAAGCACGCACACAAACACACACAAAGACTAACAATTTTTTTTTTCCTCAATAAAATACAAGTGCTACAAATCAGCTTTTCTGTTGTGGGTGCACGAGGTTGGATCCTCTTTAGCCACAGTGGCTTTGGGAAAGGGGTGTTTGGGTGCCACTGCAGCAGAAGCTGCTGGAAGGGTGTCCCTTCACCACCCGACCACTTCCCCACACCCTGCACGCACCAACTCCTGCTGCAGATTAGCAGCTGCTCTTTGCAAGGAATGCTGATTAGCAGCAAGCAGGGGAGGGAAAAGCCGCAGGGATGGATAAAAGATGAAGCCAGAAGAGCAACCAGGACTTCTGCTCCCTCCCGGGACCGGCTTGCCTTGGAATAAGTTATTTTTGTGACAGATTGGAGCAAACCCTACAGCAAAGGGGCAGCCTCGTTTTGTCCTCACTGGGCAGGGCACTGTCTATCCCATTCTTGGGCAGAGTTTTGAGGTGCCTGCATCCCACCAAGAAATATTTGCTCCCCTCAGCAGTGATAGGAGGGAAAACCTGACCCCTGGAAGCGCTCAGGGAGCCCATCCCTGCCTCTGGATTGTGCTGGCGGGAGGGGGACAGATGGCAGCACGGCCACTGGGGACACCCCCTGGAACACCATCAATCTGCCAGAGGGAAAGGGCTTCCAACAGGGAGCAAAAGAGGACAGGGAAGCATTGGGAGGTGAAGCCAGGAGATAAAGTCAACTGAGGACCGCTGGCAGGCACAGGCGGCTGCTGAGGAATGGCAGCTGAGCTTCTCCAAGGGGTCTGGGCATCTTCCACAAACTTCCCAGCAGCCCTCCAGCTGGGAGCATCTCCACGTGGTGTTGCTGACATCAGTGGCCTGACAGAATAATGCTGTTTGCATCCTCATAATAATAATTTTTTGGTCAAAATCTGAATCAGCTCTTGCCCCTCACCTGGGATGGGCTCTCCAGCAGCAGCTCATGAATAGTCATGGCTTAAATGCTGCTGTTGGTTGTCACTTCATCATTTTTATTGGTAAATTTAAGCTTTGATAGGGATATCCATGAATTAATTTTTATTTTAGATGATCTTCTGTCACAATTTGACACTGGCCCAGCTCCATCTTCTTTCAAAGGCATTTGTGTTGAATGTCCCTGGTTCTGTGGGGGTTCCTTTTAATCCTTCAGTTTTATCTATTTGTCCTTACAGTTCCATATTTAAGAGCAGAAACAGCCTCAATATGTGGGTTTTACATGTGCTTCAAGCTCTCCATGCAGATTTGGAATATGACCTTAGCCCAGATAACTTCACTTTGTGCTGCTTGGGATTTCTCTGGGTTTTTCAGCAGAAATAGCTGCAGGGAGATGTGGATTCAGCCCTGCCCTGAGCTGATGGGAACTGGGCAGGGAGCCCAGCTATGGAAGAGCCAGCACAGCCAGAGGAGGTGACTGTCCCCCTTCTACCAAGGCTGCCACATCTCCTACAGGTGATCTTACCTCAGGAGTACAGGAAAAGTGACCATTGTCCCCATGGACAGACACAAAATCTCTTTGTTTCTGCTCCAGACTCAATTCCAGCATCATCCTGTGGAAAGGGCCCAGTCCTGGCACAATTAATTGTTAATAATATTTATTATTAACAACATGACAACTACAAGGCTGAGCTTGTCTGATATTTTATTTTGCTGTTATTTTATCTCACCTAAACCACTGCTTGGCCATTCCATCTTGGCATTTTCACCATTTCTTTTGCTGTCCCTTTTTACCAGCATAACTCAGCACTCCAAGGTCCACAGACAAGAGTCCCAATAACCAATATTTATATGTGTCATGGAAAAAATAAAGAAAAAAAACAGCAAAACAACAAACCCAAGGAAGGCCAGTGGGCCTGTGCTGCACTTAGCAAGGAAGGACACACTGGCTAATTCTGCCTCTGATGGAATATGATTATGTCTGGCACATGATACAGAAGAACTGCCCAACAACCAGGCAGCCACTAAATTAAATTCCAGGACTCCAATTGCAACTTTCTCACTGCACAGCTTTAGGAAATGCAGGTGAAGCCCATGATGCAATAAATACCCAACAGCACTGGAAGATGGCTCCTCCAAGAACAGGCTGGGATTCCAGGGCATTTGTCCTGGTGAAATGAACCAGGACAAATCCAGTGCAAGGATCCAGTGCAATGATCTGTCCCTCATCTGGGTTAAAGGACTGTTCCACAAAAACATCAAATCACAGAATGGTTTGGGGTGGAAGGGACCTTTAAGGTCATCTAATCCAACCCCCCCGACACAGGCAAGGACATCTTCAGAGCCCCGTAGCTTGGCAAAATTTATCCCAGGCCAAAACCATTCCAGAGTCATGCTACTGGTGATTTCTGGGCTCCAAAACACTTCAAATTTGCTATTTCTGACAGACCCTGCTGCAAGTTGAACATTGGTCCTCGAGGACATGAAGTTTGGGTCTTGTATCTGATTTGCAAATAATGGCCTGAGGTAGAAAACGATGGAATCAGAGATTGGATGAGGCAATCCTGGAATATCAACCAGCTTTCTTGGGCTCCTCTTCCCTCCTGGGCATTATCCCATGGGACTGAACCAAAAAGGTCCCTGAAGAGGCTGGAATTTGCTGTCCTGAAGCCCAGGATAATGTGCTTGCTCTGCACCCTCCTCGCTGCCCCAAGGGTCCCCAACTCCACCATTCCATGGTCCCAGCAGCCCAGGCTGCCCTTGAGCTTCACAGTCCCCACCAGCCCCTCATTTTTGATGGGAATAGGTCCAGCATGGCCCCTCTCCTCCTTGGCTCCTCTAACCCTTGGAGGAGAAAGTTGTCATGGCACATTCCAGGAGTGGGATGGATCCAGGTTCTGCTCGTGTAAGCAATATGTTAATGCTGCTGCAGAAAATATGATACACACTTGAGTAAACAGGTGAAAGTACTTCACCTGCCATGTTTCAAGGGAATTTACTGAAGAAATATATATTTTTAACATGAAGAGGCTGTTCAGGAAGATCTTGTTGCCTGTTTTTTTTCATGAGAGAAGAGTGAAGTGTCAGAACCACCTTCAAGGCTCACAACAGGAGCATTGGGAAGATGGGAAATAGTGTTCAGCCCTATAAAAAAGGTCTGGAAGATCCTCTGCTGCAGCCAGGGGTGGAATAAAACAACACAATTGTTCCAGGTGGAGATGGTACACCAAGTTTTATAAGATTGGGATCGAAAGGATTACCTCAACTGCAGATTTATTTCAGATGTTAGATTGTATCAGCACAAGTTTATACCAAGAGAAGGTCCCAAAGGAGTGGGTCTACACCAGAAAAAAAAAAAAAAATCCATTGCAGGACTTTAAAAAGGTTTTTAAGGTCGTTAAGAGATGTGAGCCTCATCCACTTCTGTTCTCTTCTGGTTAGCTGTGTTGATATTTGGAATTTGTCTGAAGTTTGAGGCAGGACAAGAGGGAATGGCTTCTGACTGCCAGAGGGCAGGGTTGGATGGGATATTAGGAAGGAATTGTTGTCTGTGAGGGTGGGGGGGCCCTGGCACAGGTTGCCCAGAGAAGCTGTGACTGCTCCATCCCTGGAAGTGCCCAAGGCCAGGCTGGATGGAGCTTGAAGCAACCTGGGATAGTGGAAGGTGACCCTGCCCATGGCAGGGGATGGGATGAGATGGGCTTTAAGGTCCCTTCCAACCCAAACCTTTCCATGATTCTGGTTTTATAACCACACAGAGCCTGCAGTAACATGGAAAGTGCATTGGAAAATCATAGCAGAGTTTGGATTGAAAGGGACCTTTAAAGGTCACCATAAGCAAGGACACCTCCCACTATCCCAGGTTGCTCCAAGCCCTGTCCAACTTGGCCTTGGACACTTCCAGGGATGGAGCATCCACCACCTCTCTGGGCAACCTGTGCCAGAGCTTCACCATCCTCACAACCAAGAATTCCTTCCCAATATCCCATCTATCCCTGCCCTCTGGCACTGGGAAGTGAGTCCAGGCTGCCCAGGAGAGGGTGGCTAACCCTGAGTGTGTGTGGCACGTGGCACCACTCGTCCTTAGCACTGAGTGCACCCTCCTGGCCTCCCTTTTTGTTGTATCTCCCACTAATCCTTCCTCCCCATGCCTTTCCCCCGTTGGCTGGCACCCCTTAATCCTATTACAGAGATTTCTATTCTAAAAGTTTGGCTGGACCACCCTCCAAGCCCTGCCCAGAGCTTCACCTGGGTTGCTGAGGAAGTCACCCACCCTTCAGCAATTCCAGTTCTTTCGGGAATGATGCATTGGAACGCCACTCCTGAAATAAAGCCTAAATCCCCTGTCTCTTCTTTAGCCCTTGCTCAGCACAGCCACTCACAGGGTTTGTCCTGAGAGACCTCTGCATCTCTGGGGAGGTCAGGGAAGGCTTGGATTCAGTCATTTTGAGGCTGGTTTAGCAATACTGAGATTGGAAAGAGTTGAGGATAAACAGCAGTCAGGATCGCTGGTCTCTAAACCCATCCTGGCCTATCAGTACTTTTAAGGTTAGACCCAGTTTTTGGGATTATCCCAATTTTCATTGCACCAGCTTTCCCCCAGAATTGGAGGGGGCCTGACTTCAGCACATCATGGAGGGGAAAATGGGATGAGTTCTCATTTGAAATGCAACCTCCAAATCTCATCTTTTGCTGCCTGCTATGGGATGAGTGATGAGACAGAAAGCCAGGAGACCAGGGCCCACATCTGCTTTAACCCCAAATTTGGGCACATCACACACTGGGCTCGCCCTCACATTCACTGTGTGAGCAGTTGGGGATATTTTATTTACATTTCAAATAACTCATGGGCACCTGTGTGGGCACAAATCTCATCCAGCTGAGGCTGGTTTGGAGAAATGAAGTTTAGCTCCTCATCATCAGCCACTTCTCTTTCATACACTTGATGATGAATAATTCTCAGACCCCCAAAATTTCATTTAAAAAAAAAAAATCTCTGTTTGGAAACAATAGCATTTAAGTGTCATGGCCCTTGCAAATTCCCTCCCCAAAAGCCACTGATTCCTCCCAGCTCTGTGTGCAACAGAAATGAAACATCAACTGCTTGAATTTCCCTGTTTCAGCCAACAATTGATTTCCAGAAATAAACCGCAAAATATTCACCAAATTTTCCTCCCACATTGCCTAATTTTCTGCTGACATTGCTTACTTTTTCAGATTAGTGATACTGAAAATAGTCAAACTTCTAATCACATAATGTAAACAAGACTGGTTTCAGCTCTTCTTGCTATAGATTTACCTTCTGGTCTCTCACTAGGACCTGAATTATAACGAGTTTGTGTGCTTCAAAAGTTTGATTTGATGCTTATTTGGCCTCACAGTGGTGTTTTCTCATTACCTGAATCCTTCTTTGTGTAAATAAACTGACCAGTGGTTGGGAACTGCTTCCAGAATTTCTTCCTAAAGCACCAGCAGGGGCATTTTCCAGGATAGCATAAACCAGAGCAAATTTGGGTGAACATTCCTGATGCAATTACAGCCAATCCCACCCTGGCCAAGGCAATGCTATTCCCAGGCATCCTAATCCACCCAATACCAACTCTCTCCCACTGCTGGAAAATCAAAGGAAGGGTGTGGAAGCCCTCTCCTTCAAGTGTGACCATCACCTGCAAAGCTCCTCCAGGTGCCTCCAGGAGCCAGGAACCTTCCATGTGCTGTGAGCTGTCCCTCCATGCAGAGCCAGGCAGCTTAAAAATAGGCTGAATATATTAAGTGGTCAAATCAGGTTATAAATATTAAACTGGCTCTGCTGCCTGCTGGCACATTGAGCTCAGCTGAGCCAGCCCAGCGTGGCAGGGGGGGCTTCATTTGCAGGTCTGTGCTCCACGGGGCCACAGCTCAGCTGTGGAATGGCAGGATCCCAGCAGAACTCCGAGGTAATCATCACAGCCCTCCCAGAGCTGACTCCTGAATTTCTGCTCCTGTTTGTGGCATTCATCAGGCTTCAGAAGAAAGGAGAGAGCAGGAGCACTCCATCCACTAATGAGCTTCCTCCCTCTCTAACTTCCTCGCTGCTTTATTCTCCTGTCCCACCAGAATACAGGAAAGCCAAATCTAAGAGCATTTGAACTGTAAAAAAGTGCCTTTTGCCATTAAACATGGCTCTATTAGCAGGACAGAAGATGAGGACCTGGAGAGAAAAAGTCCAAATGCATCTGCCCATCCAGAGCAACCTGGGATAGTAGAAGTTGTCACTGCCCATGGCAGAGGGTTGGAATGAGATGATATTCAAGGTCCCTTCCACCCAAACCATTCTGATTCTAGGTTGTGACCCAGCACTGACAGTAAAACAAACTCCTTCATGTCAACAGCACAGCACACATTTTACAGAATTTAAATGCACATTGCATATGCCTTCCAGACATGCCACAAGTGACCATGCATGGATCCTGATCATGGATCACAGATCAGGGCCAGAGCATCCAGCATTCTGCAAGATCAAACCTCAGGAACATTGTGCTTCTGCTCAGAAAAAAAATCAAAAAATCAAAAGATGATTGAGTTAATTCTAAATCAGCTTGTGTCACCAGCAGCTCTTTGCCTAGATACAGGAGGAAGAACAAGAGTCTCTTCTGCTTCAGGAACCAGCACTGGTGATTGAGTTCTGTCAGCCAAACTCAGCATATGGTCACAGAGCATGGAAGAGGAAGAAAGAGAAGATATTTTGCTTTTGTAGAATCATAGAATCACATAATGGTTTGGGTGTGAAGGGACCTTAAATCTCATCTCATTCCATGCCCTGCCATGGGCAGGGACACCTTCCACTATCCCAGGTTGCTCCAAGCCCCATCCAGCCTGGCCTTGGACACTTCCAGGGATCCAGGGGCAGCCACAGTTTCTCTGGAAAACCTGTGCCAGAGCCTCCCCACCCTCATAATAAAAAATGTCTTCCCTCACTCTGGTCTGAATCTCCCCTCTTTTAGCTTAAGTTTACATCATGACCCCCATTTTAGCCAACACTTTTTTTTTCCCAGCTCCATCTGCTTTCCACTGGCAGAAGTACCACAAGACACAGGACGTGGCTATGGGAAGGAGAAGCTATGGCTGCCCCACCCCTGGAAGTGTCCAAATCCAGGTTAGACAGGGCTCAGAGCAATCTGAGATAGTGGAAGTTGTCCCTTCCCATGGCACAAGGTGGAACGAGATAATCTTGGCATCCCTTGCAACCCAAACCATTCCAGCATTCTGTGTCTATAAGAGCAGCCCCAGCAAATTCATCTTCCATGTGTGCCCAAATCCTTCAGGGAAAGCAAAGCACAAGGATAATCATATGCTGCCCTGAAGGAGGAGTCATTTTGTGTTTCCTAAAGGACTTTCTGGAATATTCGGGTGACACTGGAGAATGAGTCAAAAAAATCTGTGTTTTGAAGACTGTGAGGGATTTACAGAGCACTGAGCCTTGGTGGTAAGAGGAGGATGATCCCCCTGTACAGCAAGCCAGCCCAGCTGGCACCAGTGCTGGGAGAGAACGTGGGATGCTGTGGAATAAAACCTGGCTGGGGGCTTGCAAGATGTTTCTGCATTAAGAGGAGGGCTGGTTAATGGTAGAATTGAGGGCTGGTATTCAAAGTTTGGCTGTAAATTGGTTAAATGAACAGATCTGCTCTGTTGGGCTGTCTGGGATAGTAAAATCAACAGCAACTGGTGGAGGAATAAACCTGTTGGGAGGAATTGTTGCACCTCACACCAGGGCTGAGCATTCCCAAGCTCCTTCTTGCACCACAAGAATTGATTAGCAGGGAAGAGCTCATTGCCCATCCTGTAAATCTCAGATTTGACTGTTCAATCCAGCTAAATTATATCTGTGTGACCCTCTTTAGGCACTCTGGAAAAAGTCATGGCTCTGGGATAGATCCTGACAATCCTTTTCAGGTGCTTTAAGGAATCCATGTGTTACAATTCCTGGTTAGCCCTGGCTGTGCAAGGTTTGCCTGATGCATTGGAGATGGTTGTGTACAGATTTTCAGCTTTATTCCTACATGGGCAGCAAGCCCCAGATGAAGCAAATCCCTCTGCCAAAAAGGTGAGTCTTGAGCTGTGTCCTGAGTTTTGTCTTGAGGAGGCTTCGTGCTCCATCCCCCCTGGTTTGGCAGCAGTTTTTGTGTGCTGGGTTCAGCACTCAGGCCCTGGCACAGGGGTGGAAGGAGGGGAAGGATCATTTCTGCCTCACATGGTGGCATCTTACCCCTAAATTTGTCCCTGGGGATCAGGCTAAGGGATTTGACCCTGGTGATCAGGCTAAGGGGGTGAGGAGGGCAGCAGAGCACACAAGGCAGTTCGGGGGGGTCTCCAAGCCATATCAAAATATGGTTTTGTCAAAAATGGGGAAATGCTCCCCTGCAACTTGATTTTTCTCCTCTAGTTAACTGAGCCAAGATGACATTGAAGTGGGAAGTGGAATAAATGCACACAAGAAGTCTTTTCACCAAGTTATTTAATTCACCAGAAGGGACACTTAACCATACAGCAGCTCCTTATTTACATCGAACTGCTCTTTATGCATCCTGTAAACATCAGAAGCAATTTCTAATAAATTACAATCCAGGGAGCAGCAAATCAACAATATCACTGAGTTGTTTAAACGAATTCATTACAAAATATATTGCCTTTTTCCCTGTGACTTCATTCAGACTGCACTTGAAAGCATTATTCTCCTGAATTTTCTGTTCAGGATATACATGTGCAAAAATATCTCCAAGCAAGAAGAGAATGTATTTTAAACTTCATTGCCCTTGACCTCAGGTCTTTTTGAGTCTGTTATGTTCCAGCCTCTCTGGCAACACCATCTCTGGTGACATCTAACAACAAACAGCCCCAACAGCAGGTCCCAGATAATTCAAATTGAGATCACAGATTCAGCCATGTAAGAGTCTGAAAAAGAAATCCCTAAAATTTCTATAACCTCTGGGCTTCTCTTTACCAGAAAGGATGTTCTACACAAAGTAATAGGAAAATGTAATATTGTTTGCCAGTTTAATTGGATGTGCTCCTGTTATGAAAGAGATTGGCTCTTACTGACCGTGTATAGAACCCAGGATGAGAGCGGATCCTGGTTGTTCAAAGTGACAAAAAAACAGCAGTGATTTGAGGTGATGTGACAGCAATGGGGACATGTTTTTGGCCTCCATTGCAAATGCAGGAGGGATTTGAACAGGTTCTTGGGGTGGACATCACTTGGTGGAGGACAACCCCATCGTGCCCAAACCTCTGCCTGTTTAAAATGAGGTCCAAGGCAGCCCCAACAGCACAATTCCTGATTTTTGAGGTTAGTGGTGGTGATGCCCTCCATCACAGTGCCCCTGGCAATGCAAAAATCCACTGTGGAAGCAACATGGATTACAGGGATACGATGGAGAGGACGATAAGAGGCTGTGGGGGACTGTTCTCACTCATCCCTCACAGACCCGACCACTATTTTATTATGAAACCAAGAGCTGGAAGAGCAGAAAAGGGAACCTGGGCAGAGATGACAAAGCAGCAGGAGGTTCATCTGCGGCAGAAAAGCCTTGTCCCAGCATTCCCACAAAGCTCTTGTAGGCTCCGACTCTCCGGGTGGAGTGGTTCGAGTAGCTGCTGTCTGCCTCGCTTTCTCTGCCTTTACTTACGGAAAGCCACGAGAAATATTTCATCCTCTTTGTTGAGACAGTTTCCTTGCACTTAGAGAGGCAGAACAAGTGCATTTATGCTCTCACTCCAGGACTTGCTGATGGCTGTGAGAGGCAGCTGGGGACCAGGACTGGGTTTGTTTCAGCTTCAGAAATTCAGTGCCGGAGTGCCTTTGCTCTGGGTGAGAACGAGGAGAGCTCTGTGCTGCCTGACCTCAGCTCCCCTCCCGAGCTGCCACAGGAACAGGAGAAGGTTTCTGCCTACATGGGAGGGTGGTCTCCAGTTAATTCCCAGGATCACAGAGTCACAGACTGTCCTGAGTTGGAAGGCACCCACCAAGATCATCCAGGACACCCCAACAATCCCACCCTGTGCATCCCTGAGGGTTGTCCAAGTGCTCCTGGAGCTCTGGCAGCCTTGGGGCTGTGCCCATTCCTTGGGGAGCTGCTCCAGTGCTCAGCCACCCTCTGGGAAAAGAATCTTCCCCTGGTATCCATCCTAAACCTTCCCTGACACAGCTCCAGCTGTTCCTGGGCCCTGTCCCTGGTCACAGGGAGCAGAAACTGGAGCTGTCCCTCAGGAGGAGCTGCAGCCCCCAGTGAGGTCTGACCTCAGTTCCCTCTTCTCCAGGCTGAACAAACCAAATGACCTCAGCTGCTCCTCATAAGGCTTCCCCTCAAGGTCCTTCACCATCTCTGTAGCCTATTTTGGGNCCTCAGGAGGAGCTGCAGCCCCCAGTGAGGACTGACCTCAGTTCCCTCTTCTCCAGGCTGAACAAACCAAATGACCTCAGCTGCTCCTCATAAGGCTTCCCCTCAAGGTCCTTCACCATCTCTGTAGCCTATTTTGGATGCTCTCTGATAGCTTTAGATCATTCTTACTTTGCAGTGCCCAAAACTGCTCACAGCATTCAAGGTGAGGCCACCCCAGTGCAGAGCAGAGCGGGACAATCCCCTCCCTCTCCCTGCTGGTGATGCTGGGCCTGGGACATCCCGAGGGACATCCCTGTCCTGATGCCCCCAGGATAGTGATGTCCAACCTGCCTGCCAGGACACTGCTGCCTCAGATCCAACCTGCTATGAATCATGGAATGGTTTGGATGGGAAGGGCCCTTAAACCTCATCCTGTTCCAACCCCCTGCCATGGGCAGGGACACCTTCCACTGTCCCAGGTTGCTCCAAGCCCTGTTCAACCTGGCCTTGGACACTTCCAGGGATTGATAAATTACAGGAACAAATAAACCAGTTCCAGATTCTCTTTCCTTGGCCATTAGGCCTTGTCTTTGGGGTGGAGGACCTGTCACCACGGGGTGCATGTGCAGTCTCAGCCTTCCCTTGGTGCCCCCAAATTGCTGCTGGTTCAGAGACACCTTGGAGCAGATTTTGGCACTGGGCAACAACATTCCTGAAGTTTGAAGGGGTGAATCCCACCTCACCATGAGCAGGAAGACCTGGGCGTTGTGTAAGCCTTGTTCTTTCACTCTATCGAAGAGCTGAAGCATATTTTGGTATTTTTTTAATAAATTAGGCCCTGAAGAATTGTCTAGGAAGGGTTTTCTGTACTCTCTGGTGGGCTGCTGTCAGCAGCAAGCCTTGCCCATCCTCCATGGAGCTGGTATCAAACCCAGTCCAGTAGAATCCTTTTTAGTTTCTTCATCCATAAAATGCCTTCCCTAACTTCCAGAAGCAGAGAATCCCTGCACTTTGGTGCATCTCTGCAGTCAGCCATCCCAAGATGGAAGACGTTTCCTTGGCTGTAACTATTTCTT
Source organism: Urocynchramus pylzowi (assembly GCA_013397555.1). Classification (NCBI taxonomy): domain Eukaryota; kingdom Metazoa; phylum Chordata; class Aves; order Passeriformes; family Fringillidae; genus Urocynchramus; species Urocynchramus pylzowi. The sequence continues at coordinate 7,849 of VZRH01003978.1, read as the reverse complement.
TGGCCATGGTAGACTGTGCTCTACTTATCTCTCTGTAAGTATTGGCATGTCTTCTGAATTTTGGAAAAGGTGCCATTGCTTTTTCTGCCAATCCCAACAAATGGAGGTCACAGCTGAAGGGCTTAGCCAGGGATATCCCGTAAATGGACAATGGTTTATCCCTTTTGGGAAAGGACATTTTCTCCAGAGAGCTGGAATTTGCAGTTTGGGTGCTAACAGGAAGAATGCACCTCAGGGATTTGGGCTGTAATGGGAAAAGTCTTAACAAATAAAAGCAGATTCTAATTGCACCTGAAATACCACCTATAAACACCTAATTCAACTGAAGAAACTGCTGAGAGCAGAAATGGGGATAGAACTGACTGCATCTCCTGCACATGGAAATGGGAGAGCTTCTGGAAATGGACAAGATTGGGCAATCTGAGTGAGTCCATTTTTGGAAACCAAACCCATTAACCTTTGTCTTGGCACAGGGTGGGATTGTTGGGGTGTCTGTGCAGGGCCAGGAGCCGGACTCAGTGATTCTCATGGCTCCCTTCCCACTCAGGATATTCCATGATTCTGCGATTCTCTAATAATTGCTATGAATTCCTGTGTTTTGTTAATGACCTGGGTATGATGAGCTCAGGAGAGGACCAGATGAGGCTCAGACCATGAAGACAGAGCTCAGTTCTTGGTTGACTCCCTGGGCCACCCTCATCCAGGTGCTTCTCCTCACACCTTAATTCTGCATATGCAAAATAGAGCTAATTCCCTGTAATTTACTCAGCGTGTGAGCCTTAATTAACATTTTTAGGAGAAACCCCGGGCAGACCTGGGCTGGGGAAGTGGTTGTTGCCGTATCAGAGCAGGCATCATTCCAGGCCTGGGCCAGCAGCAGGAGCTGGCTGGGATCCAACCTCCCTCTGCTCCGCGCTCTCCGGGTTTGTTAACATCCCAATCAATACCACCACGACACAAAATCCAGCTTCAACTTTCCAGCTGCAGCGCGGGCTGTGGATTTTTGGGGGTTTTTTTTGTTTTGTTTTCCTTCCCAGCTCACACCCTAAATCCTATTTTTCCAGCTCCTTTGAGCCCCGCTGGGAGATATTAAGGTGTTATTATCGTTCCCCGTTGCTGCGGGGGAACGGGGGGAATGCTAACGAGGGAGACGCGTCCTGTCCTCTCCATCAGTTCACCTCTCCCACCGCTGTGAGCTTTTAAAAACAACAAATTGCGGGTTATCCTTCCTTTCTTTGGGAGGGTGACCTTTAGGGTTTGCAACGCACTTCGCTGAGGGATAAAGACAAATTTATTTTCCAGGAGAAAAAGGAGAGGAAAGCTGCGATTCTCACAGGCGTTAGGAATTGGACCTTAAAGATGGGGGGGGGGGGGGAGTATTTTGAGGAGCTTGATATATTTAAGAGCTGCTGGAATGTGGATTTGCCAGGAGCGGGTCAGTTCTGGCTGGCGTGGGAACCAGAGGGCTGAGGTCTGATCAAATATGAGCCTATTAATAATCAATAACTGCTCGCAGGGCAGAGATGATTCAGGCCAGGTTGGTGTCTAATTGCCATTATTGTTATTCTGGTTTAAACCCCGTTCCTCTCCGCTGCTGCCACCAGTGATCTGAGGCGCTGTATTTTTAATTTGTTCCCAGGCACGGCACAATCCATCACATGCCTGGATCCAAATGCCAGCGCCGGAGCAGCAGCAGAGAAACATTTTTGTTATTTAAGTTACTGTATGCTAAGTTTATGTTGATTGCTCTGAGTATCATCTCCCAAAGTTAACTAGCGTTAAAGTGTTGATAATGTCCCACTTTCGCAATCAGATTTGCATAGTGCACAACGGAGTTTAGCAGGAGAAAAAAATTAGCTTAAGTGCTGTTTTTCATCAGCCCTGTCAGTCTCACACTGTTTGCTTCATCTGGGTGCACGGGGCGTTTGGTGACAAATGGTTATGACATTTTCCATCTCAGCATTACGTCATTACAGAATCGCTGCCGTCCTCTGGCTCGGGGCTGCGTCCTGGCCTGGCAGACAGGGAGAGGGGAGGGTGTGAAAATGGGGGCAGAAAGGCAAGAATTGTCTTTGGGATTTTTGAAGTATTTTATTATATACGATTTTTTGTTCTCTCCGAAAAAGAAAAAAAAAAAATTCAACCTCTCTCCCTTCCCCCCTGCTTTAGGCAGCATCCAGGAATATTCCCGTGGGCAAAAGGAAAAGCATCCTGTTCCCGTTGAAGCCAGCGGCAAATCCCTGGATGTGCAAGTCCTGGGTACAAACAGGGGTGACCTCTCTTTGTTTGGGGTGCAGATCCAGGACCACTCTTCCCAGAGGCCTTTCCTCCCTTCCGGCATCCTGGCTGACATCCCCCCACCTTCCCATTCAGCCCTGGATAAACGATGGAGAATCAGGCTGGAGATCTTCCCTGCGACACTATTTTATAAAATATAATTCAAACATTTCCTCGGTGTTAACAGCTCCAAAATAAAATCCCCAGAACGCGGGAATATGTGATATCCACAGCAATTTTGGTTTGGTTTTGTATTAAACTTCCCCCCCACCCCCATCCCTTACTTTTTATCTTGGTTTAGTACCTGAATTTAGGAGCAATTTGTTCAATTTATTCCGACCCTGGATTAGGCAGAAGTTTTCACCTGCATTTTGCAGGGTGTTAGGTGTCAATTCCTCGTTTTGGGGCTCTGTTTTCTGTTTCACCCTCTTGCTTTAGGGGTAAATACAGTGCTGTTAAAGCCCAGCATTATCCTGGGATGTGTTTTTAGCCTGAGCCCCCCCTCCATACATTAAGTAATTCATCCTTATTGCCATTAGGAATTCAGATGTTATTTTACAGAGGGGGAAGGGAGGATGGATGTGCAGAGCAGAGCATAGCTTATATTTTACCAATATTCCTTTTTGCTGTGCAAGTTGCTGATTTACTCTTGGAAACCTGCTGGAGGAAGGTTTGAAGGATGCTTTATGGGGGAAAAATAGGGATTTTTGATGTAATTCAGGCTTCTCCCTGCTCCCGTGCAGCTCTCGCTGGCTGGGTGTGCAGAGCCGAATAGGGAACAGCCTCCTTTGCATTAATAATAGTCCAATAAAACCAGACAATATTCCTGCTTAAACGCACTGAGTTATGTAGATCCTAATTCTAGCACATCAGCAAGGAAAGAAAAGCAGATATTTCGTCCTCGCCACAACAAATTCCGTGATACAAATGCGAGCCGACATATGGTAAAAATTGCCTGCAGCCCTGCTGATTTACAGAACTGTTTTCACTCACAGATAATTCATTAAAAATCATTTCATACTGGCTGTATATACATAAAAAATATTTACTTGTGTAAATATCAGTCAAGAAGGTATTGCTTTTATTTTTCTTTTTTTTTTTTTTTTTTTTACCCTTTTCCTTTTTTTTTTTTTTTTTGACAGCTGGTGGGGGGGGGAAAAAAAAAAAAAATCCAGAGATGCATGATGGATGTAGGGGAAAGCAAAGGTATTCCTGGCATCCATCCGTTCATGCTGGATATAGGTCAGGCCTGGGGGTGGGCTGGGACAGCTTTAAATCCGCTACCTGAGCCATCTGCTCCTCCATGCCAGTGGAATCTGCGTTGGGGAAACACACACTAGGCAGACGTGGATATTGTGGGATACGGCACAAAAGGGACTTTTACCTGATTCGGGGCTCTCTGCTGACCTGTGGAGCAATGGGGGAATGCACAGCCTGGGAAATGTTGCTGGAAAAACGGGAGCAATGGGATTTTAAGGCCGCTGCTGTTGTGGCAGAGCAGCCTGGAAAATAAAGAGCAAATCCCAGCAAGGCAAGGGGAGTTTTGGGGGTTTAATGGGTTTTTCAAATTGTCCTAAAATGATGGAGGCACCAAACATGAGGGGGACAAATGGCACAATGGGGTTTGTGGCTCCTAAAGATGAACATTCCAGGTATAACCGTGACAAGCCCTGAAATCTCCCTCCCAGCCCCACGTTTTTTCCCTCTAAAATGTGTTACACTACTCAAAATGCTGTACAGGGCTCCAGCCTGACACTGCAGCTTCCCTCTTTTCCCTGTGCTTACTCCAGTAGATTTGCCTAAATACAATGCATGTTTCAAGCCTGAAGCTTGGAGACCTTTTGATGGTTTTTTTTTTCCCCCTCAAATAAAATTCAGAAATAAATCACAGAGTACGAGAGATTTGGGGTGTTTTGTTTGCTGGTTTTTTTTACCTCTACAGCCAGTAGGTGAAACAACATTATTTAAAGTATGGAAGGGAATAACAACTTGGAAGAGGGATCTGGTCCATCACCTTTCATCCTCCATAAAACCCAGTAGTAAACAAAGCAATAATATTTGGGGGCTTGGAGAGGGCAGCTCTGGGGAGATCTGGGATGTTGATTAAGATGGAATGGCTACGTGGGGAAAGGGGGGGGATGCTGGAATCACATCCCATGGCTGCGCCCGGCACGGCAGCGAGAGGAGAAAGTTTGGGCCCATTTCCTCTGGAATTTGGTGCCATGTCTCACTCTGTGGAGCTGCTGCATCAATGGGAAGTTTTCCTATCAAGCTGAACCCGAAAGGGAGGGTAAAATCAACTCTCACTTCCCCATCGGAGCGTCTACAGCGCGAAAGCCTCTCCCGCTCTATTTATACGCTGGATAAATCAGTCTCCAGACTGTTACCATAGATAACAGAGTTTTTCTCCTGCTGTTGTCGCTAACAGCTTCTTTTTCCCCCACTATATTTTGCACAGTTCCTACCTATCACCCCGGTGAGTAATTCCCCTGCTTTAAATCAAATTACTTGGGGGAGAGACGGGTTTTTCAGGCAGAGGGAGATTTTTCATCCCCCCTCTCGCCAAATTTCGCTCCCAGTTCTTTGAGTAACCCTGAGAAATTCTGCAGAAAGGGGAGCTATAGGTGACTGCATCTGATCCTGATACATATTTAACCTTCTCACAGTCTCCAGGAATTAACTATTTAGGAGGTGAGCAGCCGGTGCAGGCGTTGCACCAGGATAACACGGGCAGGCTGCTTCGCAGCGGTGCCGAAGCTTCCCACAAAAATCCCTAATTCTCACCACGGAGCTTCTGCAGGAGACATTGCCACGGGCTGGGATCTTTATTTGAAATAAATAACTCACTCAGTGTGGCAGGTCCCTATTTTGGGGACCAGTGGATGCGGAGTTTCCCCTCCCAGGGATGGGGTGTTAATGGGATTTGTTGCTCCTGGCTGGGGAGCGAGGGGGGTTAATCCCTTTCTCCATGTATATCCCTGCTAAGCTGGTTTAGGTCATGTTTAGAGCTAAGTTTTGTGGTGCAGGCTCTGTCCACCCATCCATCCTGCAGTGCCAAGCACAGGGATGAATCTAGCTGCCATCTTTGCTCCCCTCACGTCTCCCAGCACTTAACAATTCAAGCGAGCCCCAGAAAGAAATGAAATAAAAGCTTTGAATTCCACCAAAGTGGTGAAAAAGCCTCCAAAGGCTTTTAGAAACCCTGTGCTCAGGGAAAGCTCCCAGCGAGGCCCAGAGCCCTTTGTTTGCTGCAAGGGGATTTGTCCTGGAATGGGTAGGGAAGGAAAGGGACTTTATCCCTCCACCTGCAGGGACCCATTCCCCCGGCATCACCTCTGCCATCATCCCCAGCAGATGTGAAGCTGCTTGTGGGGAGGTGGCTTTGGGGGGTTGGCATCATTTTCTAAAGCCTTCGAGGAGGCTGCAAAGCATTAAATAGCCTCACCTGACCTCCTCCAGCAAAGCCAGGCTCTGCATCCTTATTTAGGGACATACATCACCTCCACAGCTTTCCCTCTGGCGCTGGAGGTGGAGCAGGGAAGTGAAATGTCGTGAGAGGAGAAAAAAAAAAAAAAAAAAAAAAAAAAAAAGAAGTAGCTCTAAATCCATCTGAATTTGCCTTGAAACTCCTTTCCCAGCCCAGCCTGGCCGAGCGCATCCCGGCGATCCCGGCCGAGGGCCGGACACATATGCCGTGCCATATGGAGCGGCGCGATCCCAGTCAATCGGATCTTTGGGAGTTTTATCGTTTAATTTCTTAATGTGCTAATAGTGCACAGGGAGGGGATGGATCACCGGTTAAGTCCGAGGATTTATGTTTTTAAGGGAGGGTAATGTATTTCCGAGCGGGCTTTAAATATCCTCGGCCAACGTGACGGGCGGCGGGCAGGAGGGTGAGCTGGAAGAGGCCCTGGAAGAGCCCTCTGAGCTTTAATCCAGCACAGGTTTATAACGTGACATCCAGCTCCGTGTGAGCTGAAATTCAGGTGGAAAATCCCCGTGTCCATTTGACAAAGCCATTTTGCCCAGCCCCGAGGGCTGCGAGCCCTGTTCTGGGTCTGTGTCCCCCTGGTGCTCCCATAATTTCCATCCGTGGGTCCATTCCATTTGAAGCCATGAAGGATGGGTGGCAAAATCTCCCCAAGGCCCCCTATCCTCAGTTTCCCCTCTTAGAGAGAGAATTGCATTTCCTTCCTTCAAACTGACATTGGGATCAGGGCTTATGCAGACTCCCAAGGTGCTTTCGGCTCCTCAAAAGGAAAGGCCTTACAGAGAGATAAAAAATAAATGCTCATAAAAAAACATGCAGAAGTAATTTCATGGGAGTACTGAAATTACAACCATTCACCTCCAACCTGCCACGAAACTCATCTATTTATTTTTAAATAAACCACCTCAGCTCTCCATAAATCTCCGGGGCAGGGAACCAAGGAAGGGATGAATTAGGCAGCACCGTGACCCCATCCCGGTCCCCGCTGGGCAGCTGCCTGCGGGGCAGGGACGGATGCTCGCGTGGCCCCGTGGCTCCAGCTGCGGTTGGAAGCGTGGCAGTCTCAGAGGGATGCTCTGGCTGTTGGCTTCTGTCAGCCAGACCTTAAAATCTGCGCCGTTCGAGGCCTTATTTGAATTGCAAACGGCTCAAGGGAGATGTACTGTGGAGTTGCTCTCTCAGGGTAAATAGGGTTTGGGGTTGTTTTTTTCTTTAAGCTAATAATATTGTGTCATGCTTTGAGGGGGGTGATGGTATAAAGGGCAGGCAGAAAGATTTCTGTGGCTGAGCTGGTGGCTCTCCCAGACCATTTTTGACAGCTAATTTCTAGCATTTCCTTGAAAACTCCTCAGATCTGATGCGTTAAGCGAAATGTCACTAAGGCAGTGGGAACACAAACGGTAGGACTGTGAGACAGCACTAAGGGGAAAGGGCAGAGGCTCCCAGAGGCTTCCAGCCCCATGTTTTGGACCCCCAGTGTGCCCAAGGTTCTTGTGCTTACTCCGAGCTGGACGCTCCTGCCCCTCTCTGAACACACAGGCTCGCACTCCGGGTACCAACCACCTCCTCGCGCTTCCATGCGGGTTTTCCTCTGCAACTTCTAGGCCTCGACTGGGGAGGGAAAAAGGAAAAGAGAAAAGAAGGGATGTGTTTGTGTTCGTGCAATGGGAAGGGATAGAAGGAAGAGACGTGCGCTGCGACTCGGTGCGGCGCTGGAATGATCTCAGGAGCTGCGGCTTGTGCAGAGAGATCCCAGGAGCGGGAACATGCCCTTGACACCAAATCACCCGGCGAGTAATAAAGGATTTCCTGCCGTCAGAGCCTGCTTGAGCCGGGGTTTTAGCCCGGGTTAGGGCTGTGCAGCGCCCTGACAAGGTTACAGGGTCTAACAGGGTGCTCGGCCGGGACTGGTGATGCTGGGAATGTGTAGATATCCCTGGATATCGACGTGCAGATAACCTCGGCGTGCGCTCCTCGCCACAAACAAAAAGCGCGCTCTTCTCCTTGAAATTCACCTTGAACACGGTGAGATGGGGTGGGTTCGTTGGTTGGTTTGGGCTTTCATATTATTATTATTATTAT
>VZRH01003955.1:0-20435 GCA_013397555.1 Urocynchramus pylzowi | reverse complement strand
CCCTCACAGCTTTGGGTGTTCCCATTTCTCTCAGTTCCCAGGTCCTTCTGTTCTGTTGGGAGGGTCCCAGTTGGAGGCTCTGCATTTGCGGTATGTGGGTGAGGTGCTCATCTTCAACTTGTTATATTACCCCTAGCCATTGGGTAATATACTTCCTCCTACCTCCTATCTATCTGAGACCAGCCTGGTATTCCCAAACTTGCTTTGTCTGGGTAAGACTGTCAATAAATAATAACTAAATAGCAGGCAGAGACTGAAATATTAATTGTTAACCCAAATGGAACATAAAGGATGGAAAAGAATGATCTGTCTGAGAAAAAAATTACTATGTGCTAGCCAGAGGAATGTGTAGACAGAGTGGTTTGTTTCATCACAAACTCTACCTGATGAAGCAAAGTAGGCCCCCTGAGGTAGATGCTTCAGGGAAAGGAAACAGCAGCACAAAATAGCTCCTGGTTATATACTAGTGTGTACCTGTTTCTAGCATGCTGGCAAGTCAGAAGTTACATCAGATTTCTTTGGGCAGTACCAGCTCTGAAAGGAGAAGTGTACAGGCAAGGGTTTGCTTCTGCATTTCTTTTCTTGCTATACTAAAATATCTTTGTCCATGAAAGCCTTCCCCTGTGGTGGTCAACACAAAATAAATATAAGGCAAGAAAAGGAAAGGCTCTGGGGACTTTCCTTCTCCTGCCTTTCAAGTCTTAAGTCTGTCCCTTTTACATTCACAGAGTTATCAAAGAATTCATGCTTATTTTGNTGTAGCAGTGTGAGTGCTGATCAGGCCTGCAGCAGTGGTAGAAAGTAATAGGTGAGCATTTCGGCAGTTTGCAGGCAAGATCAAGATTCAGAGGGTCTCCACGGGATGCATCAAGAAGGTTAATAAATGTTCATTCTCAGTTTCCATATCTAAATTCTGCCACATGAAACTCTATAGTTCTCCCAGACACCCATGGACATTCCTGTCAATCTCTAGTTAATAAATCTGTTAATCTTCTGTAATCATTTCAATGAATAATGAGGTGATTGTACTACTGAAAAATACCAAGGCACATAGAACTGGCAGAAAGTTTTGAAGCAAAACTTTTTAAACTTTACTAGAGCCTTTGGACAGGAAGAAACATTCAAAAGACAAAGCACATTAGAGAAACCCAACACATATATCCACTGGGAATGCTATGCTCCAGCCCATCCTCATTTTATTTTACTCCTGAATAAATGTTTTGAAAGTGGGAAAAAGGCTTTAGAAGTTATGGGGTGGTTTGAGATACCACAAGGACACTGCGACTGAACAGCACTTTTCAACACAAGTGTTTCCTTCATAATAATCTCACTCAGTCTGTGTTTGAATACCATTAGACCATGAAGATTCATATCCTGCAACCTGCATTAACTACTTATGAGAATAGTTCATTCCAATTGTACATAGACACTAAATAAAAATGCACAAGGGAAGCACTTCAAGCAAATTGAAAAACATTTTAGGGGAAGAACTCCCTAACCCCCAGGAATGACAGTCAAGAGTGAGAAACTCTTTCTCTTACAAGTTTTTTAGCTGGAAAGGCAGAAGCAGAGAACATTCTTCCTTTAGTAATAATTTTAGATCTAGTTTTTCAACCTTGACCTCAGAAGAAAGGGCAATGAGAGAAAAACTAAGCCAATCTATTTCTCCATTGGTAAATGAAGAAATATCTTATTAATGTTACAGAGGAAATATCTGAGATTGTTTACAAGGATCCAGTACTACAGAGTTTAAAAAAAATATCCCCAGATTCTGTTTTCAAAAAGGAGCACAGTTTTGTAGCTTTTGGCCAACATTTTCAAGATTAGGTACCTGGTGGTAAGCACTTAATACCAGGGCCTGGTTTTCAGAGTTGTTGATTGTTACACAAATCTCTCTGTGTCTATAGTTTGTGTGCCTCTTGCCATTCCTGGAAATCAGACTGCTTATCTCTATACATTGACATTGAATGTGTTTCTCTGACACAAGCTACTTGAGTCTGAAGGGGTTTCTCTCATGACTCCACACCTGAAAAATTCAAGGGTGGGACCTAGGTGTACCTGTCCATTCCCTGACCTTGCTAGTTTGCTTCCCAAACTTATTGAAAATGTACCTGCAGTTCAACAATTAGTGAATTGCAAGTAGGTACCACAAACCTACCAAGGGCTCCAGCCATCCAAAACACATGCCACACGACTGCTTGTATGCTCAGAGCTGCTTTGCTAAAGCAAATAGTAGTACAATGTATTATGTACAATGTTTAGCAGTGGCAGATATTAGCTACCACTTTCAGATATTTATAACTCCTGAGCTCCTGAACTCCATCAGCCATTTAAACAAGCACAGAAATGTTTCCTTTACAGCTCCGGTACATAGAACTCCAGATTTTCAATGTATGTGTGCAAAAAATGTGAACTCCTATATCTGCACAGACTGTTTGTGCAACTGATTACAATCTTCATTCTGTTCATATTTTCCATACTTTCCTTTATGACTGAAACCCATTTTTCTTGAGTATTCACAGCATAAATTTATGACATCTGTCTCTGCATTTTTTCAGACCCTTGACTAATCACATTTTGTTAACGATAATACTAATTATCAGCATTACTTCAGAATTGTTTTCCTCCTCCCTTTCATATGCTCTTCACAGGCCAACTTCCCTCAGTGGCTCAACAGAACCAGTGTCTCCCAGAGAACACAGCCAGGCCATGCAGCCAAATGGGTTTAGGGGAATCATTCTGCACAAATCCTGAAATTGACTCCAGCTAGTAGTTTCATACTGAAATGATGATTAATATGTGGTTTCTTGTCTCTCAAAACAAGCACAGCAATGCCTGTGGGCAGGATGATCTACTAGCACTTGCTTTCAGTTTATTCTCATACAGAAAAGTAAGGCTTGGATGCTCAGAAACATCCATTGTAATACTCTTGGGACTTTGTGCCACAGAAGATGCCACTAAATTAATATAAAATAAAATGGCAGAGAGTTTAAAAAATACATAAGGTATATTTCTCAGTCAAATGAATATTTCCTTAACTGAGCAGTTAAGAAATGCACACATAATAAGAAAGCCTTCATGAGACAGCTATCCCATAAAGTCTTTTCCTCCTCCTTGGGATTCCAGTCTTTTTCAACACTGAATACTTACAAGATGATATTAAGGCTTTTAACTGGTTAGAACTTGGGAAGAGTGCTCTGTCTTATTCGTGTCCATGCAAGGGTTTTTTGTGAAGAAACAGATCCTGTTGAGGGAAGTTCAGTACTATTACAGTGGCATAAGAGACTAGTCCAAAATAATAAACACTTAGAAAGGATACAATGATGCAAGTACAAAGCCCTCTGTAAACATCTTTTAATTCTCAGATGTTCCTGTGCCAGTTTCCCCTCCTGCTTTATAAACCAGGCTGTGCAAGGCCACACAACAAGTCAAGAGCAGCTGAGCTAAAACTGCCTTCTGCTTGAATTCCAGTTTTGAAACTCAAATGTATCTCTCCTCTTTTATTTCTACACTATGACCATTACCCGAATTGCTCCTTCACTAAAAAATATGGAAACAAAGGTTACTGAAGCCTTCTGACCCTTGTTCCCAGCAAATCCAGTCCTTGGGCTGCCAAGAAGCTTTGCAGAACTTTGTGCTTTACAGTTTTGTAGTCTCCATAGTTCAAAGTAACTTTAACCTCAGCAGACATCAGATATTAATTTCTTTTTCCATATCTGAATGGCATCTGGATTCACACAAATTCTATCCCCTTAGCAACAATTTTGTTTGGTGACTTACAGGGAGACAAGCAACCTTAGGGAGAACAGACTCCCAAGAACACAAGTAAGCAGTAATAAACCAATAAAGCTGCCAGAAGGGCAACTACAGCATTTCCCAGGTTGGAGACATGTCTAGGTTCACAGTCATGTTGTTATCTTCAAAAAAGATAGTGACAAAGTCACTAGATAGTGACAAAGTCACTAGATTGTTTCTATCCCTTCATCATAGCAACAGCTTCCTTTCCTCCCAATTCAGCAATGACATCTTGCATCCTCCCTATCCATTAAATAGATCCCTGCCCCTAGCATTGTGCTGATGAAGAATTCTGCTTTCCTGATTGATTGCCAGCCAAGACTGCTCAGATGCAAGTGAGGGTGATTCAAGCTTTTGGATAAATAGTCTTAAGTTCCTGCATACCTGAATCTGAGCCAGATTCCTGCAGTAGAATTGCTCACTAGAGCTAGCTACCATCTCCAGATCCCAAACAGCATTTGAACTAAGCTCTCTTGAAAGGATGTCAGTGTTGAGATATTTATTAGTACATGGAGAACAATCTCCAGCTTTGAGTCTTTGGTAACATATAAGGCTGCACACTTTTCTGTATTTATAACACAGAATTTTTGTTTAACATTCATCTACTTCATGTATCAATGGCACATATTTTGATAAATGAAAAGCATTAATGTGCTGTCTTTTGATGAAGCAGTTGGTATATTTAGCTTCAGTTTAGCCTGACTCTTATCAAAGGCTCCTTTAATTCTAACCACAGATGCACAGAAATAAAGAGGATGATTTCTTTTGTTACACTTGGAAGGGATCACAACCTCTATCAGGTCCCTAGCATATCTGTTGTATTTTCTTTCTCCACTATTCTTTTATCTTTCTTCCCAAATCTTTATCTAAAGTACACTTATTGCACTTCTCAGCTAGACAAGGCAAAATCTGTTTGCACTCCGTCTATGGTCCCAAGCTAGAAAAAAACTTTTCAACATGTGCCTATCCCATAAGCATGAGTAGGACACATTTTCTAGAGGAAACTTTCTTATAAAGCAGAGAATCCACCATGCTTGTCATGATAATTTTGGCATGAGCACAACACAAGGAAACCATGAAGTCTTTCATTCCCTTGTACTTGGCACTGGTGAGGCCACATCTCAAAACCTGTGTTCAGTTTTGGGTCTAAAAGAAAGACATTCAGGCACTGGAACATGTCCAGAGAAGAGAAAGGAAGTTGGTGAAGGATCTGGAGCACAAGTCCTTTGAGGAGCAGCTGAGGGAGCTGGAGTTGTTTAGCCTGGAGAGAAGGAGGCTCAGGAGAGACCTTACCACTCTCTACAGTACCTGAAAGGAGGCTGTAGCCAGGTTGGAGTTGATTGCTTCTCCCAAGTAAAAAGTGACCAGACCAGAGGAAATGGCCTCAAGTTGTGCCAGGGAAGGTTTAGGTTGGATATTAAGAAAAATTCTGACTGAAAGGGTGATCAGGCATTGGAAGAGGTTGCCCAGGGAAGTGCTCAAGAGGCGTGTGGATGTGACACTTGGGGAAATGGTGAAGAAGGTGGTGCTAAGTTAATGGCTGGACTCAATGGTCTTAGAGGTCTTATCCAACTGTAATGATTCTATGATATTATGTGTGTGCCAAATACAGGGGGCTGGAAGTGGGAACTCAGTCAGAGCTGGGCTTGTCCAGAGCTTTCTGAAAGACAAGTGAAAGGCAATGCAAGACAAGACCAAGTATGCTGTGCAAATGTTATTCCTTTCTTTGTGTGTTTCAAAGGAGGCTGTCCAGAGCTGGGAGATTCAAATGCCACCAGAGCTGGTTGTCAAAAGTCAGTAAAATGAAGACTTGGTGTTGTCATCAGAGGTGTAGTCTGTAGTCATCTTCTGCTATTCTCCTGAAGATTTTGTAACATCAATTTAAAAATTCATCACCTTTGTGACACTGTACTGTGGCCTGACTGAATGGCATTTGTGAGTCTGTTCAAGGGCCCACAGATTGTGAGGGTTTTCAGAAATTCTTAGTGATTCTTTTCCCCACTTCCCTTTGCCTGGGAGTAAAGTACTTGATTATTAGTAACTGCAGAATACATTTATCTGAAGAAGGAAAGTGAGGCTTTGAATGATAGGGGTGTGTGATCCACCCTACAGGAGAACAAACTGGACTTAGACATGCTTATCTATCTCATATGGAAAATGTATGCACATACATCACTGCTGTAGCTTTATCAGCAGTGTAGTATGTAGTTCGTGGAGCTAAAGCAAAAGCAAGTCTTTTGGATAGCATGAGATTTACATTGTTGGGGTTTTTTTAAAAATGCATTTATTCTCAAATGATGTTTTTATTATGTATTGAAGACAATTTAGTTCAAATTTTAAAACTTGAGAGTGGAATGACACAGGAGTCACATCCAGCTTTAATGCTGAAAGATCACTGGCAAGCACAAGCCCATTTAATTAAAAAATGGAAACTTCATGGAGTTCAGGATATCNCCCTCCTGCCCCAGAGAAACCATGCCACTGCTCTACCAGCCCAGTTGAAGGCCATGCTGGGCACATGCATTAAAGAGCTTCCATTGCTTGTTGTGGAAGCAGGATTCAGCCCAATTCACCACAGAATTTTAAGGGGGTAGAAAGTGATTACTGTTCGAAAGTGATTAATCTCAGCATAAGCTCCTGACGTACTCACACACCAGCTGGATGCAGCCATCTGCATGGAGGCTGGCAACAGCTGCTCCCACAGCCTGGCAGAGGACCTGGCAGAGCACAGGGAGGACATTTTGCACATTTTGATTGTGCAAATCGTGTATGCTGAAGTGTATGCTTTCTCCCCAGCTATTTCTCCATGGGGAGAAAGAAATTTATTGTACTTTGGAAGGGAAGGAGGTATGTTAAGCCACTACGAGGTGTTAAACAAACTCAAACAAAAAAGAAACCCAGGAGTACTTTACAAAACAGTTTAAGCTGTAACAGAGAAAGGAATGAATTTGAGATCCCATGAGTAACTCCTGTAAAGATTTCTCACATCCATTTTTAAAACAGCTCAGATTACTGACCATGAGAGCTGGAGGACTTTTGTTGTTGTTGTTATTGTTGCTCTTCTGTCAAATTTATTCTTGAAGTCACCTTTCTGAAAATTACACGTATCAGGATGCAATAAGAACTCTGTATACCTCTTTGGGATCTCAATTACTGCCCTCTTTCTGAGGAAATTACAATATCTGATTTTACTTTTGGTTTCTAAGTGGATTAATTCAAATGAATCATTGAACAAAGAGTCTTGTAACCCTAGCATTATATCCACTCAAGTACCTCACAAGTTCTGTGGACTTTGGGTTATGTGGTATATTTATTTAGTATGGATGAGAGTGAGTTTTATTCCTTGTCTACAAGAGCTATTCCTTAGCAGTGCGTGAAAAAACCTCACACCCTTGTCATGTTCTTTGCCCTCACACATTTAACCAACACAGTGAAATTACCATGTACATAGTTAGATTTTCAAGTACATGGTATAAATATTCCATGAGAACAGGCTAATAAGTTTTCCAAATGAACTTCACCTTTTTTTTGAGGCTACAAAACCTTCTTGTGTTTTAGGAATTAAAAACAAAAAAAAAAAGGTCATCTTCTCCATCACCTTCCTCTCTGCAGATAAAGGTGACTAGTAAATACTTGTAATGAGAGCACATTTGCTCTATTTGTTGTACCAATACCTTACTTTCCTCTCAAGGAAAGTGTTTGGGGCCTGGCACAAGTACCCAGAGCACCTGTGCAATCTGCACACAGAAGGTGCCAAAGTCTTGTCCAGAAGTAGTCTTGGCTGATGGGTAAAGGCATGGCCTTTAGTTCAAACTCTCTGTATGAGAGTTTGAACTAAAGAATGTCAGAGATCCCTTCAGACTCTTTAAGATTTGGTGGTTTTGCAGTGTTAATTTCGGCTTTCTCTTAGGCATGTCCTTTATAGCTCTGGCCAGTGCCCATCACAATGACACTGGCCAGAGCTCATGCAACAATAATGTTTAGAGATGGGGAAAAACTCATTCTTGCAGTCTAAAGACAGAAAGGTAAGATGTTAAGTGAACTCTTCTTTCTAACTTCTGCTTTTAAAATGGATTTGTTTTCCCAAAGGAGAAGAAAAATCTGGAAGTGAGACATAGCCAAATTCTTCCTAGCCTCCTTCTGCCCTAACTTCCCAAGTAACTTCCTGAGAAGAAAAATGGTGAAATATTTTCTTACTTGGCAACTTCTTATCATTTTCTCTAAACAGTACATGTACCCACAGTGCCTCTTTTCCTTTCAACTGGAGATGTCAAATATTCTACATTATTATGTGACACAAACTAAGGCAGCAAATCATGATTCTGAAAAATTACCAGGAGTACTCATCTTCAAATGTTTCTCTGTCCTTACTCAGAAGAGATGTAACTGAGCAGATCCCACATGGCAAATACCCCCAAGCACTGCAAGGAGATTCTGCTTTCAAAGAAGAGGAATGAATCATCTGTTTTGAACAGCACTTACATTTTTTCATTCTCCTCAGCAGTATTTTTTTTAAAACAAGCTATTTTCAAAAAAGCTTCTTTTACTTTCTTTGTCTGTCAATAAAATTTTTTACATGAGCAAGCTGTCTTGTAAAGACAATGTTTTTCAACTGGATTAACCCAAATTAAGTATTTAATTCACAGTGAGACATTGAAGAAAAGAGCCCTCTTTTCTGAAGAACTCTCAGGAACTTGACCCATACAGGATAAAATAAATTAATGAACTAGAGCTTTTTATTTAAGTGCTTTAGTTTGAGAATTTGAGCACTTAAATTTAGGCTTGTATTTTTCCTTAAATTAAAAGAAATTTGAAGTGTGAAGAGGTGTTGTACCCTGGCTAATGCAAAGCTGTCCAGATCAACTTGTCCTGCTATACCAAAATACAACACATATTTTAGCAATCTCGTGGTTTCTTTTTGTTAAAAGCTGTAGCTAGATCTAAAATACCAATATTAATCCACAAAGCTCTTTGCTTTAAAAAAATACCACAAATCATTATCCTGTGTTAGTACAAGCCAAATTTTGCTGCCCCTAGTAAAAGTTCTGGGTTTTGAACAAAGCTGCTGTCCCCATGAACACTGTGTTCTGCTGACGTGGTGGGGAGCAGCAGTGGTTAGAAACAGTGAGCCCTGTGAGTGCTCTGGCCATTGCATTGTCTCACCACTCAACAGTCAGGTAACTTAAACCCCCTGGTTTTGCCCTCATTTTTACAGTGGAACCCTAACTTTAGATTCGTCTGTCAGAGCGAAGCATCACGCAATGCAATGAAAAGGGGAATTTTACTCACTTCCAACAATTAGACTGAGCTCTCTGCTAAGATCAAAGGTGCCTGGTTGATGAAAAGCTGTTTCCTTGAGGAGTATAATTCATTTTGGCCAAATAGCACTCAAAAGTGTTAGAAGTACTTGAAGGGACAGTGGCCTAGTTCAGTAAAGCACCTAAGCACAGCCCTGCAAGCTGCAGTAGGTTTGGGAAGTCCAAGCCACTATGCACACCCCACCACCTAGTCAGGGTCTGCAGGCTGGTGGCAGAGCAGGCAGGGGAGATTTACACAGTCACACAGCTGCTCCCATTCACATCCCAAGAAGTGAGCTGAGAGCCTCACTCAGAAATGATTTAAGGTTCAACTCCAGCCCCTTCCAACACAGTCATCAGCAGGTGACCTATTTAATGAACCTCAGTGGGTGGCAGCCCTCAGCAAAGGGGAGAGCAGAGAGCAAGAGGCAGCAGGTGTCTGAGAAAGCTCCTCTTACCAGAGTCCATCAGCTATGGGATTATTTGTGATATTACTGAAACAGGTCTTGTGCCAGACATAAGACTCATAATTGCTGATCTGCATCAAAACAGGGGTCCTAAGGAACTAAGTGATAAAAATCAATATAGAAACCATTTTTAAAAATGAAATTAACAGAAAATATTGTGGGTTATGAATTTTAGAGATGGATCTAAATTCAAACCTCATGTTGAAGGAACAGATCTCAATGAGAGTAAAGTGTCTTGCCACACATTATTGCATTTAATAAACTCATATGCAGAACCATCTCTGGGTGTTAGGGCATGGTGTTAGGCTGTTCAGGCTGGGATCTGCCTTTGCAGTTAAGATAGTGCTACTAACTCTTTTCTGTCTGAAAATTACTTCATATTAAAAATATTTGAAAACTTAAAGTGTAATAACCAGTGAAATTAAAAAAAAAAAAAAAAAAGCATAGGAAAGAAGAAAGAATAAATAAAATTTATTTTTCTCACTGAAGAAAGGGGAGGGAGATTAGTGGTAGAGAAGGCTGCTGATAGCAATTTAATACAGACCAGTGTCACAGTATGTTGCTGTCCTCCTCATCCTCCTCCCTCTAGCCTGACTCAACAAGGGCAGCTGCTAATCCTTCCATTTTTAGCACAATGCAAACCTTTCTCTGTTCACTAATCCATCACCACATCAGCAGCATCAGCTGATGTGCAGCCCCTTTTGCCTACAACCCCTTAGTCTCTGCCAGCATGCCTGATCCTGTAAACATCTTCTGCCCAAAATTCAGTACCTTGAAAGGTTTGTGGGGAGAGCAAAACACTGCCCCTTGAATGGTGCCTCAGGAGAACTTAGGCAGCCTGAGTTTTAGTTTGTTTTCTTTAAAAAGTAGTTCAGTCGAATAGAGCTCAGATTTACAGGACAAAGGGGGAGAAAAACCCTGCTAAACTGTCATTAATCTCACTGCAGTGCTGGAAAGAAATTCCATTTGTGTTCCTAGGGAGGGTCTTTGCTTTATGATCAAGCAAATGCTGGATGCTACAAGGCCGTTTGAACTTGTGCCAAATTCAATAGAGACCCACAGCAGTGGAAAACAAAGTAATTTAATTCCACAGCTAACTAAACTTCTACTATAAATTGTAGGGATATACCGTACAATTAAATCCACAGCTTTGGCACCTAGACTAGTTTGAATTTGAATCCACCAAAATTTTTTATAAATAAACCCTAATTTTTTTATAGTCAGTAACATGCAGAGAAGGAAGATCTGTAGAGTCCAGCAAAAACTAGTTTTTCTTTGGTCTTCATTCATCTTAAGACCTTTTTGCACATTTTGGTAACGTAGAGGGCTGAGTACTGATATAGATCATGCAAGAAAGGACACCTTCATGAAACTGAAGGTACACTTAAGCTGCATGCAACTGTAAAATATAAAAAGGGCAGACCACCACTAGTTTAAAAAAAATGAACAAAACAAAGAGCAAACAAACAAAAATCTCAAAAAACCAAACAACTCTACAATACTCCTTACATGATAAAGGGGCATTAATATGCAAGGCCTCACATCTATTTGTTTGGTCCTGAGAAATTGAGGGATACCTTGAATTAGCTGTTATATAATCCATGGTATAAAACACAGCACATAATTCACTCATACACTTTAAAAGCATTTGAATTTTGAAATCTTCTGTGATACCAATAACATAAGAGGCATTTAACCTTTACAATGAATGAAATGTTCATCTAAAATTAAATTTATTTTTTATTCAGATGTAATAACCTCTGTCCCACATCCAGAATATGGATTGTTCCTCCCTCACTCATGTTTTTTCCCAAGGAGAACTGTCCAGGCAGAAAAATATCTCCTCTTGTGCTTGCAAACAGCTCTCTCAGAAGCAGCAGGACTAATGCACACATGCAAGGACAAGGGCTGCAGACACATCCCTGCACATAACACAAGGTAGTTCAAAGCACTTGGAAGCTGCTTCTGCATCTTTGGCAACTCCCCAGAGAAAATGGTCTCAAAAGTGGGACATGGTCTTGGGGAGGGTTACTACTGATGGGGAGGGTTACCACTGATGGGGAGGGTTACTCAGCTCCAGGGACAGCACACTGCATATTCCTGCAAGTTGTTTTGCACCATGGTGCATACCAAAGAGCTTTTATTACTACTAAAACCAAAAACAACCCGACCAGGAAAGTGTGTGAAAGTGTCTGAGAGTTGAATTATATCAGCTCTGAGGTGGCACACAGTAGGAAGAAAACAATCATAGGAGGTAACTCAATAATGTAATTGGCTTCTGCATTAGGTCAGAGTTGCTACAAACCTCACCCATCTGTGAAGCAGTCAGATTTTCTGCTTGAGTTCAGCTTTTTCCAGTAAGCCAAGGGAAAGAGGAGTACGGAGGATGTAGACATAAAAAATTCTGGCTCTTGGCTTTGGAAGAAACAGGAAACAAAATTACATTGTCTGAGGAACTTCCTACAGCATGATTTTGCAAGGCAGTCAGATTCAGCTATCAGCAATACAAAGCACTACCAGATTACCCTAAAACATAAAATACTCCCAGTGCAACTTCCCCTTCACAGTTCAGCTTTCTTCATTAAAAAGTGAAAAATAAGGAATAACTCCTTGAGAAAGTGCCAAAAAAGTTCATAACAATAATGTAGAGAGTGATGTGATACAGCAGGTGTTTGAAAAGGTGGCATTTTATTTACAAGCATGGTACTATCTACTGAAGATTTCATGCAGTAGATGTTGCCCCAATACGCTCGGGTGTGTAGAACCTGTGTACTTCAGGACCTTGTCCCCTTCTCTCACTGGACTGCATGTATGACAGAAAACACCATGCTGTCCCCCAGCATGAAGCACGAGGGAATTTCCCCATGCAGGAGGAGGAGGGAGATACTCGCCAGGTCTTGTCCCACAACAGCAGGGAGGGGTGTCCAGCACATGCACCCTGACTCAAGCTCAGGAGCAGGCATGAGGCTGACAGGCTGAGAATCAGATTAAAACCTGTTTGCTAAAGGCCTCTTCAGGTAACCTTGCACAGAGCCTGGCACCCATGGGCAGTAGGGGGGGAACTCCTCACGGGGAGGACAGCCATCCCTGGCACAGGAAAGTGAGCTCCATACTATACTTGTTGTGCAGGGAAAGTGAAGGCAGCCCTGGACAGACACACTAAATACAAAACGGCTTTCTCAACTGTTCCTTTAAAAAAAGGTTCATTGTTCTTCTTTAAAGAGAGGGAGAAAAAAAGCTTAAAAAGCTTTGCCTGCTGGTGTCCATCACTCTGCATCTGAAAAGCCTCCTTCACTACTGGCAAATGCATATTATGCCCCCACATATGGAGGCATTTCCCCAAAACCCAAAGGCAAGAAAAGTCTGCCTCTTCTAGCCAACAAGGAGATGAAGCATCCATGGGTTGATCAGCATTTTTAAAAGGAACCAGAAGTTTTTAACATGAGCTTCATTTGAATAGGAAACAAAAGCAAGATTTAAACTGAAATTAAATTCAGTGACACAAAAGGCTCGACTGTGATACAAAAATATTAACAATGTGATTCTTAACAAGACACTGATTCATGTTTCCTTTCTAGAAAAAAAAAATTATATTTTAAAATCAGTACTGGTAGGAGCATATGGTCCAGTAAATAACATTTGTTACTTTTCTCTTTCCCCCACTCCCTTCCCACCCAGTTATATGCTTATAAAGAGAGAACGATTACAGCAAATTCAATGTCCAGACACTTAAGAAGATGTTGCAGTGAACACAGACCACCCACTAACTTCATCTGCCTTGTTTTTTGTAGTCCTGAATTTTTTCGTATTTTCCACTGTCCTTGATAATGAAAAACATAAGCTTTTTCTTTTCTTTATTAGTTTTTATATACAAAGAGCAAAATGCAAGGTCAGGTCAAGGAGAATTTGTTAAATCCCAAAAAATCCAAGACATCCCTCCACACATGTTGGCTTTCCTCTCAATTTGTGTGCCATCACTCACAGCACCGTTTTCTTTTCCACTCACATTGTAGCTTCAAGATCCAAACTGGTTTCTCACTAAGTTTACTCTCACAAACCTGCTAGACAATGACCACTGGAGCTTTCCTTTCTCACATGAAGCTTACCTCTCCTAAAAGTAAACTATACAGGTAAAACAGAAGTGAAATTAGCCCAGAAACACAGAAATTTTAGTGTGATTCCATGGGTCAAAGCTGTTAAAGAGCTTTCTTCCCAGAGTCCATAAATTCTCTAATAATAAATAATAGCAATAATAAATATTTGCTTGCATAACATAACTTGTGTGCTATCACACAGAGCTATGTTCTTGGAGGGGCCTGCATCTTGGAGATGCTGACAGGGACAAGAGAAAAAGAGACAGTTTAAACTATATTTCACTGCTGAAAAAAAAAAATCTAGATAGACTGCTTGCTAGTTAACATACTGGCTTTGCTGTTCAATTCCAAAGGTCACCTTCTTCCTGCTGTGGAGCCTTCTGCCACATATCTGTCCAGTCTAACAATTTTTGCCAGACAGTTTTTGTCAGATTAGGTTAATTATTAATACAAATCACAAAAACAACACCATCACAAAATCCTTTTATTTTACTTCAGAACTGGGTACATTACTGACAAAAGCTGAACAAGCCTAATCTACCATAAACAGTGCTCATGTGTTACATTTACATAGCTTTTGTTAGCAGTGCTTCAGAAAAACACACACAAATAGGGATCACTTCATCCTTCACTAGACTTAATCAGTTTGGAATTTTTGAATGGTATACAGTGATGGTTTGTAGGACAAAGGAAAGAGCACAACTTTAGTGAAATACAGAAACCAGGGGGAAAATATTTTAAGCAGGTCAGGCATCAAGCACAAACTGAAATATATCCTGAATCACAGAATAAGTGCCTTATAAACAGGGCAGTGTAAGTTTTACTGACTGCAAGTGGTCAACGGCTTTGATTTTCTGCTTCACTGCAAGGGTTCAAACCCACACATCTCATTTTATCAGTAGATAAACATCTATGTCAGGGTAAAGCACAGTCCCATAGCTGAAACCTGACACCCTGAATGCTATATATCTAGACTTACTGAACTGTGTGGATATCTTTACATGATAATCCATCTGTAAAAGATACTATGAATTTCCAGTTGCCTAATTTTCTTCCCTTGACTTACTACTGAATTGCCTACTGCAATTTTGAAGCTTTTTTTTTCCTGTGGAAAAGGCTTGATTTCTCACGGGGAAAGGCAAGCTAAACACTTGAGAAAAAAAATACCCCACCACCAAAACTCCACCAGCATAGAAACTATATCCTAAGGGAAAATTTCAAAAGCAGGTATTCAGAGTATTGCCTAATTGAGACCACTTGTAACAGCAATTATGTTTAAGAACCAGTGCCAGAGGACCAATTTTTATGTCTGTACTAACACTGGGTTTGGAGGAAATTATTTGAATTTTGGGTGGTTTGAGAGTTTTGTTTGATTGATTTTTTTTCCAATAAAAGGTTTTCCACTATTCTTCTTGATGTATTTCCCAAAAGTTTAATGAAGACAGCATTTAGCTTAGCCATTGTCAACAGGTCAGACAAAAATAACTCTATTGGCAGGTTTCAGTGAAACCCCAGCAGTCAGAACATGCTCTCAGGACATGCTTGCACACACTAAAGCTCACTCTGGTCACACAGGGCCTGTTCTTGAGGCAACAGGGGCTGCCTCAGTTGTCTAATGTCATAAACACTAGGAAAACATCTAGAAGACCCTTGAGAACAGACACCAAACTATAGTTTAACAAGACTAGAGAACATTCTGGAGTCCTGGCAAGAAGATACTTTCTGATTATAGGTACCAGCTCACTAAACACCACTAACTCCAAGGCCTTGCTCAGCTATAAAACACAGCTAATCAGAGTTTAAATTAGCTTTCCTACATCTCCTGGGTAAACTCTGTCTGCACCCCTGCCAAAACACACTTCTCTCCTCCCCTGCATTTCCAAACAATCCCTCACCATAGGTATTTCCCCTGCAGCTTCTCACAGTGCTGTGCACATAGCTGTAAATTGCACAGCCACACCAAATGATTGGAGGCAGAAGTGGATGCATAAGAAGTGTTGGCTGTGTATCCTGGGAACAGGAGAAAGCTCTTAGCCCTGCCTCAGCACTTCTGCTCCTAGCTCTTCTCCCCCTTCATCCAAAAACTAAACCTAAAAGGAAGAAATATTTCTAGGCTCCAACTTCAGCTTCTGCCACGGAGGTCTGGTGGGTCTCAGCCCAGGCAGCCCCTAATCACAGTCGTTCTTCACGTTCACTTCAGGGACACGCTGCAATGCCTGCAGCGCTATCCTCCCACAGGGAGGGCAAAACAAAGCTGCTGTGGGAATTCAGCAGCTGCCCAGACAACAGATAACAACAGGATGTGTTTATCCTCAGCACCAGGGTTGGAGGTCCTGCCGAAGCAGTTAGAGGTCAAAATTAGTTACCAGGCAAAGGCTGCTTAGTGATTCATGCGAAATTAGTCGTGACCTCAGCCAAAGGGACTGCGGAGAAGTGTTCACGTGGCACTAAGGCACTAATTAGCACTGCCACTGGATGGCTCCAAGCAGGTCACAGCCGGGTCTGGGTCACACTGTGAATTACCCATCCCACTAATGACGCCAGTGTTCATGAAATGAAAGTTTGCTCCCATGGAAAACTTAAGTCAGAGATTACTGCCTTATCTGATGCAAATACAAGAGGGAATGAAGGTTCTGCCCCCTCCATGAGCGTCAGCCAGTGCCTGATCAGAGAGGGAAAGCCGGAACCCATCCCAGAAGCTGGATCCTTTACTCCCTGTGGGAACTCAGTGCATCACCTCGGATGCTCTGAGTCCCAGGGAGAGCCCCTGGGGGGCTCAGAAGTCCTGGAATGTAGCCAAAAGTACCTGGTGGCTTGATTCTGACCCTTCGAGAGTCGTGCTATCTCAACATGAGGATTCACAGGTTTCTGAGGTGTAAATGGTGAAGGACAAATGCTTTTTTAGACTAGAACATAGGTTTTAGGATTCTGGTGCAAGGGGGTGTGATGGAGACAAGATGGAGGATTTAGGCCCGACCTCGTGGTTCTTCTTCTTCTTCTTGTCATCCATCTTCTGTGTGATGTATGCACTTTGGATTGGCTTATGCTAAAGGTGCACTGTTCAACAAAGGTGATGGGAATTGGTGAAAAATTGTAAATATCATATACGTAATTATCAGTATAAGAATGTTCTACCGCCCCAGGGGCGGGGAGTTTGCGTGTGGCTGCCTTGCTGGTCGGATCTCAGCTGGGCAGAAGAAAAACTTTTTAGATAAGATAAAATAAACAACCTGAGAAAAAGATCAAAAGAAGAGTCCAGACTCATCTGTTCACTGCAGGCTGCCTGCGGACCACCTTAAGCGTGTCCGACAGAGACAGGCAGCCGATCGGACAACTCCCAATCACTCTTTAAATTATTCCTTCATATTATGTGTTTTAATCCCCAAAAGGCACAGTTTTTGTCCTGAAGTATGGGAACAAGCAGATAACAAGCAATGTGTGGGATTAGTAGTGAGTGCATACCAAAGGTGTAAGATTTGGTGCCACTGTCAAAAAACATCCAGACTGAGCTTCCTCACTTGCTGGCCACAGCATGGCTGAGTGCAGATGATAGCCAGGGCTGGGTCTATCTTTCACCACATTAGAAGAACTTTCAAGAAGAGTTTGTATTTTGACAATGCAATTCCCTTGAGAAAAAAAAAGTTCTTGTGTTAGATGTATGCAAACACATTATAAGTGTTCCACCACACCACTGCTTTCATTCTGCATTAAACTTTATCATTATGATCATTATGATCTCATTTTTAGATGTTAAAAAATTCAGATTTATTTATATAAATCAGAGAAATCAAATTCTCCACCCAGTCCAAATAATTTCAAAACATCAAAGCCCAGGAGTACCCAAGGAGGCACACTGTAGCAGCTTGTATTTTCTTATTTGATGGGGTGGGGAGAAGACAGAAAGACAAACTCCTGAGAACATCTTGGCTTTGGAGAAAGTGCAGACCTAGAGCAGCTGGGCAAGAACCAAGAGCTCCTGAAGTCCAAGTCTAGATTAGGGAGTAGGAGTGACAGCTGTGGTGGTACCATGGGATGCAGCAGAACTCCTGAGGTTGGGCAGGTAGTATGGTGACAAATCCTGGCCAGAAGACTGTACAGTCTGCTCTGGAGGCCCACATCCATTTCATTTCAGTAGAAGCCTTTTCTTCAGACCTTATTTATTTATTTATTTATTTATTTAACTTCCTAAAAGTTCACTTGGCGGAGAGAGAAAAAGGGACTTGGCAGAGAGAAAAGCAGCATTTCCCAGTAGGGTAACTTTAAGCCAGCCAGTGAAACCTGATATGAGTTCTTAATCTTCAAGACTTGTGTTGACATCACAAGCTGTGAAAGTGGAGCCAATGATAGGGGAGCTAAAGTTCGGGTTACATGAAGTGCTCTCTTTTTGTTTTTCCTTATAAGATATTATTGCTTTTAGTGCAAAACTAAAGTATTAAAAGAATTTTAAGGGCATGGGGAGTCACATCTTTAAATAACAACAGCAATATGGGATGGCCTTGGATTTCAAGTCAGTCCAAAAGCAAAGGCAGAATTAAGAAAGCAGGCCGAGGTACAGAGCTGGACTAAAAAGACTGCAAGGCTTATGTGAAAGAAGTACCTGGCCAAATACAAGAGATGAGATCCTGTAATGTTTAACACAGCCTAAGCAAGGACATTCTTTCTCCATGACTCCAGAAGAGCAAGGAATACACAAGATGGGGCAGAATGGCACTGTTTGCTAGCAAAAGTGCTCAAATGATATGACACTAATGCCCATTGTGTCGTCAGCTCCAGTACTGCAGCAGCCTGGATGGTGAAAACCTTCACCTTCCTGTAGATTCTGGAGAGCCCAAGGCTCCCCAGCTCCATACAAGGAGGAAATGGTCTGCAAGTGCTGCTGCCCCAGACAGGAATGCAGTTTTGTGGCCATTGCCCTGGACTGCAGCTCTGGGGTTAAGTCACTGCCTAAATTATGGCTCTGGGATTCCAGGTACCTGGCTGAGGAAAGAGGTCCCCAAACCTGCTGACTTTTCAGATTTATTCTAGTAGGACCAACCTTTTGAAAAGCTGAGAAGCTGACTGTGCACTGCAAGCAAGATGCAGAGCGCAATCCTACTCTTACTAATGTCAAATAAGAGTTTTACTGTTGGCTCCAATGGGGTCAGGATGGCATCCTCAGAGCCATACAGAGGAAACAAGATTAAAAAGGCAAACTCTTCAAATCTAAATAAAACAGCAGATTTTAGATCATACATTTCCAAACAAAAGTTACTGAAATCAAGGATTTAAAGAGCTAGTTGCCAATTTTGAATGCAGCTGTTTCTAACAGCCCACTTGGACACCAACTTAAAGTGAGGTTATGGAACTTCAAATCCTTTTACATAGGCTGAGGCAAGTTAGCACCTTAATGCTACCTGTTCTTTAAGAGGGTAAGCAAGATCCTTTTGACAAGAGAGGAGAGGAAGGGGTGAAACTTAATAGCAGGAGTAGCTTTCCATATTTTTCACACTGTTTGCCACCAAGCTTAAACACACAGAAGCTATGTCCTGAAAGTTCTTATAGAAAAAATGTGATACCATAGTATGAAACACACCTCCTGCTCATTTGCAGAAACAGATGTCCTCACTGCCTTGCCAGGCTTGACAGAGATACATAGAGCCTAGAAAACAGTAAATCTTATGAGAACACTAAACTCAGTTTTATAGGCCTGACTTCAGTTTGTTGACATATAACTTAATGCCTCTCTTGAAAGAGCTCATCAAATATTTCAAAGAGAGCACAGAATTTTTTCATTATTTTTACAGAATAAAACCCATAGAATAAAAATCTATCAGAGTGGGAAAGGGCAAGCCTGCGACATTAAAAGTTTAAACTCTGCTAAATGCTCCATTCTTACCATGTTTGCCACTTATGCAGTGAAATGAATGACCCCAGACAGCAGGGTATGCAAACTTTAACCAAGGGGTAAAACAAATTTATCGAATCACAGGTAACAGAAAATCTTTTTCTGACCGCTCACGAGAAACTCTAGGCAAAAGCCTATTATGGTTGTCCAAAGTGCAGGCAGGACAGAAAAACAGAAAAAAGCAAACAGAACTCTCCAAAGCCAGTAACACCTCAAGAGAAAATGTTTTTTTTCTATCACAGAAGTGCTCAAACTCATATTTTCCTCACTGCTAAGGCTGAGGACAGCTATTAACTCACCTTTTTATAAAATCATATGAAGTCAAATGAGGGTAGTAAAGGATGAAAAGCCAGAGTTAATGTTTGAGCTGTATATTTTTATGAACTTTGGTGTGTGTACAAAAATACAGAAGCTATTGTCGGGAATACATTCTCTCCATGCTGAGGAGGACAGAGCTGGGAAAAGGATTATGAACAATTTCCATGCTTCTGCATGAATACTACAATTAGCAACTCCACAATGTTGGACTGCTCACCCCAAACCAAGACGGGAGTAGACAAGAATTCTTAAATACAAAAAACAAAGTGACAATGCATAGGACAACAAGATTACATTGAAAAAAACAATAATAAACGGCAACATAAAGGACAACACAAAAATTCCTGATATTATACTTGACCTAGGACCACCATTTTAGAGGCCACAAAATTCTACCTTCTCATATTATGAACAACACCTCTCAAAAATAAAATGAAAAAAAAAAAAAAAAAACAAAAAAAAACCCACAAAAAATCAACATACTACTACGGTCTGGGAAGACATGAAGAGCAACACAAACAACCAAAACAGGCAGAAACAAATCTCACAGATTCAGTAAAATCAGGGGAAAACCTCAAGG